>CM054141.1:66165089-66250089 GCA_028751875.1 Rapana venosa
AGATAGATAGATAGATAGATAGATAGATAGATAGATAGATAGATAGATAGATAGATAGATAGATAGATAGATAGATGAGTCCTGCTTTCAGTTTAAAGGCCAAGGACTGCCATTAGTCACCTAGACCTAGACTTTACAAAAGCAGCATATTTTCATAAGATTTCATTATTCCACCATAAATAATAATAATAATAATAATAATAATAAATGGAACTTATATAGCGCTATATCTTGCAAAGACAAATCAAAGCGCATGCATTCAACCTAATCTTACACAGTCATGCAATCAATGATAAATAATCAAAAGTTTAAACAAACAGATTCCACCATAAATCATCATCCTGTGTGAGAGGGTCAGAGACACTGGCCAAAAAGCACAGAATACAGGTGATCCAGTAACAAGAATAAGAATTGTATGCCGCCTGTGTGTTAGATGGGTCAACCAGAGGCAAACATAAAGGGAGAGCAGCATGCGTGTACTCGGGTGGAAAACATTTTATTCAAAACTTGAAGAAAGGTTCCAATATCTTCATAATGGTAGACAATTACATTTAAAACCTGAGAACACGCTTTTAAGTGGCACACCTTCCTGCAGAGGACAGAAGGTTATTATAGTTCATCGAAGCTTTGTGTGTGTGTGTGTGTGTGTGTGTGTCGATTCACCTAGTTTTCAGACAAAATGAGTGAATTTAATGAATGATAAAAAGGTGTCATTTGAGGAGTGGCAACTGTAGGCATAGGCGAGGACTTGTCAGAACAGATCAGACTTTATGTATAATTATGTGTGAATAGGATGGGTCTTGCTTTTATTTTCTTTCTTTGCACTCGGTTGCCACATTCTCTCTCTCCATCGCTCTCTCTCCATCGCCTCTCTCTCTCTCTCTCTCTCTCGGGGGTCAAGGTCAAATGGCGGATGGCATAGCGTCGCTCTCTCTCTCATTGCAATTAATTTGTTAAAATCTTGTTAATTAAGGACCATGGGGTGTTCTCTGCAGCTGTATCGAATGGCTATAGGCCTTTTCTTTTGGACTCTGTTAAAAATTTCGTCAAGGAAAGCTTTCATAGCATCAAATCGAGTGAAAGGACTTCGTTTGTTCAGTTTCTCTGCTAAAATGGCTGTTAGCACTCTGCTGCTTATGTTGCTGATGGCAGGAGTCGAACCAAATCCCGGTCCATCACCCAGTGACAGACAAACAAACAGCAAAGATGGTGATGATGATCGTGCATCGCATACAGGTGACAGCAATTTCCAACAGCAATTCGATCGTGTGTTTAGTGCTATTAACGAATTTTCTCGAACTGTTTCGCACATGACAAGCAAGTTTTCCGATCTCGAATCAATGCAAAAGGAGATGAAAACTCACTTAGATAAACGTCTGGATGATATGTCAAGCTTTGTGCACAGCAAGTTTACTGAAATGGAGGAGGGACAGAATGTTCTGCATTTGGACATTGACGCTCTGGCAAACAAGTGTGATGAACTGGAGTCTTGCCTCTCACACCTTGAAAAAAGAACTGTAAAGATGGAGAAGGAGCATCAGATGACTGACAGCTTACGCCGGCGTTACAACCTGCTGTTCTTTGGTCTTCCATGTCGAGGTGACTCATGGGAATCGTGTGAAGCGAAGGTGAAAGACTTGATTTACTATGATATGAAGCTGAAAGAGCCAGTGGCCATAGAACAAGCTCGTCCAGTGGGGCCAGCCATTCTGGTTCGTTTCCAGTCATTGAAACAACGAGACAGAGTACTCCAACATGCTAGAGTACTCAAGGAAATCCAGTCACCTGTGTATGTGCGAGAGGATTTCTCTGCTACAGTACGCCAGAAACGGGCTGGTTTAGTACCTCTCATGAAACAAATGCGCCATGATGGAATAAGAGCCAGACTTCGGAACGACAAGCTGGTTACAGAACGTGGCACTTATGCATTCGACCTGGAGAAGCAGGAGTACCAGAAGCTGGAGAGCGGACCAACACCGGGACGCCAGAGGAGGGTTTGGCAGACAAACAGAGAAGCAGACGATCACCACACGGACCAACAGCAGCGGTCTGAGGGTCAGCGACAGCAGCGGTCTGAGGGTCAGTGACAGCAGCGGTCTGAGGGTCAGCGACAGCAGCGGTCTGAGGGTCAACGGTCTGAGGGTCAGCGACAGCAGCGGTCTGAGGGTCAGCGGTCTGAGGGTCAGCGACAGCAGCGGTCTGAGGGTCAGCGACAGCAGCGGTCTGAGGGTCAGCGACAGCAGCGGTCTGAGGGTCAGCGACAGCAGTGGTCTGAGGGTCAGTGACAGCAGCGGTCTGAGGGTCAGCGACAGCCAGCATCATCCAATTATGAAGGCAACCACCCATCTGTTAGCCCACATACTCAGACAAAAAGCCACACCAACATTCACAGCTCACAAAACCACAAACAACACATCCATCAACATAGTGCGACAGACAATTATAGACACACACACATTCGGTCAGTTGCAAGTAGAAGACATTCACTGCACACACAGAGATGGCCTTTCAGGGAGAATGCTGGTCATGGTTTTGGTCGTGGCAGAGGACCAGGATCACCAGAACTGTCCCCCACCGATACACCATGCCAGAGAGCGGAGGTGGGGAACCAAAATGATTTCCCACGTGCGTCAGACAATGAAGAAATGGACAATACAAGTGTAGGTTATGGTGATGTGGATGACCTGAATGATGATAAAAGTTCAACTTACTTAGCCAATACCGAGTGGAGATGATGGGAAGGCCTGCCCATGTCAAATGCTCAGGTACCTTTCAAACTGCTCAACCTTAATGTAGCAGGACTTGCATCCAAACTGGTAAGCGGTGACTTTATTAACTTTATTAATTCCTTTGATGTGGTGTGCCTTACAGAAACTTATGTGGATCAAGAGTTTGATCTTCATCTATTCAAGGACTTTGATGTGTTTAACTCCCCAGCTAAAAAGCTCAGTAAGCAGGGAAGAAAAAGTGGGGGTGTTGTTGTTCTTGTGAAGAAACTTCTTGCCAAGCATTTTGAAGAGATTTCTGTAAACTATTCAAATATGATTGTTCTGAAAATGTCTAAAGATTTATTTCATTTAGACAAACCTGTCTTGTGTTTGTTTGTGTACATCCCCCCACGTGACTCACCTGTGTATACCATGACAAATGATGGGGTTGGGATAGAAATCATTGAGCACTGTGTAGCTGATGTATTAAATGCAGAGTCTGATATGTACATACTAATGACTGGAGACTTTAACGCACGTACTGGGCAGGAAAATGGCAAGATTATGACTGACTGTTTAAGCACCAGCAGTGAAGATGAAAATGTATTTGTGCGTACTTCGCGAGATGAGGGCTTCAATGGATTTGGTACTCAGTTGTTATCATTGTGTGATATTTTAGATTGCTCTATACTAAATGGAGTAAAGTTGTTTGGCTTTGATGACAGTGAAACTTTCATTTCCAATACTGGATCAAGCACTGTAGATTATTTTATTGTATCAAACAGTTTGTGTTACAATGATTTTTTGGTCTCTCTTATTGTGGACACTACATATGTTGAGTCAGATCATTTACCTGTTATTTTGATGCTCAAGAGTGTTCTCAATATAAATTCTGACAGCAATACAGGGCAGAATGTACAACCGTTTGAGAAGCTTTTATGGGATAATGAAAAAGTTGGGGTATTCTTAGAGTCGTTAACTTCAACTATTAACCAAGGTAATTTAGAAAAGGCAAGGTCACTTATCAAGTTAGACATTGACAATGCATTAGAGGAATTTAATGAATGTCTAAAAACTGCAAGCAAATGTATGATGAAGAGGGTTAAGACTAACAATGGTAAATGAGAAGCTCGCTGGTTTGATAAAGAGTGTTTTGATTTGAGGAAGGAAGCAAGGGCGAAAATGCGCAGATTTAAAAGAACACAACGTACAGTAGATCGTCAAAATGCCGTTCAGGCTAGGACTGAATATCGTAAAGTTCTAAGAGCTAAGAAACAAAGTTTTAAGTCAAGTGCAACTCAATATCTAGCTGACAACATAACAGACCCAAAACTCTTTTGGAGAGAAGTTAATATAACTTTAGGTCTTGGGAAAAAGAAACAGGCAAGTAATCAGATTACTAAGGAAGACTGGTTTAAACACTTTAAGAATGTTTTTAATGCTGGTTGTAGCTCAGAGGAAGAAACTTTCCCGAATGACACCCTCCCTTTTGTCGAGGAGCTTGATAATCCTATCTCCAAGCATGAAGTCTTAACATCAATAAAGAAATTAAAAATGGGAAAAGCTTGTGGTTTTGACAATGTTTTTGCAGAAATGTTGAAGTCAGCAGACAAGTTACTGTTAGAGTTTATTACTGAATTTTTCAATGAAATTTTTTTGAATGGCAAGTATCCAACTATTTGGACCAGAGCTATTGTTGTGCGGATACACAAAAAGGGATCAGTAGATGTAGCTGATAATTATAGAGGAGTGTCACTGCTTAGTGTTATGGGTAAATGTTATACTGCTATTCTAAAAAAGAGACTTTACAACTGGTTAGAAGACCATGACAAAATTCCAGAAAATCAGGCTGGTTTTAGGAAAGGTTACTCCACAACAGACCATATATTTACTCTGTATTCAGTCATTCAGAAAAGCTTATCTAAAAAGAAAGGAAAACTATATGTTGCATTTGTAGATTTGTCCAAGGCCTTTGATTCTGTTCAACGAAGCATAATGATAAAGGCTTTGAGCAACGCTGGCACATCTTCTGTATTTCTAAATTCCATTAAATCAATTTACAGGGAAGTAATGTCATGTGTCAGAGTAAACAACAGTTATACAGACTTGTTTGAATGTCCACGGGGTTTGCGCCAAGGTTGTGTTCTAAGTCCCACATTGTTTTCGGTGGTAATAAATGAGTTAGTGATATGTCTAGAAGATCAGGGGAAACATGGAATACAACTGCTACCAGGTTTGGCTGAATTATTTATTCTACTATTTGCAGATGATCTCGTGTTGTTGTCTTGCACACCAAATGGACTACAAAACCAGATTAACTGTATGCTTAAAGTATGTACTGATCTTGGTCTGAAAATTTACAAAGATAAGACAAAAGTTATGGCTTTCAGAAAAGGAGGATTTCTAGGTAGGAGTGAGAAGTGGTTTGTTGACGGTGTTCCTGTAGAAGTGGTGAACAAATATGTGTATCTAGGCTTTACCTTTACAACCACCATGAGTTTGAATGAAAATGCCAAACACCTTGCAAAAAAGGGCAAAAGAGCGCTATTTGATATTGTCAGAATATATAACCAATATAATAATATGTCTAGGAAAACATTTTTCAAAATATTTGACACTAAAATTCAACCAATTCTTCTGTATTCTTCTGAAGAGTGGGGCATTTTATCTGAAAATCATCTGGTTGAGTCAGTACATTTATTCGCTTGCAAGAGATTTTTAAATGTTTCCAGCCGCACTCCAAATAAAATGATATATGGTGACCTCGGGAGGTATCCTTTACAAATCAACTGCCGCATGCGTGCAGTTAAATATTGGCTTCGTATACTTAAAATGGATTATACTCGACTTCCAAAACAAGCTTATCAAATGCTGATGAGCTTAGACGAATCTGGTAAAATAAACTGGGTTTCTAAGCTTAAACATATGTTACAAAGTGTTGGGTTTGGGTATGTTTGGATAAATCAAAGAGTTCATAACGAGAGGTATTTCTTGCTATCATTTAAGCAGAAACTCTTGGACGTGTACATGCAAGAATGGATGACAAGTGTTTGTAACAGTGACAGATTTAATCTTTACGCGTGTTTCAAGTCTTCCCTTATCCCAGAAACTTATTTAGGTTGTGTGCAGCAAAAGTGTTTTAGAGACATTCTTATTCGAGTACGGCTTGGAATCAGTGACCTCCGAATCCATAAGAATCGTTATGTGTGTGCAGATAATATAAACAATGAATGTCCATTTTGTCCAGGGTCAGAAGAAAATGAACTTCATATGTGTTTTCAGTGTGACACATACTCTACTTTAAGACCAAACATGCTAAAGGAGATTCCCAATCATTTTCAGAAAGCAAAGTATGTGAGTCTTATGGCCACCCAGAATGTGTCAATAATCCGACAATTAGCATGGTTTTTGTACAAAGCCTTCAAACTCAGAGACAGTAAACTCAGTCTCCAGTATACATAGAATTTTGCAAATCTTGATGTCATTTATTCATATGTGGTTTCTTTCACTTTCATTGGTGTCACTTTTCTTGATATATGCATTCATGTGTCTGTAGACATTTATGTACCCCATGAAAATGGGCAGAGGCCTAAATTCATTAAACATTGTCATTGTCATTGTCATTGTCATTGTCATTATCTCTCTCTCTCTCTCTCTCTCTCTCTCTCTCTCTCTCTCTCTCTCTCTCTCTCTCTCCCTCGCTCTTTCTCTCCGTTTGCACATATCATTGTCACGTTTTTTTAGAAGTTGTATTTCTGTTCTCTACTATTTTGCTAGTTAGTAAGATAACACATTTTAATCTTACGCGTCACTGCTCGTGCTCCTATCTGTCAGCCCAGTACCGAAGATGAAGCAGCTCTGTGCAGTGGTCAGTTTCAGCTGTTTCTGTCGGAGGTCCAGACCTTTGGGTCAGATTTGACGTCTGACCTCTTGACTGACCTGGACATTCCTGGAGGATGTGTATCAAAGGGTTTTCCCCGTTCCTCGGCTAACACTACGAGGTTCACCCATGTTCGGATTTTGCGTATGTGACCGTTCTTACCACCACTAAGGTAGCCGCATTCCGATGTGGGAGATGGTGTCTAAATACGACAGCAGTGTGCATGCACCTTTTTTTGTTTAATTGCCATCTGCTCCTACCGGCACAAAGCTGACTGCTCTTCCCAAAGGAGGAACGGGTTCTTGCCGTGCGTGCAGTATATTATGCGTGCGTTTGCACACGAGGCCTCGGTTCATTATCTAATCCGAAGGATTGTTTTGGAGTTGAGTAGTAGCGTCTCTGCTTTCCAGTGGACCACGGGGAGTGGAGGAAGCTGGTTGCAAAATCTTCAGTGGTGCCTCCACGGTCTACAAGACTACGAGGTAGGTGAAGATGAAGGTGAAGGGGTAGCAACACAAGGACACTCACTGACGGGTTTAGATTTGTTTGTGTGACAGACGTAGCAGTAATTAGTTCTCGTTCAGAATGACTATCGAAAACCAGTAGCAAACAAATAATTATAAATTGTGTAAAAGACATAGCCAAGCCTGTCTTTATGTCTGTAATGTATCTATCTAGACAGGCATCTCTCAAATAACTTGACACATTCAAAAACTATCAGAGTCCGATGGTGCAGACAAAATCAGACATTTTTCAGTACGAGTGGATGGTGGATGTTCAGTCTGTTATTCGTTTATTCATTTGTTCTTATCTTGCTTTACGATCAATGTCGGTCGAACAACGAACGTAGGAAAAATCTCCAGAAGCCAAGGAACTGAGGTCTAGGCTTTCTGAACCTGTAGGCATTTACTACGTCCTTTATATGTTATGTACATCTGAATAAAAAGACTGCAATTTTGCTGCTTGATTGCTTGACATTTCTAGAGTTTGTTTTTTGTTTCAAATAACACGGCTGGCAGGTCCACAGGAACCCCTTCTCACCATCGTCAAGAAGAAAAAGCTGACATGGTTCGGCCACGTCACCCGCCACAACACTCTGCCAAAAACAGTACTGCAGGGAACACTCGAAGGTGGCAGAAAGAGGGGAAGACAGAACAAGTCATGGATGGACAACATCAGAGAATGGACCAGGATGAATGACTCGGCACTACTGCGCAGAGCCGAGGACCGAGATGGATGGAGGAGGCTTACCGCGGCATCGTCTTTCGTGTCTCCTCCACGACCGCCAAGGTCACGGGTCTGCTGATGATGATGACACTGGGAAATGACATGTCAGAGTCTTCTGCCACTACTCCCATGTAGTTTCCTTTTCAAGTGTTTCCACCATGTATTGTGTAACATGCTATAGCCTACATGGATGGATTTTTATGCTGAGAGCCTCGTTGGAATGCTTAGCTCCACAACTTGCTATTCTGTCAACTTGTTTCTGTAATTAAAGTAGATAGCACAATCCTAGGAAATCCAGCAAAAAGTCACACCAGTGCCTCATAACATCAGAAAACGAATTAGCTGACCAATCTCAATTTTGTGTGTATGTGCGTGTTTATTAGTGTGTATGTGTGTGCATGCACATGCGCGTGTGTGTATGTAAGAGCAAACATACAAAATATCACACGTTGTGTGCATGCAAGCAAATGCATCAAACTCTCTACATTCATTCTACTGTAGGCGAATGGCCACAGCGTGTCATCGATCACCTTCTGCCTCTACACAAAGACGCAGAGCTGACACAGCCAGCACTGCACCGTGTCACAGGATTAGAATCCATCATAAATCACTGCCTTGTGTCAGTGAGGGAGGGGGGGGGGTTGAGAAGCAATACTCTGACACAACAGGCATGCGGTGCACCACAAACCATGTATTAATTTTATACACCCCCGCTAACGTGTTTAATGGTTTGGAACACCCGTGAAAATGACATGTGCATTCGTGTGTATTAGCAAGTCTGGTGTCAAGAAAACAAATGTGTTGACTATTTTTATATTTAGCAGATAACTTTTATAAAGTGTAAAATATGTTGTGTGTGTGGCATACCAAACTGATAACTTTTATAAAGTGTAAAATATGTTGTGTGTGTGTGTGGCATACCAAACTGATAACTTTTATAAAGTGTAAAATATGTTGTGTGTGTGTGTGGCATACCAAACTACCTTAGACATGAGATCATAGTTTTGGGATGCTATTTGTTTCTATGTTGTTCTTTTGGGCGCAGTTTTTATGAAGACTAGGTAAGGGGTGAAACAGTGTCTATCTTGGGAGTGGTCATATGTAATTAAAGATCAGCATCTGTATGGGTGTGTGTGCGGGTGTGTGTGTGAATGGGTGGGTGGGTGTGTTTATCATGACATACAGTTTGTGTGTGTGTTGTGTGTGTGTGTGTGTGTGTGTGTGTGTGTGTGTGTGTGTGTGTGTGTGTGTGTGTGTGTGTGTGTGTGTGTGTGTGTGTGTGTGTGTGTGTGTGTGTTCTTCTTTAATTTAACGTCTTTTCACATTACGTGATATTAGGTAGGTGTGTGTGTGTGTGTGTGTGTGTGTGTGTGTGTGTGTGTGTGTGTGTGTGTGTGTGTGTGTGTGTGTGTGTGTGTGTGTGTGTGTGTTATGTGTGTGTGTGTGTGTGTTCCTTATGACATACAGTCAACATGAACAAACAGAAATATCCACACACTATAACAGAGATTTATTTCGCCAATAGACATCGAAAGCTCTGAAAACAGACCAGGACAACAAAGGCCATCACTGTAGCGTGTAAACACTGCTTTCAGTGTCACATGCAGGCACACAGACAGAGGGAGGGGGAGGGGCGCAGACTGGGTGGAGGCAGAGGGAAGGGCTGGGGACTTGGCTGAGGGACTACACCCCTGTCAGGCCTGTCAGCCTCCACAATGGGGAGCAGCCAGGTGGTGACAGGCAGAGCTCAGCAGAGAAAGGTTAGCTTGAGCCTTCACACCGCCTTGAAAGTGATCGTCTGCCACCAAACTCCACAACAAGAAGGGAGACCTACAGTAGAATAAAAGGCTGTTTACATTGGAGGAGGATATAACATGGCCTTTGAGAGTGTTTATGTATTAGGGGGGTTAAAGTCTACAACGAATTGTGGATTTTTTGCATTTCAATGAGATTTTAGTAACCTGAAACTTCAGAAGTGATAAAGTGAGGCTCAACGTCAATCATTTGTGTAGTTTTTCCTAGTTAGCGGAGAAATGGAATCTGTGCAAACAAAACGGCAAGATGTTTAAAACCCATGAAGCAACTTTTCTGAAGATGATTATGAATATATTCAGAACCAACATTGACTTGAAAATGATATGTACACAGTTTTTCTGTTCACCCTGTGTAAACCTTTGTCATTCAGATGTGTGTGTGTGTGTGTGTGTGTGTGTGTGTGTGTGTGTGTGTGTGTGTGTGTGTGTGTGTGTGTGTGTGTGTGTGTGTGTGTGTGTGTGTGTGTGTGTGTGTGTGTGTGCGCGCGCGCGCGTGCGAGCGCCCGAGTGCAGGTGCATGTATATATGCGTGTGTGTATATGCGCGCGTGTGTGTGTGTGTGCACGCGTGCGTGTGTGTGTGTGCGCGCGCGCGAGCGCGTGTCCGTACATGATTGCGTGTATACGTGCGTGCTTACAGATGCGTGTGTTTGTGTCTATCTGTGTGCCTACTGTCGCACACACACACACACACACCGGTAAACATGCATTAAAGTTGTGTGCATTCGAAGAAGCATATCGGATTTTGTCCATGTATTCCCCTTTCGATTCAACATCCAGATCCTCCCTCGCCCTTGTCCTTCTGAGCATACACCTTCCTTCAGCTGACACCACCAGCACTGGGTCACCAGATCAGACACAAGCATAAATCACCACCTTCAACGACAGGGGGTAGGGCTTCTGCCGACAAAGCCAGCAGATAATGCCGGCAGTCTATCAACAAGCAACGGAGATGTAGGCCGCCACCAAGGCGTTTCATGGTTTCAACAGAAACACAACGAGTCGTCAAAGTGGCATGTGTGTCCATGCAGAAAATTGCCTCTCGCTTCTTGCTCCCCCCCCCCCCCCCCCCCCCCTTGAAATGTTTTGACTGGTTTTCAAACTTATGGCAGCGTATCTGTGAAAAGTGTAGAGGCTCTTTTCTCTGGTAGCCTGAACTGAGAAGAGACAGACAAACAGGCACAGAAAACTCGAACTCGAACTCGAACTCGAAAGATTTATTCACAAAAAGACCATTGGCCCATACATGAAGGGGGGTTGCTGAGCTGCTTAGTATTTTAGTGAGAAAAATAAGGAAGCACAAAAAATCCAAAACAAAAACAAAAAACAACAACAACAAAAACACAAACCAAAATGTTATTGTATAACCACAACCATCAAAATAAAAATCAGTTCCAAAAAATATGACAAGAAACTAAGATATCTCTTATTCTAAAGGCTTTACACAAATATAAAGCAAGACTGCGCACAATCTCAGGCTGACTATATGCCATGAGTAGACAGAATCTAAATAAATTGGGCTGTCTACTATACTTTACCGGAATGTAATTCTGTCTTACATCTTCTAATGCTGGACAGCACAGCACAAAATGCACTTCATCTTCCACTGTTTGCTTACATAATGGGCATAGCAACCTGAGGTCATCATCATCATGTTTTATATATTTAAATTTATGAACATTTATGTCTGATACACCAAGTCTAAACTTAGACATAATTCTTTTCAAATGTATGTCCATATCAAGCTTAAGATAAGGTTTGACATCGTGTGAGCCTATAAACTGTACATTTGAAATCTTTCACTGTTTTGTATATGACCACACCACTGCTGCCGATGGCAGTCATCAGTCTTTGCCTGAAAACATTGACAAACTCTCTACAATTTCCGACACCTTGATTAAGCCAAACAAGCCCAAAGCCAAGTTCACATAAACAGGTACGTATTTGTGAAGCCAGGGTGCTTTTCCTCTTGACATCTAGATCATAAAGCATCTTGTAAGACTTAAAAGGTAACCTGCAATCATCCATATGCAGAATCTTAATCCAATATCTAATGCATCTTACAGCAGCATTAACAGAGAGAGGATATCTATCGGTTTCACTATAAAAAGATCATTAGGTGTACGTCTATCTAAGCCTAAAAACTGCTTTAAAGCAAAGAGGTGTACTGATTCACAATGTGTTACAGCTGCATCCAGTCCCCAAATTTCCGGGCCATATAATGCAGTGGGTTGTATTTGTGCATCAATTACCTTACTGAACAAGTCAAAAGCATTACTATTCAATAATCGTATTTTTTTCAAAACATTAAACAAGCTTCTTTTACCTCGACTTGCCAGATCTTTACATGCAGTTGTGAAACTAAGCTTTGTAGAAAAACATATTCCTAAATATTTATATACATTAATCACAGGCATGACTTCTCCATTGTACAGCCATTTTTCGTGAGCAGCTAAATAACTCCCTTTTCTGAATACAACAATATTACTCTTAATAATAATAATAATAATAATAATAATATATGGAATTTATATTGCGCTGAATCTTGTAAAGCAACAAATCAAAGCGCTCAAAGCGCTTATTCAGATTAACCTTAAGATCAAGTGCTGTTGCAGCACTGCTTAAGCTATTCAACTGCTGTTTTAAGCCTACAACAGTTTCAGATAGCAGGATGATATCATCAGCAAGCAGAAGAATAAACAGTTTGTGAAATCTTGGGGGAAAGTGGCACCATGTTTACCCTTATTAATGACATATATGGCTAACTCATTAATGAAAGCAGAAAACAAAAGATGGCTACATACATCACCCTGTTTGACCCCCGTGGTGCTGTATGATATGTCCGTCAGCTTAGATCCACATCTTACTCTGCTTTTGACATTCTGATCCATGGCTCTCAAACAACGTAATAATTTACCCTTCACACCATTTTTCAGGAGAATAGGCCATAACAAGTTTCTATTAACAGAATCAAATGCCTGTTCAAAGTCAATAAATGCTACATAGAGCTTACGGTTATGAGCAAACTGTTTCTGGATAAATGCAAGTAAAGTAAACATATGATCTATAGTGGAATACCTTCTCTTAATATACGTCAGTTCCTTTGTCCAACTCTGTGAAGTATTTAGGAGTAGTTCTTGACAACACACTCTCTATGAAAAAATTCATCACCCAGACCTGCCAGTCTTGCTACTATCAATTACGGCGCATAAGCGCGATTCGCAAGTATCTGTCCACTGATGCAACTTCCAAGCTTGTCACATCTCTCATTCTTTCACGTTTAGACTACTGTAATTCTCTTTTGGCTGGCCTACCAGCATCATCTATCCACTCTCTTCAACGCATACAAAACTCTGCAGCTCGACTGGTCCTAAGAAAGAAACAATCTGAACACATCACTCCTCTTCTGCGATCTCTTCACTGGTTGCCTGTCTCACAAAGACTGGAGTATAAAATCAATACCCTCTGTTTCAAATGTCTCCACAAATCTGCACCCTCTTATCTCTGTAACTGTCTTCACCTGTACACTCCATCCCGTTCCCTTCGTTCAGCCGCAGATACTTTGTGCTTTCGAACACCCAGATTCAAACAAACCACTGTTGGCCGTCGCTCCTTCTCTGTTTCTGGTCCATCCACCTGGAATGACCTCCCCCTTTCACTTCGTCAAAAGCCTTCACTTGATTCCTTCAAATCCAGCCTCAAAACACACTTATTTCCTACCTGAGACTTTCCCCCCCACATATCTGTCCCTAATTTTCAACAGCATCTTTCACCTTCTAAGTGTTGTTCCGTGTGTGTGTGTGTGTGTGTATGTGTGTGTGTGTGTGTGTGCGCGTGCGTGTGCGTGCGTAGTGCGCGAGCATGGATTTGAAATCTGTTGCTCATTATGTTTAAGGAGAGTTGCATGCCTGTAAATGATTGAGTGCAAGCGCTTCGATTTGTTTGCTTTTTACAAGATTCAGCGCTATATAAATTCCATATATTATTATTATTATTATTCTTAAAACCAGCTTGGTGTTCACCTGTAATGTTGTTTTTCTTAACCCATTCCTGTAACCTATTATTAACGATGGTACTATACAGCTTACTACTTATATCACTAAGAGAGATTCCCCTATAGTTATTAGGGTTGTCAACATCGCCTTTTTTGTGTAATGTTAGAATGATAGATTCAATCCAGTTATCTGGAAAAAGACCATTATCAAAGATTGTGTTGAATAATTTTAGCAGGAAAAGTACATTTTGACAGACACAAAGAGAGAACGAGACAGACAGACAGACAGACAGAGAGAGAGAGAGAGAGAGAGAGAGAGAGAGAGAGAGAGAGAGAGAGAGAGAGAGACAGACAGACAGACAGACAGACAGACAGACAGACAGAGAGAGAGAACTTGAACTCGAACTCGAATATTTTAATGAGGGTAAATGGATAAGCCAGAGGCCTCTTTACACCAGGCCCTCATGGGGAAAAATTGAAAACAAGCATGAATAAATCAATTAAGTAATAAACAAGATAATTTCAAATAACAATGAAATATTTCAAAGTCCCATTCAATTATTCAAAAGATCAAGAAATCGAAAAATGAAATGAATAAACAAAACCAATTAAACAAGAAAAAACCTCCCCTTCCCAACACCCCCCCCCCTCCCCTAAATAAACAACACTCTCACAGAGAGAGACAGAGAAAGAGAGAGAGAGAGAGAGAGAGAGAGAGAGAGGGGGGGGGGGGGTTTCTTCCTCGACTAGAACTTCGAGGTTCAGCAATGGCTAGATATTAATTGCCTGTGCCACCATTTTGCCCACCAAGGCGGCACCCCCATTCCCACTTTGGGAATGTATGCTGGGTATGTTCGTGTTTCCGTAACCCACCGAATGGTGACATGATTTACGGGATCTTTCACGTGCATATTTGATTTTCTGCATGTGTATATACACAAAGGGAATGAAGGCACTGGCAGGTCTGCACTTGAAGTTAACTTGGAGCCTGTAAAAATATCTCCACCCTTAATTCACCAGGCGCCGCCGTGATTCGAACCCACAACTTCGTGGATCTATGGGATTGAAGTCGAACGGTCTTAACCACTCGGCTATAGCATCCATCGGAGAGAAAATGATGGTTTGCAAAAGTTCGAATTTTGTGTGCAATCAGTTTACGTTAGCTTTCAGACAGACTGAGAGAGTGAGTGAAACAAACTTATCACTCTGAGAAAATGCCAGAATACTTAAGATTATCACTCACGTATATGTGCCTGTTGGGATTTCCATTTTAGGGAAGGGGAGGATTGCTCTCTCTCTCTCTCTCTCTCTCTCTCTCTCTCTCTCTCTCTCTCTCTCTCTCTCTCTCTCTCTCGGGGTTGGCTGACGGGAGAGAACTGAAAGGGCGTGCTGTTAGTAAGCTGCTGCAAATTTTTGCATTTAAGCTTCAAAATGTCAGTTACTGGCCTTCCAGCAACTGTAGTAACAACCTTAAATGCCCTGCTGATCGACAACATCCTATCGAGCTGGAAAGTCGCAGGGGAGAGCGGCAGCCTTGTCTTGTCTTGCTGACTGAAGCCAGCTGACAAGTCAGTGTCAACAGAAATGGCGGACCCTGAACCACGAGTTCAGTATTTTCGCAAAAAGCCCCCTTCCCAAATCCGTCGCGATTTCCAAAGAAGTAGACAACATCAAGAAAGACAGGCAAGTCGTCAGTGTGACAAGGACAGTGTTTTGGAAGAGCGGGTGTTGTCTGACAGTGACTCCCTGCATCCTGAGAGAGTGGATGCAGAATCAAAACAAGCCAGCGTGTACAGAGCTGTGTGTTGACAGTGCAGTGAATGTCCCAGCCACGCTAGATTCACTTGATTTGCTGTGTGAACCAGGAACAGACAGCAAGATCGGTGTGTATCCTGAGTTGTCTGATGTGGACGAAGAACAGACAGTTGACTGCTCAGTTGAGGGTTTTCATACTGGTATTGTGAAAGAGTATGTGTCCACTCTGACAGACAAACGTGTGCAGCGTTGATTACGAGACAGCAAAAGAAACACACAGTTTCGAAAGATTGTAGTTCAAGATTCAGGCAATCAAACTATTCTGATGTGTGAATTGGTTGACATCGCCCTAGAATATTCTTGTAATGGAGATACTGGCGAGGAATCTAAGTGTGTGTTCTGGTACATCAAGCAAGAAGACAGAAACATATTGCCAAAAGAACGTGTCAGGCTTGCCAGACTTCGTAAAGGGAAGCAGCGTCCTAACACACAACATGCAGAGACAATGGCAAGTGCTGAACGGGAATTACATCTTCTTCGGGACCTGATCCCTATTTACATGGGCTGACTTCGCTGGCTGCAGACTGGAAAAGGAAAGGCTGTTTTGAAAACTGAGACATGGACAATAATGTATCAGATTTAGATGTACATACCATTACTGATATGGTTTCCATGTCACTGTAATCGGGTCTGTTCGATATGGTTTGCTACCGCACCGCAGCGCTATATGGCTTGATTGCTAAATGGCAGTAAGTATTGTTCATTATTCATTGTTCTCTCTCTCTCGCTCTCTCTCTCTCTCTCTCTCTCTCTCTCTCTCCTCTCTCTCTCTCTTCTCTCTCTCTCTCTCTCTCTCTCTCTCACCTGTTTCATTGTTATCAATAGCCTTAGTTTCTTCCTAAGAACTACTATCCATGCTCATAATGTCAGCCTAGTCCAGAGGCTGAAGTTCACTCTCAGAGCCCTAGCTTAATCCCTTTCTGATTTTCCAGTTGAGACCTCTCTCTTTGGCCCAGAGAGGATGTGTGAGCTCTTTATTCATTAGCCCGGGCATTGCTGAATGATGTCTTGTGAAATTTGAACGCAGTGACATGTGGGCACTTTATTTTGCTGCCTCATCTTGTGTGATGTTCCTGCCCTGTGGTTCCCGTGCCGCTCATGTCAACCTCCATGCGATAGCCATACCTAGATTCGCCATGTCGCACCCTAGGGCCGGAAGTCCATGTAGACACTTATCCGGTTGCTCTTGAATCTACATACAATGTGTTCCTTCTCTCTCAGCACTGTGCATACACTTTGTGGGGTTTTCTTTTTAAAACAAGTCAACTGCTTTTTCCCTTTCCTTGGGTTCAAGTCCTAGGATTTGATTTACATACTCTATGGGGGATGGGATAGTTCAGAGGGCAGAACACTCACTTTCCTCGGAGATAATGTGAAGCAGCATTGAGCACCAAGGGGTTACCAAATGGATGGGTGACTGTTCACATGCCTTGGCTTCAGTACAGTCCCCCAGTTTACCCAGCTGTCAAAGGGTTTCTGCCCTCTTTAGGGTCAGGGAAGATAATGCAACAAGGGAGAAGAGATGGGCACCGCCCTCAAGATGCTGGCCTCTGGAGAAGCTGAGGTCTCTGACGCCTTGCTCCCCTACAACCTTATAGGTTAGGGGAAGACCTATACCTTCATACTTACCTTTAAAATAAAACTGTAGATGTCCATATCTTTTTGCTATTCTATAATTTTGTTTATGGAATCGTATATCAATATCTCCCTAGCCCTATCAACACATTAATTTTCTCTATATGTTCTCAGAGGCTTTTGGGCATCAAAGGCTTTACGACATCCTGTAAGGTCCCAAGCCAAAACGCCAAATCAAAGTGCAAAGTATCTGGATTAATTTTCTAAGAAAAATCGCGAAAAAGATATATTACCCCATGGATTTCATGCTAACATCAAAACGAAGGAGAGCCTACAATATCATTCTTTTAAAACACAACTCTGCCTGCCAACGATTTCTTCATCAGACATTAGGTTGTGTTTTGGTTTGGGTTTTTTTTTTCTTTTTAGACAGGCAGGCCAGGCCAACAAAGGCCATTCATTACCGCAGCGTGAAATCGCACTGGCAGCGTTACCAGTCAGCAGGTAGGCAGACAAGGCATTGGGGAAGAGAGATGGAGAGAAGAGAAGGGGGGGGGGGAGAGAGAGGGGGGGGGGGAAGAGAGATGGAGAGAAGAGAGAGAGGAGAAAGAGAAATGGAGAGAGGAGAGAGAGGGGGAAGAGAGATGGAGAGAAGAGAGAGAGGGGGAAGAGAGATGGAGAGAGAGAGAGAGGGGGAAGAGAGATGGAGAGAAGAGAGAGAGGAGAAGAGAAAATGGAGAGAGAGAGAGAGGGGGAAGAGAGATGGAGAGAGGAGAGAGAGGGGGAAGAGAGATGGAGAGAAGAGAGAGAGGGGGAAGAGAGATGGAGAGAAGAGAGAGAGGGGAAGAGAGATGGAAGAGAAGAGAGAGAGAGGGAAGAGAGATGGAGTGAAGAGAGAGAGGGGGGAAGAGAGATGGAGAGAAGAGAGAGAGGGGGGAAGAGAGATGGAGAGAGGAGAGAGAGGGGGGGAAGAGAGATGGAGAGAGGAGAGAGAGGGGGAAGAGAGATGGAGAGAAGAGAGAGAGAGGGAAGAGAGATGGAGGAGAGAAGAGAGGGGGGAAGAGAGATGGAGAGAGGAGAGAGAGGGGGAAGAAAGATGGAGAGAAGAGAGAGAGGGGGGAGGGAAGAGAGAGAGAAAGAGAGAGGGGGAGAGAGGGAGAGAGAGAGGAAGGGAAGGAGAGAAACAGAGAGAGAGACAGAGATAGAGAGACAGGAATGGATACAGATACAGTAACAGGGAGACAAAGATAGAAACAGAGAGACAGAGAGACAAGACATAGAGACAGAGAGACAGATACAGGGAGACAGAGAGAGACAGACAGACACAGAGATACAGACACAGAGAGACAGAGACAGAGAGACTGAGAGAGAAAGACACAGAGGGACAGAGACAGACCGGTAAAAAGAGAGAGACAGAGACATTGAGACATAGACACAGAGAGAAACAGAGACAAAGACAGACACAGAGAGACAGAGCACACGCACAGACAGACACAAATCAGGAGAAGACAGACAGACAGAGACAGACAGAGAAAGAGAGAGACAGAGAGAGTGCAGAGACAGAGAGACAAAGACAGAGACAGAAACATTGAGACAAGACATAGAGACACTGACAGAGACAGAGAGAGACAGGCACAGAGAGACTGAGAGAGAAGGAAACAGAGAGACATTGAGACAGAGACAGACAGAGACAGAGAGACTGAGACAGAGAGACTGAGAAGAGAGACTGAGACAGAGACAAAGACACACACACACACTCACACAAACACACACACACAACACACACACAACACACACACACACACACACACACACACACAAAGCAGGAGACAGACAGACAGACAGACAAAGACATAGAGAGACACACAGAGCACGAGAGATACAGAGACACAAAGACAGACAGACAGAGAGGGAGTAGGGGAAAGTTGTGTGAGGGGGGTGTGTTCTTTGTTAAGACATGCCTGTCAGCACCACCCTCCCCCCCCTCCCCCCCCCCCCCCCCCCCAAAAAAAAAAAGCGGGTCAGGTGATGAGGTGGGAGGATTTGGGTGTGTTTTTTTCTTTCCTTCTTTTAGGGGAGAAGGAGGCACCGTGGTCGAGTGGTTTAGGCGGTCAACTCGTGATCCAGAGGTCACGGGTTCGATCCCCGCTCGGCTCGGTGTTGTGTCCTTGGGAAAGACACTTTACTCCTATTTTCCTCACTCCACCCAGGTGTACAAGTGGGTACCAGCTCTGCTGGGGAAGTATCTGGCGACAGACTAGCGCCTGTCACAGGGGTGGTGAAAAACCATCAGTTCGCTTAACGCTACAGAAACCGGGATAAGCTCCGGCTCTATGGGCCTTCTGGCTCGAAAGAACATACTTTTTTAGGGGAGAAACCTTAGACTAATCCTTCACACTTGTTCGAAAGTGATCCTTGTTTTTTTCCCCCAGGAAAATTGTTTTGACCTAGAGAAGAAGAGGAGAATTATCATATTGTGTGTGTGTGTGTGTGTGTGGATGTGTTGTGTGTGTGTGTGTGTGTGTGTGTGTGTGTGTGTGTGTGTGTGTGTGTGTGTGTGTGTGTGTGTGTGTGTAGGGACAGTGTCTGTCTTGTCTTACTTTTGAAAATAAATTTTCCTTTGTGTGTGAGTGTGTGTGTGTCTGAGGTGGGGGGAGTGGTGGTGGTGGTGGTGGGGGGGGGGGGGTTCTGGTGTGTGTGTGTGTTTTTTTTTTAAAATTCATTTATATCGAGGATAAATTCCATACATTATTATTATTATTATTATTATTATTATATTATAATGGAATAAGCACTCATGTTCTTTTGTGGGGGGTGTGTGGTGTGTGTGTGTGTGTGTGTGTGTGTGTGTGTGTGTTGTGTGTGATTAATTTACTTATTTTTATTGTTTTGCTGAGGGGTTTTTTATTTTTAATTTTCCTGTTACATTTCAGTTTGAATTTTTCCAGGAATTGTCTAGACAGGCTTCAACATAGATCAGAAGTAAAAATGAAAAAATTATGGAAGAAAGGTTGGGGTGGGGGGAGGAGGGATGAAATGAGCAGTCGTTTTGATAGGGTTAAAAACAAAAAAAAGACCTAGATCATCAAACCAAAGATGATGGCAGAGGACAATTCTAAGTCACAAATTACACATTCACACTATGTGTCTTTAGTATTGCCCATAGCAGCTTATGCCTGTGTGTCTTTAGTATAGCAGCTTATGCCTGTGTGTCTCTAGTATAGCAGATTATGCCTGTGTGTCTCTAGTATAGCAGATTATGCCTGTGTGTCTTTAGTATAGCAGCTTATGCCTGTGTGTCTTTAGTATAGCAGCTTATGCCTGTGTGTCTTTAGTATAGCAGCTTATGCCTGTGTGTCTTTAGTATAGCAGCTTATGGCTGTGTGTCTTTTGTATAGCAGCTTATGCCTGTGTGTCTTCTGTATAGCAGCTTATGCCTGTGTGTCTTCTGTATAGCAGCTTATGCCTGTGTGTCTTTAGTATAGCAGCTTATGCCTGCGTGTCTTTAGTATAGCAGATTATGCCTGTGTGTCTTTAGTATTGCCCTATAGCAACTCTCTCTCTCTCTCTCTCTCTCTCTCTCTGAGGATCATGATGCCTTTCGACAAACGATATGGAATCTCATTATTCTAATGTCAACATAGCTGCAGATTGTACAATGACCATTTATGGAGAATATGTCAGTGTAAAGTCCTTCGGATGAGACTATAAACCGAGGCCCCGTGTGCGAACGCATGCAGAACATCTTGCGCACACGTTAAATTCTGTTCCGCTTTTCGAAAGAGTAGGCCATTGTGTGCCGGTGGGAACAGATGACAAAATTTAAAAAACCGCATACACACGGGGACTGGATGTAAAAAAGCACATGAGTGTAAGCCATTATCCTAAAAAAAAATCAAAAAAATCTGAGCGCTTTGATTTGTTGCATTACAAGATTCAGCGCTATATAAATTCCTTACAACATTATTATTATTATTATTATGTAACACATATTAATATAAACATATTATATTTTTCAGCTTGAAATAAATACATATTACAAATTTTTTTTTTTTTAATTGCGATTATTACAATATGTTTTCATCCCGAAACTCACACTAAACACGACACGGTTTTGTTCTTGACACTGCCTCAAAAACAAAACACACACCACATAGATGGTCCTGCCTCTCTTTGCAGACAATTCAACTCCACCTTGTGCTGGTTTGTAAAAGAGGGCGATTAAGAGATCTACAGACGTGAGCCGTGAGATCAATGGCAGAATCGGGTTGTAAACAGGTCTCTGTCAAATGTCAGCCCCACCGTTTGTCCGTCTCTGGAATGAAAGATGGATAAGCGATGGGTGGCGAGAAGGCGATCAAATATCTCTATTGCTGGCTGTCAGTTATTGCCTCCCTTGCTAAGCGCCATTGGGAGAACATGATACGTGTCTGAGGAAAGCACTGTTAAGTGCAAGGCGTATGTTCAACCCTACTGACGTCAGGTAGTGTTGACGTCATATGTAATCCTCTTTACTCCCCACCCCTCCTCCCTCCTGCAGAGAAAAAGCTGAACTCAACTCTGTCAAAAATGCAGTGTTCGTGTCTGTCAGCTTTTCAGTGTGAGAGGTACAAAGAAAAAGCTTAGTTGTTCTATTAAAGACGTAGGCATTGCCGGTGACGTAAGAACACTTGACTTCAGGGGGGGTGAACATACGCTGTCTGTGGTGAAGGTCTTTGATGATTATAATTTTGTCAGCAGTTTTTTTTGTTAGCACCAAGTGAACTTCACGTGATGTTTTTAAGCGCTTCTCCTCCTCCTCCTCCTCCTCCTCCTCCTCTTGCAGTAAAAGTGCCGTCAATCTAAGCATCCTAGGGCAGCGCCTACAAGCTAGTACCTAGCACAAGAAACGTAAGTTTCAATCAACACAATAAACTTTAAAATATAGTCCTAGGAACATTCAGTAAATGATATAAAGCCTCCAAAGATAGCAATCAAAAACAGACAATCAACTCTGCATGATTCCGCACAATGTGGAATGAGTTTTACATGTGTAAAGAAAGAGTTGTTTTGTTTGTTTTTGTTTTTATCTACAGTTCTGAGGTTAACCTTAAGGTGAGATTTCGCGTATGCGACCGTTTTTTGCCCGCCATGAAGGTACCCGCATTCTTACTTCGGGGATGCATGCTGGGTATTTTCGTGTTTCCGTAACCTCCCGAATGCTGATATGAGTTACGGGATCTTTAATATGCATATCAGGTCTAATAGCCATTTATTTATTTATCTATTCATTCTTTTATTTCGAGGATAAGCACTCATGTGCTTTTTTGCATCAGTCCCCGTGTGTATACAAAATTTTGTCATCCGTTCCCACCGGCACACAATGGCCTACTCTTCCGAAAAGCGGAGCGGGTTTTAACGTGTGTGCAAGATGTTCTGCGTGCGTTCGCACACGGGACCTCGGTTATATAGTCTCATCCGAAGGACTTTTGGGGAGAGTGGAGTCGGCACTGATATTAAATCCAGAGGAAAAAATCTTCTTGAACGAGAATCGAACTCGGGTCAGCAGATCACGAATAGATCACTCTAACCGCCTGGCTACCCCGTCCCCTCAGACTGTCAAAGTCAAAGTCAAAGTCAAACTTTTATTTTCAGATGGTACATTGAATAAGCAGTGCATTTGCTTTTTTTTCATCAAGCCATCTATCTAAAGAAAAAAAAAGCGAGAAAAAAAAAGATAATGTATATGCAGACTTAGAATAAAAAACCTAATCTATGGTAAACTATACAAATCAAACAAAAAAACCAATAACATATGCATATGTGGAATTAAAACAAAACAAAAAACCCAGAAAAATATGAGACCATACAATTCAAATAATTCAAAAATCTTGAAAAAATATCCGCCATAACACAAACAAGCAACAAAGAAAAACCAAACCAAAACAAACAAAGAAGACAAAACAGAATAAAAATAAAAAACCCACACCAACTGCTTCCCTCCCCCCCCCCCCCCCCCCCCCCTCACACGCACATATACACACAAACCTTCAACTATACAAACAACTGAATAAAACAAAAACAAAAAGATGAATCAACAAGAACAACCACAACAAGGAAATAAACAATCAAACAAACACAAATATACATACACAACAACAACAGCGACAATAACTAACATAGGACAAGAATAACAGCCAAGACAAATAAAGAACAATATAGAACTAACAAAAGACGAAAAAAAGAGTCCAAAATATCCTGAGTCAGACTGAGTGAGACACCCTTCCGTGGAGGTGACCACCCCAACGTCCCTCCATCGACCTCCTTCCGCGAACCCCCAACCCCCAGGGCTGTGACACAAGCTCACCACAGGCACAGAAGTGCACAGGATGCCTGAAGTGAGGTCAGCACGAGACTAGAACACCGTGGCGACCAAATTATTATAAGTAGTAGTAGTAGAGTAGTAGTAGATTGAGTAGTAGTAGAGTAGTAGTAGTAGAGTAGTAGTAGAGTAGTAGTAGTAGTTGTAGAGTGCTAGTAGTAGAGTAGTAGTAGTAATAGTAGTAGTAGAAGTAGAGTAGTAGAAGAGTAGTAGTAGTAGTATGAGTAGTAGTAGAGTAGTAGTAGTAGTAGAGTGGTAGAGTAGTAGAAGAGTAGTAGTAGTAGTAGTAGTAGTAGTAGTAGTAGTAGAGTAGTAGTAGTAGAGTGGTAGTAGTAGTAGTAGTAGTAGTAGTAGTAGTAGTAGTAGTAGTAGTAGTAGTAGTAATTATTATCATCATCATCATCATCATCATCATCATTATTATTATCATAACAACAGCACTATATGGATTTTTTTAGCGCTGACTCTTGTAAAGCAAACAAATCAAAACGCTTACATTCGAACCCTTCGCGCGACAGTTCACAAAAGTTTAACAGATTTCACACACACACACACACACACAGAGCAAAGCAAAGCAAAGCAAAGCAAATGTATTGCTTATTCAATGTACCATCTGGAAATAAAAATTTGACTTGACTTCACAAACACGCAACACCAGTGGAAGAGACAGAAGAGAGAGAAAAAAAGAGAGAGAGATACAGAGAGGGAGAAGGCAACGCCTATCAGCATTTGTCCCCAACTTCTCCAGGTCAGGAAAACCAACAATAATTTCGCAAGGCAGGATCGATCTCAAACAAGCGGGACGGATTAGTCTAACGTTTCTCCACTAAAGCCTGCCCCGCTAATTACCCCGGATATTCTAACTGGAGGCATTGACAGGCATGTCACGAGCACATATCCCCCTCCCCTCCCCCCTCATCCAAGTCCCCCCCCCCCCTCCCCACCTCTCTCTCTCTCAAACTTTGTGATAAATGAAATTCCATTGCATTTACAATATCATGTATTGCTTACATAAGGGGTTTATGGGTATTTTGAATAATCTGCATCTATGTTTTGCGTCTGGTTCTCTCTCTCTCTCTCTCTCTCTCTCTCTCTCTCTCTCTCTCTCTCTCTCTCTCTCTCTCTCTCTCTGTCCTCCGTCCCTCCCCCCCTTCCCCGTCCCCATTTCTCTCATTCTGTCTGCAAACAGCGCTGACAGCTGTGATTTCACGCTACAGTAGCTGTTTATTAAAGTCTTGATCCGCTTCAGAACTTGTTCGACGGAAGAATTTTGTGTTCACGGGTGGAGGCTAGTGGGATATAGCGAGTGCTCTAATCATCCTGATATCTCCTTGTCGCTGACATGTCAAGAAGTAACAGATTATTATCCTCTGTTTGGGGTTTCTCTTGGCAGGTTAATCCCAACTTGTCATAATAATGTTTCTTTGATCTTTTGGGGGAAGTAGGTGTGCAAAATGTCTAGCGATCTTTCATGGGGAATTGTGGACAGAATGAAGAAGGTGGTTGCAGTTATGACATACTTATAATATGAATTTTTTTCTTGTTGTGCTTTTACTGTAACAAACAACTAAATTTGGAAAACATGAGGGAGTCTAAGGCGGCTATTTTACTTGTATTGTGTTGTGTTGTATTGTACTGTACTGTACTTGTGTTGTATTGTAATGTAGTGTAGTGTTGTATTGCATTGTGGTGTAGTGTAGTGTAGTGTAGTGTAGTGTAGTGTAGTGTAGTGTAGTGTAGTGTAGTGTACATTGCTTTCAAGTCACAGCAGATTTATCTCACTGAAATCGGAGCTGTTTTCCATGTGGAGAGCGGGTCGCCACAAGAGCAGCGCCACCTATTACGCCACCTATTATTCTTTTAAAGAAATTCCCGCCTGCGTGTATATCTGTGTCCCCATTATAGCGGCTCTTTCTACAAAATGTTGCCAGGGACAACTGTCTGGTCTTGTTGCTGTGGGTTCTTGTGTATGCGCTTAATGCGTGATGCACACAGGACCTCGGTATATCGTCTCTCAGGCCTGGTTGACACCAGGATATATTATTATGACAGGAAGCGTAAAGGACAGCTCTGTCAAGTAGTCTCAAAAGTACATACATTTCCTTAGTAGCATCATTACACCATCTTTGTCACCATTAATTTTGCCATCATGTATTAAAGACAATTATCTCTGATTCGGTGACCCCAGCTGCTCTGGTCTCCTGGTGACCTCAGTGCTGGTTTATCAGGCACTTCTGAGCCTGTAGTGAGTTTGTCCCAAAGCCTCTGAGGTAAGAGGTTCGTAACAGAAGGTCTTTGAAAACACTGTGGTGGTAGTAGTCACCATTTCAGGTGGGCGCCTCACTCAGTCATGTTCACGACTAAGTTATGACTGCCGTCAGTGGGGGACATAGCTGATGGTGTCGTGCGTATGTTAGCTCAGAACAGGCACTACTCAACACCACCAAAGTGACCCCGCAGCAAAGCAAGGCCATTCTGACGAGTGACCTTGGGGTGGCCTGACATTAACAAGCAAGCTCCCAATGGGCTTCTGACGTTGAAGATACAGCCCTAACGATTCCGGGTGTGTAGTTGGGGCAGAGACACCGAGACGAGCGGCGAGGGAACAGCAGAACACAAACACCCAGAAGATGAATAGCAAAACAAAAGGTATCATTGCAGCTGAAAACTACTAAATTCTTTTCCCCCTATCACCCCCCCTCCCCCTCCAAAAAAAAATCTTGCTCACCAAGGCATAAGGCATCAAATTGATATTTTCTTAAGAATGGACCTCTGTCTTACAATCGTATTGAGACTTCTTAATAAAAAATAAAAATTAAACAGTAGTACTAGTAACAAACTGGAAAAGCTGCGCAACACCAAAGTAAAGAGTGCTTTCACCCTCCAGCTCAAAAACAAGTTCCAAGCACTGGCGGATACTGAAAACTACACACCTCCGGACACGACTAATATAAACACCATGTGGAAACAAGTCAGGACAGCCTACACACAAGCCAGTGAAACGTGCTTAGGACAGAGACAGAGGAAGAGAAAAAGGTGGATTACAGCAGACACCTGGCAAGCCATTGAGAACAGGAGAGAACTGAAGAAGAAAATTTTAGAGACAAAGTCAGAGCGGATGAGAGAGAGGTACAAACAACAGTACAGAGAAGCAAACCAAACTGTGAAGAAATGACAAGAACAGACAAGCGTACCTACATAGATGATATTGCAAGACAAGCAGAGGAGGCCGCCGCAAAGGGAGAACAAGGACAGGTGTATAAGATCACTAAGACTGTCAGTGGCAAGTACCGGAGCAACACTGAAACACCAATCCTAGATAAACAAGGCCAAATACTTACCACAGAAGCAGAACAAGATGCAAGATGGGCAGAACATTTCAGCAAAGTTCTCAACAGACCACCACCAACTGAAGAGGCAGATGTACAAGATCCTGATGCTGATCTCAATGTGAACGGCACACCACCAAAGAAGGAAGAGATTATAGCAGCAATCAGCTCTCTCAAGAATGGAAAAGCCCCTGGCCAGGACAACCTCAACGCAGAACTTTTCAAGGCAGATCCAGAATTTGCATCTAAAGTTCTACAGCCACTCTTTGCAGCTATATGGGAGGAGAAACAGCTACCAGCAGATTAGACAGAAGGAGTCATCGTGAAGATCCTAAAGAAAGGAGCCCTGAACAGTTGAAACAACTGGAGAGGAATCACTCTGCTATCTGTTCCCAGCAAGATTCTGGCAAAGATCATCATCGGATGAATCTCAGAGGCAGTGGACCAACAACTCAGAAAGGAACAGGCAGGTTTTAGACCAGGAAGAAGATGCATAGACCAGATCTTCACCCTGCGCAACAGCATCGAACAGTGCACGGAATGGCAGAGACAGCTGTATATCAACTTCGTAGATTTTGAAAAAGCCTTTGACAGCATTCATCGAGAAAGTGTATGGCGCATACTCCGAGCATATGGAATTCCACAGGAGATTATCCCAGTCATTAAGAGCTTCTACAACAACTTCACGTGCAGAGTAGGAAACAGCAAAACCAGTTTCAGTGTACAAACCGGCGTCAGACAAGGCTGCCCCATGTCAGCACTACTCTTCAACCTGACAATTGATTGGGTGATGAGACAAACAACAGCTGACCAGTCACGGTGTATCAGATGGACCCCCTTCTCAACGCTTGAAGACCTAGATTTTGCCGACGATCTAGCACTGCTCTCACATACCCACCATCACATTCAAGAGAAAACATCCCGTCTCAGCACTTTCGCACAGCAAGTAGGCCTGAAAATCAGTCAGAAGAAGACAGAGGTGATGACACTGAACGTTCAGAACCCCTCACCGGTCACAATGAATGGAGAAGATTTACCAACAACTGAAGAGTTCACGTACCTCGGGAGCACTGTTAGGCATGACGGCGGAGCATGCAGCGACATCAAGAACCGGATTAGCAAAGCAAGAAATGCTTATAGAAATCTGAACAATGTGTGGAAATCGTCCCAGTACAGCACCAGAACCAAACTAAGACTATACCAAAGCTGTGTACTTTCCACCCTTTTGTACGGCTCGGAGTGCTGGAGGATGACTGAGAGTGACCTCGGCAAACTATCCACATTCCACACGAAGAATCTCAGAAGAATCTTGCGCATCTTCTGGCCTGAGACCATCTCCAACCAAGAACTTTTTGCCCGTTGCAACCAAGAAAGCATGGACAACATCATCATGCATATCTGCCGTCGGGAACAGGGAAACATCGCCCGAACAGCCCTCCACTGGACACCAGAGGGAAAACGCAAACGAGGACGACCCAAGAACACTTGGCGTCGGACTGTCGAAGCAGAGCTGAAGACCTTGCAACATACCTGGGGAACCATCCGGAAGCTGGCCCAGGACAGACAGGAGTGGAGAACATTTGTTGCTGCCCTACGTGCCAATAAGGCACAAAGGCATTGATGATGATGACTAGTAACAAACAGTAGTGCAAAACAGTAATATCAAACAGTACAGATAGCTAAGTTAATCTAAAAGATGTATTTTCAGCTGACGCTTTCATCATCTAACGCTTCTTAACATGATGACAGCAGCAGCAGTGACGAACTTGCAATTTTGCCTGAGATATTGCAGCTTTCTCTTTAGATGTATAGGTTTCTGGTACAGAGACACACCAAAATTAGATGTAGAGTGACGAAGATTTCTTTCTTATGGAACCGTCTCAAAAGTCCACATACACAAACAATAACAATCAGCTGTCATAGCGTGGCGGACAGGGTGGGTGGCAAATTCCAATATACAACAACAACAACAACAACAACAGCAACAATTGTGCTTACAGATCCCCAGGCAAAATTCTGTAGAAAAAGCCACTTGTGATAAGGAAACAAATACAGCTGCAGACAGGAAAAGAAAACAAAAATAATGGGTGGCGCTGCTCTTGTGGCGACGCGCTCTCCCCTGGGAGAGCAGCCCGAATTTCACGCAGAGAAATCTGCCGTGACTTAAAGTGGTATAAAAAAAAAATAATAATAAAATAAATTCCAGCCCTTAATTGTAGTTTTCCCGGGCTTAAAACCTTTTTTTTGTTGTTGAGTTTTTTTTTGTTTTTTGTTGTTTTTTTGGGGTTTTTGGGGGGTTGTTTTTTTGTTTTGTTTTTTTGGGGGGGGTTTTTTTTTGGGTTGTTTTTTTGGGGGGGGGTTGTTTATTTTTGATCTCTTTTCTGCTTGAATACACGTGTCACTTACAAAAAGGTTTGCTTTTTTTCCGAACCTTTTTGAAAAATTTTGGAAACGCAAAATTTTAGGGGGTTTCAAAATTAATGTGTTCCCTCCCTTGTTGTGTATAAAATTGCTTCCTCCACCCCCCTTCACAAACACACAACAAAAGGGGGGTTTATGATGGGTTCTTCCGGCGGGTTTGTGTCAGCACGCTTTGGTGTGGGCAGAGAATGAAAAAAAACCAATTATTCATGTCATCTTTGGTCCCCCGCTGAAAGGGGGTTTAATAATGTCTAAATCTGATCCCCGCTCGTCATGGCATCAACACCATTGAGATAAAATAAAGGAATAAAGAATAAATAAATGGATTTCTTTATTTTCCAAGTGTTACGAGTAGGTATTCATCCGGCCCTTCCCCTGATTAAGGGTATCAACAAAACAACACACACCACACCACACCAACACACAACACACACCACAACACAACTACAACAACAACCAAATAAAAATTTCAACCTAGATTTAAAGAAAAAAAATTTATTTTCAAAAAACATTAACCCCCAATTGACCTGAACATTAAATAGGTACATCGAGGAGAAGAGAGAGAGAGGGAGAGAGAGAAGAAAAGGGAAGAGAGGGGGAGAGGGGAGAGAAAAGAGATAACATACTCAAAGAAAAGATATACAAAGGTGTGTTATATCCTATAAATTGATTTATGCTGCGGGCTTAGATAAAGATAAATAGATAGATAGATAGATGAAGTAGATGATAGATAGTAGATAATGTAGATAGATAGAGACAGACAGACGACAGACAGAAGAGAGACAGCAGAGACAGAAAGGAAAAAGAGGAGAGGACAGAGACAAAGAGAGGAGACAGAGAGAGAGACAGACACACAGCATGCACGTACTAAAAATTTGTGGAAAAAAAATTTCCAGACAGAAACAGTAGCATTCCCCTTTCTTTGCATTTTTTCTTTTTTATAAAATTTTAAAACATCTTGAAGGGGACAGTCAGTTTTTAATCATACTCACATATTGTCACATAATGAAAAATATTATACCGGTGTGAAAACGGGATTTTTTCATGTTGCACCCCCCCCCCCCCCCCCCCCCCCCCCCCTCCATCCCCCCCTTTTCCCTCCCCTTGACGTAAAACATTGAGGTAACATTTGTACTGCGCGTGGGGGGGGGGGGGGGGGGGGAGGGATCCCTATGGTTTGAACATTGTGCTCGCGATCTGACAACCCCGGGTTCGTTTTCCGTTGAAGGGGATTTTTTCCCCCTGAGTTAACTTCAGGAGACCCCACTCTCCCCAAAAGTTTTTCGTTGGACTAAAAAACCGAAGTCCCGTGTTCGAACGCCGAGAACATTTTGCGCACAGTTAAATCCTGTTCCGCTTTTGGGAAAGAGAGGGCCATTGTGTGTGGTAGGAAAGATGACAAAATTTACAAAAAAAAACTGCATACACAGTGGACGGATGAAAAAAAAAAGGACATAAGGGGTTTTCCATTATCCTCGGTAAAAAAGAATTTATTTAAATCAAAAAAAGGTTCTTTTTTTTTCGTCTTTTTTTTCTTGGCCGCCCCTTTGGGCAAAAGCTGCAAACTTTTACCATGGTGAGAGGGTTTCCTATACCACCGTTTGGGTAGGGGCTCAGATTTCAGGGGGATGTCTAAACACCAAACTAGTGGCATTAAACCCCAAGGGAAAGTGACCCGCAGCAGTGCAGGGCCTTGGTGGTGACCCCACGGCGGTATACATTGAGAGGGTGAGGACTTCTGGCTTGAGGAAGCACACGTGACAAACCTGGGCGTGTGGGGAAAGTCGGGACAGGGGCAGGACCCAGGGGGGTTCCAAAAAGGGGGGCGCTACAGAAAAACCCAAACAAGAAGTAAAGGTAAAGATGTCCCTTAACCTGTGTGGTCGTAGAGGAGCGAGGCATCAGAGACCTGCAACTTCTCAAGGGGCCAGCATATTGAGGGCGACACCCATCTCCTCTCCCTCCCTGCTTTACCTTCCCTGACCCTAAAGAGGCAGGTACCTATTTACAGTTGGGTGAACTGGGGAAACGTATAAAACCCAAAGGCGCGCAACGGTCCCCCATCCTGTGGTAACCACGCTCACGCACTTAATCTTAGTCATGGAAAAGCGTTTGCTTTCCCCCAATTAATGTTGAGCACAACGAGTGCGGTTATCAATTGGGGTGGGTGCCCTTTTGTGCGCCTTGGTTTGTACAGTTCCCCAGTTCACCCGCTGTAAATGGGTACCGTTCTTTAGGCCAGGGAAAGTAAAACGCGGGGAGACAGATGGGCCCACTTCAAAATTTATGGGCCCCTTGGAGAAGCTGATGTCCGCACTCGCTCCTCTACACCACATAGGTTATGGGATGTTTATTATATTTTGGGTAAATTATATATTATATTTAAAATTATATATTTATATATATATAATATTATTTATAATATAAAATATATTATTACCATTACCAATCTTCGCGGGGATTTTCTGAAAAACGCTGTATCTTAAAAATGCATCTCTCTCCTTCTCTCCCCTTCTCTCTCAGGTGACAGTTCCCCAGCGGTTAGAGCATTACATGTTGGTTTTACGCGGGTTTGAGCAACACCCGATGCCCTTTGAAGGGTTTTTTTTTTTCCCCCGGAGTAAAAATCACGCCGACCCCAATCCCCAAAAGTTCTTCGGATGGATTTAAAACGAGGCCCCCGTGGCAAACGCAGGCAAACTCTTGTTTATGGTTAAAACACGTTCCGTTTTTTGGAAGTGTAGGGCCTTTTTTAAAAAAAATTTTGGGGACACGGATGAAAAAAAATTGACAAAAACATGACACCGGTAGGTTTAAAAAAGCAATGAACTTTTATCTCATGATTACTGCTGTTGTTTGTGATGTTGCCCTGGGTCGTATCATCTTCTTTTCATCAGAAGCGCAGCAGCAGAGAAGTCGCAGAGCTGTAATGCAGCAGCAGCAGAAATTGTAGTAGAAGACAGGCGACAAAGGAGATGAACAGACCAAAAAAAAGGGGGGGGAGGGGCGGGAGTCGTCTAGTTTGACGTCATACATACCACATAGTTTTTACGCTTTCCAAGTTTTCGACGTCTCCCCGTGTTTAAAAATCGGGCTACTTCCCTCGAAACCTGTGAATTAGAGGGAAAATGGCCAGACCTTGAAAGGTGTGCCAGACCCTCAGACTCTTTCATGTGCTGAACACAAAGAACCAAAAAGTGTATGACCTGCCCCCAAAATCCAAAAAGTACTTTTCTAGCAGATTGATTTATGGTAAGGTTTCCGTGGGGGCCATGGAAAACGTTATTAAAAAATTGATCTGGTTTTCGTTGCGAGCAAACTTCAAATCTCCGTTTCTGAAGATTATTTTTACTGTTTTCCGAAAATACTACCCCATAACAAAAGAAGTTTGACACCATTCTAACTCGTTCCCCTTCGTGTTCAGGCCCCCTTTTTAGTCAGATTCACATCAGAAAAGAAAACCCAAAAGTATCAAAAGGGCCCCATGTGGAACCCCGCCCGAAGCAGGATGAGACGAAAAAGATTCAGTAGAAGAATGCGGTCAATGCGCGAGAGGGGCGATCTGACCCCGGGCTTGCCCACGGAAAAAGAAATCAGGGGGTGGCAAGCATGCCACGGCCAGGATAGGAATCCTCACCCTGAAGCTTAGAAAACCTGGAAAAATTACCAGTATGTGGAAGCTTCTGACGAGTGCCGACTCCTCAGGTCCTGGCATCTGTCATGAGTCTCCTCAACGCATCAAGAAAGGGCCCCTCGTAAAAGGGGGTCCTCGGCCGACTACCCCAACCTCGCCCAAACCCTACCACTGGAAAAACGGATCATCTTCAGCAGTTGTACCCCGCAGCGAGTGATAACCGTGGGCATCAGATCCGCTACCCCTTTCGCTCGAAGAATGTTGAGGTCTAAAGACATGCCGTATCTGGGCAATCTTTTTGGTGGGGAAAGGGAGAAGAAAAAGGGAAAAAGGGCCCGCCACAAATTCCCGACAAAACGCTTTTGAGGGACAGAGCGGCGGGAGAGCATCTCCTTTTTCCCCCTGCCGGAGACGTCCAGGGGGAGGGCGTGTGAGGGGGGGCCGCGCCCTGCTGTACCCCTCAAGAGTGACCGTTTAAGGCCCTGGGGGGGCCGAGAGTACAGACTGCGGGACGATGGCCGCCATTGCTGCCTCCCCCCGAAATCATGCCAGAGGTGAGTGGTGAGTGAGTGAGGCGTTGTTGGTGGAACTCCCTTGTTGGTTGGTTTATGTGGTTGGCTGTTCTTTGTTTGGGGTTTTTTTTGAGGGGGTTTTTATTTTTTTCAGGGCTCACTATAGCGATCTAGCAGTAGATAAAAATATTGTATCGTATGTGTTTTTTTGTTTTTTTTTTGTTTTGCATTGTGATTATTGTACTGGTAGAGGCAGAAGATAAAACGATTGGGGAAACCCCGGGAATGGATGGGCCTTTTGGGGGGTGACAAACTACTGAAAAATTTGGGAACCCCCGAGGATGGGAGGGAAACGGTTGCAAACTCTTCATACTGCCCCCAAAGGGCTTCTAAATGACAGGATAGGTGATTTTGAAAGATTTTTTGTCTTGTTATTTATAGTACGTATTGTGTGTTGTATACCATTGTATTGTATGTTTTGTGGCTGCATAAATTTTTGTCACCACGATTTCGTGCCCCAAAATTTCAGGCTGCGTCCCTTGGGGGCAGGTGTCGCCGGAAAGCGCGCTACCATTAAATTTAAACATGATTTTTTTCTGTCTGCATGTGCAAATTTTTTTCCTTATTGACTAACTTTTTACCAAATTTTTACAGGGGCAATTTTTTGTAGCCGTGGGTTTTTTAGTTACGCGCACGAAGTGTGCGTTGCACGCCGGGACCTCGATTTCGCGTCTCACTGAAAGACCGGACCCAGACCACGTCAAGGTCTCAAGGGCAGCCCTAATGTCAACCCGGTGGTGGGGGGGGGGGGGGGGGGGGGGGGGGGGGGGGGGGGGGGGGAGGGGGACTTTTAAATGATAATGGCCATACTCAGCTTTTCTTCCGAGGAAGTGTGCTTCTATAAGCGCTTTAAAACCCAAAAATGTTGACAATAAATGAACAGGTACTCATGATATTCTTTTTTGTTGACCCCCCGCATAGTTAGGAAAGACCTTGGTGTAGGACACTTCCTGCCGAACTGTTTCACAATCAAGGTGTTTTTTTTTAATTTCCTTGTCAACTGTGTGATCCCTCGGCCGGTGGGCCACAGGTAATGGGGGCCCTTCAGTTCGGAAGCCCTGGAGTTCTGCGCTTGGGTGTTTATTCTGGGACAGGGGGTTGTGGCTGGCCATTTCGGCAGGGGAATGGCAGCCCTATGGCAGCTTTCGCCGTCGCGCCTGGGGTTTATCAATTCTGATTAAACCTTGACCTGGGGGGCAACGCAAAGTGAGAGGGTTTGACCGTGGCTTTCCCATCATGGAAATTTCCCCTTTCACTTTGTCTTTAGTGATCGACTATGATCTCTGATAGGAGGCTTGATCGCAAAGTCCTTATGTGCTGCAGCCTGGGGGCTAGCGGCCTTTGGAAACGTCTCCAACGCTGACTGTCCTTACCCACTTGGCCGAGGAGGGGGGATGTTCGGGGGAAGGATCTCCCCTATAATCAAATTTCTGCCCCAAATTTTCCCAAAAAAGCGCGCCCCCTCTCTGTTTTGGGTCATCGTCGAACAGATGGACCCAAAAATCTTTTTGCAGAGGGGACAGTGATGAAGCTGGCTGTCTGGCGGGGGCAGCCCTTCTTTTTCGTTCTCTTTGCTTCGGGTGCTGAGCACCTGTACAGAAAGGAAGGTCGGGTTCGTCCCCCGTTAAAACCCCAAAAAGTTTTTTATCCATAACAGACCTTGCTTGGGGGTCTGGGGCTAACCTTTCGGGTACGATAAAAACAAGGTTCCCGTATCGCCATAGTTGTGTGTGTGTGGTGTTTTTTGTGGTGTGTGTGGTGTGTGTGGTGGTGGTGTTGGTGGTGCGTGCGTGATTTTGTTCGAACGTGTGTGTGTTTGCCCGTCAAGTCAAATTTTTATTTCCAGAGGTAATTGATTTAAACTTTTATTTGTTGGGGGGGGGGGGGTGTCATAAGCTATCTGTGGTGTGTCTGTCTGTCTGTTCCTGTTTGTTCGTTTTTCAAGGGGTTTCTTGTTGTTGTTTTGTTTGTACCTGGCTGTGGTTTTAGGGGGGCCATTAAATGGGTCCCTACGGGTCTGTGTATACCCTCAAGGGCGTCTGTAGCCCCAGCCCCGCCAAAACCACGGGCCCCAGGGGCGTTCTTTAACTTTTGCAGCTCCGCTTCTCTCTTCTCTTTTCTCTCTCTTCTTCTCTCTCTTCTCTCTCCTCTCTCTCTCTCTCTCTCTCTCTCTCTCTCCTTGCTCTCTTCCTTTTCTCTCTCTCTCTCTTTTCTCTCTCTTCCTTTTCTCTCTCTCTCTCTCTTCTCTCTCTCTCTCTCTCTCTCTTCTCTGTAAAGATTTATCTGAGGTAATCTGTTTTAAAACCCAAAAAATTATTTGTGCTTTTTCTTTACGATCACCCCTTCAGTTAGGGGGGCCCTGCCTAAATCTGAATAAAAAAATTTCGTATTTTGATTTGTGTGTGTGTTGGTTGTGTGGTGTGTGTGGTGTGTGTGTGGTGTGTGTGTGTGTGTGGGGTGTTCCCTTAACTGTAACCCCGGGAATAGGATTTTCAAAAAATCCCCTTTTCGGTAAAATTACGAAACCTTTGGGAAGAAAATTATCAACAACCCTCAAATTTCAACTCTTCTCTCCTCTCTCTCTCTCTCTCTCTCTCCTCTCTCTCTCTTTCCTTTTCCCTCTCTTCTCTCCTTTCTTCTCCTCTCCTTCTCTCCCCCTCTCTTCTTCTCAAAGAATATTCCCAAAATGTAGACAAAGACAAAATGTGAACGTAAAAACGTTAGATTAATCCAATGTAACCGTATTCATCACAGGAGGCATTAATGTCCTAACACTGTACAATAGGGCTGCTTGAAAAACGAAGAAGCACATAGAGTATTGGTGTCACGACAGCGTATAGTAGGGGACAAGAGTATGGTATACATCGTCGTGCTGAGACTGTTTTCGCCCGAGACAAGTTCTGAGAATAATAACCTGTGCTCTCCATTAATAATAATAATAATAATATATGGAATTTATATAGCGCTGAATCTTGTAAAAAGCAAACAAATCGAAGCGCTTGCACTCAATCATTTACAGGCATGCAACTCTCCTTAAACATAATGAGCAACAGATTTCAAATCCATGCTCGCGCACTACGCACGCACACGCACGCACGCACACACACACACACACACACACACACACACACACACACACACACACACACACACACGGAACAACACTTAGAAGGTGAAAGATGCTGTTGAAAAATTAGGGACAGATATGTGGGGGGAAAGTCTCAGGTAGGAAATAAGTGTGTTTTGAGGCTGGATTTGAAGGAATCAAGTGAAGGCTTTTGACGAAGTGAAAGAGGGAGGTCATTCCAGGTGGATGGACCAGAAACAGAGAAGGAGCGACGGCCAACAGTGGTTTGTTTGAATCTGGGTGTTCGAAAGCACAAAGTATCTGCGGCTGAACGAAGGGAACGGGATGGAGTGTACAGGTGAAGACAGTTACAGAGATAAGAGGGTGCAGATTTGTGGAGACATTTGAAACAGAGGGTATTGATTTTATACTCCAGTCTTTGTGAGACAGGCAACCAGTGAAGAGATCGCAGAAGAGGAGTGATGTGTTCAGATTTTTTCTTTCTTAGGACCAGTCGAGCTGCAGAGTTTTGTATGCGTTGGAAGAGAGTGGATAGATGATGCTGGTAGGCCAGCCAAAAGAGAATTACAGTAGTCTAAACGTGAAAGAATGAGAGATGTGACAAGCTTGGAAGTTGCATCAGTGGACAGATACTTGCGAATCGCGCTTATGCGCCGTAATTGATAGTAGCAAGACTGGCAGGTCTGGGTGATGAATTTTTTCATAGAGAGTGTGTTGTCAAGAACTACTCCTAAATACTTCACAGAGTTGGACAAAGGAACTGACGTATTACCGAATTCTATTGAAGTTTTTGTGATAGAGGAAAGTTTATGTTGGGTCCCTATGAGCATGGCTTCGGTTTTATCGGCATTAAGTTGTAACTTGTTCTGAGTCATCCAGTTTTGAATGTCTTGAAGGCAGTAGGACATATTTGTCAGGAGGGAAGGCAAGTTTTCAACAGTATCGCTGCACTGAAGCTGAGTATCATCAGCGTAGAAATGATGATCAATGGGGTGGTTGTTTATTATATGTGAGAGTGGAGCAGTGTAGAGAGTAAAGAGAACAGGGCCCAGGACTGATCCTGCGGGACTCCACATTCCATTTTGACAGGTTTTGATTGAATTTTGTTTACAATAACTTTCTGGAACCGGTCTGTGAGGTATGAAGTAAACCAGGTGAGGGATGTGCCATTAATACCAAACGTATTTTGGAGGCGAGAAAGAAGAATTGAGTGATCTATGGTATCAAAGGCTGCAGATAAGTCAAGAAGAGTGAGGATGGAGATTTTTCCTGCATCAGAAGCAAGTAGAAGTGTATCTAAAGTATGGACTAGGGTGGTTTCGGTGCTGTGGTTGGGGCGATAGGCAGACTGAAAAGTGGGAAGAAGATCATTGGAATGAAGGTGACTGTTGAGCTGTTTGAGAACAACTTTTTCTAGTACTTTAGAGACAAAGGGTAAGTTTGAGACAGGCCTATAATTCTTCAGAATGTTGGGATCGAGGTCGTGCTTTTTCAGTAGAGGTGTGACTATTGCTGTTTTAAGAGCTGATGGAAAATTTCCTGACTGAAGAGATGAGTTTACTATTTTAGTGATAATAGGCACAAGTTGTGGAAGGCATTGTGAGAAAACAGGAGCAGGTATGGGATCAAGGTCGCATGATTTTATAGTCATTTCCTTCAGAATTGTCATGATTTCTTTTTCACTTGTGGGATGGAAGGAAAAGAGAGGAGTGCCAGTGAACTGGGGGTCAGGAGGCGCAGGCTGGAATTGAGTTTGATCAAGTCTGGAGCGTATGTTTCGAACTTTGTCTGAAAAGAAGGCAGAAAATATGGATGGAAGTTCAGACAGGCTGTGGGTGTTAGGCAGAGGAGTTGTTTTTGCAGATCCAAGGAGATTTGAGGTGAGGGAAAAAAGAGATTTTATGGATGTAGCACAGAGAATTTGGGAAGAGTAGTAGTCTGTCTTTGCTGAATGGATTAAGAGTTTGACTTTGTTTATTTGTTTTCGGAAAAGCTGTTTGTTGATTTCGGTTTTTGACTTCCGCCACTGCCGTTCTAGTTGCCGGCGTTTGCGCTTGGCTATCAAGATGTCTTGGGTATACCATGGCGCACAGGGTCTGTCAGGGAGGAGATGATCAGTAGGAGGTGCATGTCATCAAGCAGTTGCGGAGAATAGTGTTATAGTGATCAGAGAGGTCAGTGTGGTCAAAGGTTTGTGAAAAACGTTCGGAAGCTTGGGAAGAGAAGGTATGAATGTCTAAGGCCTTAAGATTGCGACGAGTAACATATTTCTTCTTTCTGACAGGTTTTGTGATGTTGAGATGGAAAAGAATGGCGGAATGATCAGAATGCAGTTCGTCAGTGACAGAAACAGATGTGACAAGATTGAATGAAGCATTAGTAATCAGCCAGTCTAAAATATGACCAGATCTGTGCGTTGCTTCGTTTACCAGTTAAGTAAAGGATAGAAAAATTCCCCCGAAACCGGAGGATGGCTGCCTGTATGGTGAGGTTACCTGAAAACAGCCGGCCATACACGCGGATTTCTCGCCCAGTGTGTGCTACTGGTCTAACTGGGATTCCATGGTGGGATGAACCAGACAACAGTGTATATTCCGGGTGACGCCCCAAGTTGTACAGCTGGTAAACCCTTCATAACAACCACAAATAATTGGAAACTGTACATTTACCGAGTACCTCAATAACCCCGAAGTCGGAATATGGCTACTTTAATGGTGGGCCAACACACAAAAAAACACCGGTCGCATATGCAAAAAATCTCTCACCCTTGGTAAACCTCGGAGCTTTAGCCGAGGAACGGAGGAGAAGAAGGAAAAACAGAAGACAAAAAAGACTGCAATAAGAACTATGGGGACTTTGGAAGGGGGGGGGGGGGGAGGGGGTGGAAGCAAAGAATCACTTTGGGGGGGGGGGGGGGGGGGGGGGGGGGGTGGCGCTCGGCTCGGTGGATTTTTGTCTGTCCAACTGCATTTTCGCCCCCCAATTAAGTAGCTGCATTCCGACTTCAGGCATGATGTCTACGACACAAGTGTGCACCTAACTTTTTTTCTCTTTAAAAAAAATAAAATTCAAAAAACAACTTTGGTCATCATTTCTTACCGGCACGAATGACATACGCTTTCGAACGGCGAAACAGGTTTTAACGTGTGCTTAAGATGTTTTCTGTGTGTTCGCAAACTGGGCCTCGGTTTATACCCCCATCCGAGGGAGTTTCGGGGAAGTGGAATCAGTACTGATAATTATAAGCTCCAAGAGGAAAGAAAAATCTCCTTGAATGGGCGTCTCGTCTGCGGTGGCTTGAACCAGGGCTCGATACTGGCCGTTCAATCGAGCACAAGGCTCTAACCCCTAAGCTATCCCCCACCCCTCCCCCTCCTCTCCCGAATCGCACTATAAGTGGTAGATATACGAAGACCTGAATTACTTTTATTTTGCTGAATGTACCAGATTGTCTTTTTTCCCCCAAAGATTCTATACCCTTTCAGAATAAACTGGTGAAAATGCGTTTGCATTAGCAAGAGCGTTGTGGAATTTTCTTTATTATTCGCCAAAAAAGATTGCGTTGTATTGGTTTTGTTTAATCGTTTTATATTGTATAGCATTTTGAATCACGGCAGAGAGCTCGTCTCCACAAGAGCAGCGCCACCATTTCTTTTTCTAGGTTTGTTTGTTATCTACATGTGCATTTGTCTCCCTATTCATTTTTCCTGATGACAGTGGGTTTTGTTTCTAGCTACATTGGGCCAGGGACAACTCCCTTGCTGCTGACCAGCCGCCGTGGCATAGTGGTCAGCACCTTGGGTTACGGGCTGGAAGGTCACGGGTTTGAGTCCAGTAGGGATTTTTTATCAGACTCTGGCAGGCTCTGTCCCAAAATGAATTTGCTATGGACTAGTTGGGAAGACTGGGAGAACACAGTCAAGCTTTATGGATGCGATTTTGAGTACTGCTCAAATTACCAGACCAACACTGCAGGTGTCTGTATCTCTCGGCCCGGTTGATGCCGGGATATATTATAAGAAGCGCAAAGCATTTTATTTTTTATTTACTTATTTATCCTTTTATATCGAGGATAATGGCATCGCCCTGCCAGGTAGTTTCAAACCACACGCAATTCCATAGCAGCAGCACTACATCATCCACATCACCATTGATCATGATACAATAAAAGGAAATTGTCTCTGAGTTAGTGGCCCTTGTTGCTGTGGTTTCATGGTGACCTCAGGTTCGGTTTCCTCATACACTACACAGTTCTGTTCCTATGGTGAGGTTTTTATCAAAGCCTTTCGGGTTGGAGGTTCATGGGAGAAGACTGTTGGATGGAAGTTGTGGCCCTTACTTTATTTCATGTTGTTTTACGCCCCATCGACTACAAAGACCATACCAGGCCGTCACTTTAATATCAAAATTCATTTTCTGGTAGTTGCCATCCCAGGGGAATGTCTCACCCAGTCTGAGTCCACGACTAAGCTAGTACATGTTTAATGAGAGTGTTTATGTACACACACACACACACACACACACACACACACACTTACACACGAGCCATATTTACAACTTTTTTTCTGCCAAAAGTTACAAGATACTCTGAAAAATGTATATGAATTCCCAGTCTACAAAGTTGAACACTTTTTTTTTTTTCATCAAAAAGTACTGACACAAAGAAACGCATAATTATCATCTCTAGCCAATGCATTATTTTGTACATTGGGTGCAGAGTTTCCCTGTATCTTTCCTGATATCAATTTTGTGGGGTGGTTAACAAGCATCAGTACTTTTTTTCTTTCTGTTTTGTAATGTACATTGACCCCATTTGTATGTAGCATTCAAGATCAGAACTGGTCGCCACTTCTTTAAGACATTTTCATTGGTCCGAAATAAGATGTAGAAATAGAAAATTGTTTGCCTCTCAAAAAGAAAGAAATTCAACTTCAAAACAACCAAAAGAAGACAAGCCTAGATAGAGGTTAAGCTACTACCTCGTGCATTTTTTTTTTAATTTGTAAAGCTAACGTGAACAGAAATCAACAAATATTGGAACTCATTAATTCTCTGGGGAAAAAATTGAAAAGCTTAATGTCTGCTGCTTTTAAATACAACTGTTTCTGTCGTGTATATGTTTAGTTTATCTGAAACACATTACTGTCTTGGAATAATGTAATGTTCATTAACATAAATGATTAGCATTGTCACTGTTAACCAGAAACATACTGTTTGTTTAGAATAGCGTGACTATTTCAATATCAATAAATGGGACTATGTTTTTAAATCTGATTTTTTTTTAAAAACCAACTTCTTTGGTATAATAGTAACTTTTTTTTTTTAGCACAATTTTAATGATCTGTGCTATAATCTGCCACCAGAAAAGTAGACATCCTTGGCCTAATATTGTGATCTGAACGCAAATATTCAGTACTAGAACAATATATATCCGAAACATGTTACTGTTTGGCATAGAGTGGCTGTATGAACACAATTGATAAGTTTTGCCATTAAATTCTTCAACCTAACAAGGCTATTGCGTTTACAGCCTTGACAACTTTGTCAAAGGGAAGCAACTCTGATGGGAACTCTTCTACAAGCAGGACATTGTGGTTAAGCCCCTTCCACAACATGTATGGCTGCAGTTTAATTTTTTTTTTTTTAAAGATAAACCTTTTTCGATGAAGCTGAAATGTATGTATGAGCCTGCACCAGTGAGTGGGAGGGAGGGAGTGGTATGATGACAGGCATAGTGTCGCTATCCTGGGGTCATGGCAGTTTGCATCATTGTAAAATGGTGATTGTGCAAATAACCCCAGATGCAACACTTTCACATCACTTTCAGGATATGTGTACATATTTGTTTTTGTTTTTTTAGGTGATGGTTCCGGTTTTGTTTGGGCTTTTTTTGTTTTTGGTGGGGGGGAGGGGGTTGTAAGTTCTGTATTTACACAGTATGTGTTATATATTTTTGGTAGATCCCAAAACGCTGTTATGGCGGTGCAAAACAGCTTAAATGAATAGCTCACAAAAATGTTCATATTTCTATTGACTTTGACATGCATCATATAAATTGAAGCAAATCAAGATTAATACAGCACATTTCTCAAGTTTGCTTTTCACGACTCGCATCAAATATTAAAGGTTCTGCCTTTAAGTAAACCTATTATAACTGTACTGTTATTGCCCTTCATGGGATGATTAAAGTGTTTTTTACTTGACTAGACCAGTCACTCTAAATCTTTCAAGACAGCTTTTCCACACCTAGTCACTAAATCTTTCACTGGCATATTTACAGAGAATCAGCAACATCAAATCTAGCCTGCAAATTACATCATTCTTCATTTTAAAAGCAAAATCCAAAACATTATTTCAGTCAAGGTGTGTTTGTGGTATGAAGTCTGATACCAAATGCTTTAATTTTTTTTAATCCTCCTGTAACTTTGTAAACTACTACTGCCATTTTAGTTTACAAATTTCCCCCATGGCATCCCCAGCCACCTTCTGGAAATTCTTTGCTAGAAATTCCCTCTTTTCTATCACTCTGTTTCTGCCTTCTTCCTTTCTTCCTGTCATTTACTTATCTTGTTTTCTGCCGTCTTGGTCCATTCTCCTGCCTTTTTTCCAGAAAGATTTAAAAATAATGTTATAACAATTCTTTCCTACGCTGAAGTCAGATGCGCTGGACCCGACTTGTCAGGCAATTAATGGCAGTGCAATGCATTTTCACTCATACGACAGACAATAGTTGCTGTCTGAGTGTTCAGCGAAGAAGTTCACAAATTGCATAGACTTGTATTCCCAGGCAGTTTTCTACAACTGGTGTGCATCTCGGCACCAATGGCAATGCATCAAACCGTTCTAACAAATTTGACAGTGCACATGCCCATTTCCCATAAATCTGACGATATATTTTGGAAGTGATTTTGCTAAACAACTTTGGGGAATTTAAGACATACACTCTGTAAAGAGCACTTCAATGTACTAGAGTACATATCTTGTACATGCATTTTTATTTCTGAGGCATTTGAATGTATCTTAATGTGTCAGAGTTCATGTATATTATTTGATGGACCGAGTAAATTTGAATGTAAGGAAAGAGAATGAGGCTCAGACTAAAAGAGAGGGGGAGGCAGAGAGAGATACTGAAGTACAAAAAAAATGTATATGCATCTGAAATCTTGTGCACATGCTGGTCTACACCTTGTAAACACAATTATGGATGGAACTCTGAACAAAGACCTTGTTCCAACTTTTTTATTCATGGTCTCATGATTGTGTGCATATTTGTATTACATGCATCAAGTTTTCACCATATTTTAAGTCATTCTAAAGTTTATCATTTTCTTTCATTTCAGCTGCGAGCCAGCTACCCAACCTAACTCCAGCCTTTCTTTTGGGGGGGCTGAAGGGGGAGGTAGGCTTTTCCCAATGCTCTGACCAGCAGTGACACGATGACTGACCAACTGACTTTTGTTCAGCTTCCAATATGCTTTTACAAAGCAGAACTGACAAAAAGATTCTCAGTTCCAACCATGTTCTCTTTACAGCCGGAAAGTGAAGACACCCTGCATAAGTGTAAAATATCAGCTTGTAAGATTTCAAGAGGGTGTTGTGCAAAGTGGATCAGTGGTCTGAGGTTACACGCATGCCTAGAAAGCAAAAAGTCCAGGTCGTAAGTGTACGATCCCCATTTGGCCCCAAAACTTTTCCCCCATCCATTAGACTATGAGTGGCGGGACTGGGTGCAAGTCTTTTGGATAAGACTTGAAACTGAGGTCCCTGTGTTACTCAGAATTCTTTAGTGCATGTAAAAGAACCCACGGCAACGAGTTGTCCCTGGCAAAATTCTGTAGAAAAAAACCCTCTTGATATGGAAACAAATGCAGTTGCAGACAGGAAAAGAAAATGGACGGCACTGCTCTTGTGGCGATGTGCTCTCCCCATGGAGAGCAACCTGAATTTCATGCAGAGAAATCTGCCATGACTTAAAAAGTGTATGAATAAATGAATGAATAAATGAAAGCTTGTATATTTTTCAGGAAGGAAAGTAGTTGGGTAGTCAAGTGCCAGTGGTGTGTGCTCACCACGACATTTTAAAACTTTTTAAGGTACAACTATTTTGGACATGGGCATTATGAAATACAGGAAAATAGGAAGCATTGCATACAGCAAATATTTTTGTTGGTCCTCTAAAGGAACATGTCACATTTTCTCCACTCATTCAGATGGGCAATCTTAGATTTTATCACATATCACATCGGTAATTATATTGGATTGTAACACTTAATCCAAGCCATAGAACATTTCCAGTTAGAATTTCAGAACAAGGATAACCGAGTTCAGGGCAAAAAGAGGGGTTTTTTAAAGCAAACTAACAGAATTGTGAAACCACTATTAGTTACAACCCACAAGCAAAAAAAATTTAACATAGACAATTCACCCTTTCATGGCAGTAAAGAGAATCTTTAAAAAAACAATGTACTAAATGGGCGAGGAAATCACCGATGACTGTTACAATCCAAAATTTTACACAATTCATTCTTTTATTTTGAGTAAAATCAACTGGAAAGCATCTTCAACTGCAACATATTTTGAAGTAAAGTACATAAAACTCTAAATTTTGACTGGAATAATAGGAACTACAGAGAGCACAAACAATGAAGTATTAACTGCAGAACTTAAACCAGTCTACCAGATACTACACAAAACCACAGTCTAAGAAGTTCACATATTGATGATAGGTTAAAGACTGACTTTAAACCATGCCCCTAAGGATGTTATGATCAAGAACTAAAACAGGCAACAAGCTACAAACATCTACTATCCATTTCATGGTAAAAAAAATGTAGAAATGGCTTGGAATGGTTAGATGCAACTGAACCACTTACATGACTACTCAGGGCAGAGAACGTTCAAGCCCCCAAATTAATTATCAAATGCACCACACAAAAAATTGTCCAATTCATTTAAGAAAGGGGCAATGTTATACTTGGAAGAAAAAAATGTATTGGGTTGTTTTTTAGCAGTACCATTATGCTTGCTGTTTATGCAGAACAAAAAAATGCGAGTCAAGCAACCCAAAAGGTGGAAGAGAAACCACACAACACACACATCCCTTACGGCTGGGGAATAGATCAGCTAAGGCAGGCAAATGCTTCATGAGCAAAACCATGAAATCGCTACAAACTTTCAACAAAAAATGTCAGGCTATGTTGTAATAATGATCTAAAGGCACAGTGGGTAACACAGCAGTTGACAATACCCAAATTCTGCCATCTAAAACCAAAAAGGTAGCTTCATTTTGCCCACAGTACTTCAGATTGACTACATGAAAAAAAAATCACACCAAAAACACCTGCAGTTCTGCCAACATTCAAGGATCACTTCAAAACCATTATCAAATCAGAAAATGGGGAAACAAGCCCTCAAATAACGTCTAGCCCAGCTTATATCAAGTTTTATCAAATACCAGAATCAAACTATAATGAAGCTAAAAAGCCTACATCTTGGCACCAGAATGCTTTCCAACAGACCGTTTGATAAAAAAAATTCTGAACAATGATTAATTTATCTGATTAAAAACTGTTGAAATGTTTTAAATTCTACCTGAAAAGGAATCATCATGAGAGGTCAAACAGCTATGAATTTGTTAAGAACTTCTCAAGTCTTACACACACACACACACTCTCACACACACACAATCTTCCTTCTTAGCCCATAACACAAAACTTCTTTCCTGATACACCATGGCCTGCCCCTTTCCATAACACATACAAAAACGATCCCCCTTTTCCTTTACTAGTATTCTAATTTCTATGTGGTGTAAAGAAAATCCTTAAAAAATAAATAACATAATAAAAATCAACCAAAAAGAAAAAAAATCCTACTCTCTGATAGTCCTAAAATTGCTAAAAGTATGTACAAGACTGAGTATTACGCCAAGATATCAGAAAAAAGAACAAGACCAACTGATGTCCTAAGTTCCTGCTTAAACAGAAATGGATAAATACAGGTCCTACTGCAAAAGAAGTGAATATTGTAAAAACAAAACAAAAATATGTTTAAAAAGCACAGAAAGGCAGCAAAGTTATGCTTCAGAAGCCCTGGCAGACCAGCAACTAAATATCAAAGAACACATGGGGGTCCGGGCGTTGCTCTCGTGACCTGACAGCCCATGATCAAGCCATCATAGAGGCGCCCGTTTTAATTCTACCCTGAAGCCACAGGCTGAGGAGATTATCAAAGAACAGGTAAGGGCAAGTCACACAAAGATCTGGACTAGTCAAGACTATCCTACAGGGAACAGTACAGGGAAGCAGACAAAGAGGCAGACAGAAAAAATGATGGGAAGACAGAGTGGACTGGCCTTGAGTGGAACGATTTGCTAAAGAAAGCTGACAATGACGAGGTGTGGAAGAAGCTGGTTACAAAATCTTCAATGGTGCCCTAACGGTCTACTAGATGACAGGATAGTGAAGACCTTACAGTTAACGTTAGAACTGACTCCACTGCCCCAGAAGTCCTCCAGATGAGACTATAAATCAAGGCCCTATGAGTGAATGCACACACATCTTTTGCACATGATAAAAATCCTGTTCCGCCTTTCAGAAGAGTGGCTATTTCATGTCAGTAGGAACGGATGACAAAATCTTAATAATAAGCATGCACACTGATGTGTTGAGACGCTAGCCCCTTAAGTCGGAATGCAGCTACCTTAATTAAAAAGTTAATGGTGGCTAAAAGTCCTGCAACTATCAACTACAGCGTATTGATGGTATTCGCAAGTATATGTCCACTGATGCAACATCCAGGCTTCTCGCATCTCTTTCCCAACTAGACAGCAATTCTCTTGTCCAGTCTACCAGCATCATTCATCCACTCCCTTTAACCCATACCAAACTCTGCAGCTCAACTTGTCCTAAGAAAATTTGGACACACCACTCCTCTTGCAATATCTTCACTGGTTGCCTGTCTCACAAAGAGTGAAGTATAATAATATTGGTACCCTCTGTTACAAATGTCTCCACAAAGCTACACCTTCCTATCTCTGTGAATGACTTCACCTATTCCTAATTATTCTTCACTCGATTCAACTTCTGCTGCAGATGCCTTGTGCTTGCAACGTCCATATTCAAACAATCCTACTGTGCATGGGCAATGCCTAGCTCTGAAGTTCTAATGGTCCTCCTATCACTAGGTGCTAAAGTGCTAATGGTCCTATCACTAGGTGCTAATGACCCTATCACTGGGTTTTTTCGCACAGTAGCGATGGTGTCAAATCTACACCACCACACTTTAGGTTGACCAACATATTCAAATCTATTTATTTATCACCATCAAGGGTTATCTTATTTTAAGACTTTTTTTCTCTCATGTCTTTCCTACAAACCATATCGCAGTGATATACAGAATAAAATATGCTAAACCACTCCTTCCCTTTGCTGCTGCTGTTCCCTTATACCACTGTTTCCCCATACCGCAGAACTGAGTCAGTCAGGTCAGTGTTAAGGTTAGAACCAACATGGTCAAGTGTGAGGGGTTTGCGGTATGGGGCAAGAGCTGGGGTTAGAGTTAACTGTTAACAGCAGCATAAGGGAACAGCACCATAGGGGAAAAGTAGTTATCAGGAAACTAATGCTCTATCTTATCTTATAGCACTCGGCTTGTAACTTTTCTTCTTTAGCGAATTGCAGCAGTCACAGGAAAAATATTCATTTGTTGCTGTGAACATGTGGCAATGATATACCCAACACAATTTAGTAAAGATTCGCAACGTCAAAAATTTTAGATTTTTTTTTATTTACATTTCCAGTCAGGTTTTCATTGCTTGTCAGTTTGTATAAATATTTCCGACCAGGAACCTGAAATTTAGAAATTTTCTGCTCATCTAGGTACTATACCTTGATGGCAATAAAGCCAGTAATAGCACTGTTGGACAATTTCTATTGAAAAGCAATTTTCTTCTTCATCGAACACTCGAGACATCAATCTTCATGGTCTGTCACACGAGTGAAAATGCCTTGTGCCACCGTCAAGCACCTGACAGGTCAGGCCCAGTACCTCCGACTTCAGCACAGGTGAGAATTGTTATCTAAGTCTCTGAGTGATGTCCTTGCATAGAATTTCCTGAAGGTGGGGATGCTATTTATACTAACAGGCCCCCCAACATTCCAACGGGATGTTTGGTATGTTCATGACACAACCCTTACTGTATATCATTAACATATATGAAAGAATTTGGATATTTTCTACACATTATCACAAGCTGAAATGTGAAGAGAAACTTTATAATTTGACACCTTCTAACACAATAAGCACAGCTTCAAACTAAAAGTCCTCTGGAATTTCAAAAACAACGCCATCAGCTTTGAGATCAGACTGATGCCTTCCCTGGTCATGTCTATTTTTTGGTATGTATGTGAAACATGGACCATAACAGCAGACACTGAAAAAGGATACAGGCAATGGAGATGAGATGCTTTTGCAAACTTCTTGGTATCTCATACAAAGATCACGTAACTAAAGTGAAAACCAGAATTGAAAAAGCCATGAGGACATTAATTTTGAAGAGCTGACTTCTGTGAATAAAACGCAAACAAATGGTACGGGCATGTCACACGAACATCTGGACTGGCCAAGTGTGTCCAACAGGGAACAGTACATGGAGGGAGACGAAGAGGCAGGCAGAGAAAACGATGAAAGACAACATCTGAGAGTGGACTGGCCTGAGTAAATGACTGCTACATAAAGCTGAAAACCTTGAGGAGTGGAGGAAACTGGTAGCAAAATCTACTGTGGTGCCCCGAAGGACAGTGAAGGAACACAATATGAAGGAAAGAACTTTGTACCTTGATAGCAACTCTCTCAATATGAAAAAAGACCTTTACACATTGATATCAACTAATAAATATGAAGGAAATATAGTTTTGTTCAAACTTAATACTAGGGAAAGAGCTCTACACATTGATACCAACTCAAAAAATAACTCACTATGAAGGAAAAAAATTTGTAATGATTCAAAATAACTCACTATGAAAGGGAAGAACTTGTAATATGATTCAAAATAACTCTATGAAGAAAACGTGCAATATGATTCAAACTAACTCACTATGAAGGGAAGAACTTGTAATATGATTCAAACTAACTCGCTATGAAGAAAATGTGTAATATGATTCAAACTAACTCACTATGAAGGGAAGAACTTGTAATTTGATTAAAAAATAACTCTCTATGAAGAAAACGTGTAATATGATTCAAACTAACTCACTATGAAGGGAAGAACTTGTAATATGATTCAAACTAACTCACTATGAAGGGAAGAACTTGTGATTCAAAATAACTCGCTATGAAGGAAAGAACTTTATACTTTGATACAAAGTAAATCTATGGAGGAAAGAATACTTTGAAACTAATTCGCTTATTAGGAAAGAAAGAGTATAAACGCCAAATAACTATTTAGAAAAGAATTTTATACTTCAATATCAAATCAATATGAAGCAAAAAAATTTATACTTTGATTTCAACTAATTCAGTATGAGGAAAAGAATGTCGACAAAGTATACAAAGTTAAAATTTATACCTTGATACCAATTAATTAACAGTCATTATGTTTTAGCATTAACCAACTCAATATTGAGGAAGAAATTTATGTTTTGATACCAACTAAGTATTAAGAAAAGCTTTATACTTTGATACAAACTTATATAAAAAACCAACTTCATGCATTCGTTACCAACTGAATCAATAAGAAAAAAACTTGATACTTTTGATACCAACTAACTAAATATGAAGAAAAGACTATACCCTGATACCGACTGATTATGAAGGAAATAGCTGTAAACCTTCACAACTACGTAAATGCAAGAGAAAAAATCTTTATTCATTGATACTAACAAAGTCAATATTACAGAAATAAGCTTTAAGTTAAGACATTTATCCTTTGACTCCAGCTAGCTCAATATTCAAGGAATAACCTTATTCTTTGACATCAACAAACTCAGTATAAAAAAGTTATTTTATACTTCGACATCAGCTTTATATTCTGACAACTTTGGCACCAGCTTTATATTCTGACGTTAACTTGTATTCCGACTTTAACTTTGACACCAGCTTCTATGATCCCAGCTTTACATTAACTTTTGTGGAAATGTCCTTTATGCGTTGATTTCCTCAATATGTAGGAAAGAATGTAGTATTCTGACATCACCTTCAAGAGTTAATCTGTTTATGAAATTTCATGAGCTTGCTACAACCATTTAGCCTGTACAACCGAGCAGGCTGTTGTAAAAAGATGGTGAAAAACCTGGCAGGGCCGAGTGATTTAAGGGCTGTATTATAGTTTTCATTGCTTTGTTTACACAAAAACAGACCGTTACTTGTAATCCTATATCTTTACCATGTTCGAGGTTTTGAAGATCCTTTACTCTCTCTCTCTCTTTTTCTCATTTGTTTGTTGTTTTTTCTTGTTTTTTGTTTGTCTGTTTGGGAGGGTGCTTTTGTCTGTTTTTTTGTTGTTTTTAAATTTTTTTTTCTGTTTTGTTTTGTTTTTTTGGGGGGGTTTTTTTGGGGGGGGGCGTTTCTGGGGTTTATTTTGTCGTTTGCTCATCCGGGGTTGTTTGTTTTTTCTTTTTCTCTCTTTTCTTTAAAAAAAAAAGTTTTTTCCCTTTGCTTCTACTGTTTGAAAATATGAGTACTGAGTGCATTTTCAATGTGACCCCACGGGCGGGGACTGGATGTAAAAAAGCACATGAGTACTTATTCATTATCCTGAAAAAAAGAATTTGTTTCTATTACTAACAATGTGTAGATGTTCTTTTTATGACTTTATTGGCTTTTTTCCCCCTCTTTATTATGCGAGTGTATGGGTATTGCACTTATTTTATTATCATGACATTCAATTTGTATGAGTATAATTAAAAAGTGTTTGTGTTGATCGTGTGCTAATGTGAGTATATTTAGTATTATCCCTGAATTCCCCCCCCCCCACACACACACACACACACACACATACATACACACACACACTCACTCATATTCTCTCCCTCAATGACTGTATAGGTTTAGATTTCTTCTTTGTTTTGTTTGTTTTTATTGTGTGGATGTATGGGTATTAAATTTATTTCATTATCACGACATATAATTTGAAACGAATATAATCTAAAATGAGTGTTGATGGGATCGCATACTGTTTTGGGAATTATATATTGGATATTATCTCTGAAATACACACACACACTCTCTCCGTCTCTCTGTCTCTTTCTCACCTTTTATCGTCTCGTTTATAGTTATAGTGTATCCTGATGAAGGATTCATATTTTATATTTTCAATACTTTATTGGACTTGCCTCTGTACATAAGTTTTAATGAATGCCCTATTTCAATATCTTATAGTTATGTGTAACAAGTATGTGTACCATTTGACATTGTGTAGACGTTTATCTTTATGACTTATTAAGTTTGGTTGTGTTATTTTTCTTGGCTCTGTTGTTCTTGTTGTTTGTCTGTTTTTTCTCTTTTTTATCTTCTTCTGTTGGTTTGGTTTTTCTTTCTCTTTTGTTTGTTTGTTTTGGTTAGGGGTTTTTTGGGGGGTGGGGGTGGGGGGTGTGTATTTTAGGGTTTTCTTTTATTTGCTTGCTTTGGGGGGGGGGGGTTGTTGTTGGGGGGGAGCTGTTTTGAAAAGGGTTATTTCCCCTTGTTTTTATTGTGAGACTATAAGTATTGGGTTATTATTAAGATGTATCCCTAACGGGCGGGGACTGGATGTAAAAAAGCACATATGTGCTTATTCATTATCCTCGAAATAAAAGAATTTGTCATTGTCATTGTCTCTCTCTCTCCCTCTCTCTCTCTAAGCATGCAAAGCATACATCTAGTTTTTTCATGCTGAGGTTTTGAAGAGCTTTCCCATGCTGAGGTTTTGAAGAGCTTTTCCACATTGAAGTTTTGAAGAGCTTTCATGTCGACATTCCGTAGAGCTTTTTCCACATTAGGTTCTGAAGATCTTTTTCCACACTGAGGTTTTAAGACATTTTCCACATTGAGAATTTGAAGAGCTTTTCCACAATGACATTTTGAAGTCCTTTACCATGTTATGGTTTTGATATCTTTTCTATGTTATGGTTTTGAACATAGTTTCCATGTTACAGCATTGATCAGATTTGACAGTTTTCAAGATATTTTCCATGTTGTGGCTTTGAAGATAATTTCCACATTGCGTTTTTAAGAAAACTTCCATGACAATTTGAAGATATTTTCTATGTTGTGGTTTTGAAGTTATTTTCCATGTTGAGAATTTGATCTATTTTTCCATGTTGAGAATTTGAAGATATTTTCCACATGGCAGTTTTGAGGATATTTTCCATATATTTCCATGCTGAGGTTTTGAAGATATTTTCCATGTTGAGATTTTAAAGATATTTTCCACATTGTAGTTTTGAAGATATTTTCCATGTTGTAGTTTTGAAAAAAAATTTCCATGTAGAAGTTTTGAAGATGATTTCCATGTGGAAGTTTTGACAAACATTTCCATGAAGAAAAATTTGTATGTGCGAGTTTTAAAGATAATTTCCATGTTGAAGTTCTCAACGCATTTATTATGTTGAGGTTTGACGAATTTTTCCATAATTAGGATTTGAAAAACTTTTCCATGTTGCAATGAATGTTGTGGCTTTGAAGGTATTTTTCAAGTTAGGTTTAGAAGATAGTTTGCAATGTTGAGGTTTTGAGATTTGTTTTTTTTCTATGTTGAGGATTTTAAAATATTTTTTCAATACTGAGGATATTTCCCATGTTGAGGCTTGCAAGATATTTTCCATGCTGAGGTAGAGGTTTTGAAGATGATTTTCCCGTTGAGGTTTTGCTGATATCTTTCATGCTGAGGTTTTGAAGATTTTCATGTTGAGGTTTTGAAGATATTTTTCACGTCAAGGTTTGAAGGAATGTTCCATGTTGATGTTTGTAGATATTTTCCATGTTAAGGTTTGAAGATATTTTCCCTGTTAAGGTTTGAAGATATTTTCCATGTTGAGGTTTTGCTGATATCTTTCATGTTGACGTTTTGAAGATATTTTTCATGTTGAGGTTTGGAAGATTTTTTCATGTTGAGGTTTTGAAGATATTTTTCACGTCAAGGTTTGAAGGAATGTTCCATGTTGAGGTTTGTAGATATTTTCCATGTTAAGGTTTGAAGATATTTTCTCTGTTAAGGTTTGAAGATATTTTCCATGTTGAGGTTTTGCCGATATCTTTCATGTTGACGTTTTGAAGATATTTTTCATGTTGAGGTTTTGAAGATTTTTTCATGTTGAGGTTTTGAAGATATTTTTCACGTCAAGGTTTGAAGGAATGTTCCATGTTGATGTTTGTAGATATTTTCCATGTTAAGGTTTGAAGATATTTTCTGTTAAGGTTTGAAGATATTTTCCATGTTGAGGTTTTGCTGATATCTTTCATGTTGACGTTTTGAAGATATTTTTCATGTTGAGGTTTGGAAGATATTTTTCACGTCAAGGTTTGAAGGAATGTTCCATGTTGATATTTGTAGATATTTTCCATGTTAAGGTTTGAAGATATTTTCTCTGTTAAGGTTTGAAGAAATTTTCCATGTTGAGGTTTGAAGAAATTTTCCATGTTGAGGTTTGAAGATATTTTCCATGTTGAGGTTTTAAGATTTGTCCATGTTGAGGTTGGAAGATATTTTCCATGTTGAGGTTTGAAGATATTTTCCAAGTTGAGGTTTGAAGATATTTTCATGTTGAGGTTTTGAAGGTCCTTTCCATGGTGATAGTCTGGAGGTCTTTTCTGTAACAAAAAACAACCCACCCCAAAACATACCAGTAATTAATTTATTTGGTTGATAAGGATCATTCAAAAACAATAATGATGATCAATTTTTTTTAGGCTTAAAAGGAGAGAGAATTTATAATAACACTAATAGAGACTGTGGTAATGGTAGAACTGATATGATAACTATGACGATGATAATAATAATGATGCATTAAAAATGTGTGTGTGTGTGTATGTATGTGCGCACACGGACACGTGTGCACATGTGTGTATCAGGGGTTAAAAAAAAATTCCTAAACTGAACTTTAGGACAAAAACTGTTACCATAGTCAGCATGTAACCCCTAAGTCTTTGCCAAATGATCAGACTTCACAGCAAGAAAGATGTCTTAGGCTATATACACACATGAAGCAGGCTAAGCTACATGAAGAGTAGAGCCAAGTAATTAACCTTGTAGATTCAAAATTGAGTATACTACAATGGATGAGTTAAGTGATGGTACATTGAATAAGCAATGTATTTTATCTGTGTGTGCACATGTCCATTCATGTGTTGTGAGATCATTTCACTTATATACTTTTTAACAATACATATTTGTTACTGCCAAACTGTTATGGCCATGCTACATGGTATGCTTATAGTATCCTGGAATGGGTTTGTACGTTTCAAGTAAAAAAATTTTTTAGAATTATCTAGCAAAAAAGTTATTTTTTAAACCCTGCAAAGTTCATAACAATCTCTCAAAGTTGGATACCGCATCTACTGATCAATATTAGTCAGGTAAAGAATGGCGCACTTGAGACAAAATGAAAATATCCATATGTGGAAACCTTAAGTGCAATATTCAGTCTTGATCACATCATTCTACAAATTCAGCATGTAGATTTCATTTAGGGCCCCGAGAGTTAGCCACCAGTAGTGTCAAATTTCATTACCTTATCTTTCTTTGGTAGTAATTCGGGTGCTGTCAAATCTGCTCTTGAAAGATGACCTCAGCTTCAAACTCATGCAGTGCTAGATACATAAGTTGTAGTATCAGTTAAACCATATGCAGTGATGTTTTAATATCTTATCGATTTTGTCAAAATCTCTTGATCCTAATTTAATTTGAATAAGCTGTTAAGAACTTCTGTTACTGGGGGTATGACAGCATCAGAAGAAATGCTTTTTGACAAACAGTAATGTTTTAATTCCATCGGCTTTGTTTTTTTCCTCCATCACTTGATATCAAAAATGCAATGTTTGCAAAATGTAAGGTTACGGTTCTCTGCTGACATTTCTTATACAACTTTTTGGATGTTATGTCTCGAATTATTAGGATAAATTTCAAAACCGTTTCTGAATTCTGGGCTTAAGACAACAAATCTTGAAGGCAATTTATTTTGATCTCGAGTTTAATTTAGTGCATTTCCTTAGAGACTCTGAATGTTATGCTGGAGAATGCCCAACACTGTCAAATGACATTTACCTCGTTTTTCAGCTTTCATTTGCTTGTGCCGCATCCTCAGGCATTGAAGTACCTAGGACGGAAACAGCTTTGATGACGGACCGATTCTGCACAAAAAGTGCGTTATTTTAAAATTAAATGCCTATGCATAATATGTGCACATGCACACACACAAAGGGACCACAGAGAGAGAAAGACGGGAAGGGGGGGGAGAGAGACAAAAATGTAGAGAAACAGAGAGGGACAAATAGGCAAACAAGTACACAAACAGGCACGCACACTCGTGTGCACACGCACATACACACAGGTGGATCAGTTGTTTAGAGTAACAGTAAATGCACCTGCCTAGAAAACTGGAAGTGTGGGTTCCATTCCTGTCTGAGCCAGATCTTTGCCTCCATTCACTAGAGAGGTGGTCTGGATGCTTGTCTTCACATGGGATGATAAACCCATGTCCATTGTACAATACACATCAAGTTAAGCCCACATAAAAGAACCCACAGCAACAAGAGAGCTGTCCCTGGCAAAATTCTGTTGTAAGTTATTCACAGGGAAACAAATGCATACACAGGCAGGAAATGGGTGGCGCTGCTCTTGTGGCGAAAAGATCTCTCCAGGAAGAGGAGCCCGAATTTCATGCAGAGATTGAAAGTAGTATGCAATGCAATGCAATACATTATTACATAATACAGTACAATACAATACAAAACACAAAGACAAGACAGGAAAATATATCCAATAATCCCGTAGTTCCTTCCTTTACCTGAAACGATGTGGCAGAAATCCGACCGACTTGATTGGTGTTTTCTCAGGAATTGTTGATTTGACAGGCATCTTCGACGGAATAGTTGACTTTACTGGTGTCTTCCATGGAATCAGTGACTTGGATGGTGTGGTTTCCTATGGAATCAGTGACTTGGATGGTGTAGTCTCCCATGGCACCAATGGAGTCTGAAAAAAAAGTTTTTCTTTCTTCAGGTACATCTCGGTCAAGTAATTAAATTTTCATATGAATGGAAAACGTTTTAATCATCCTATTGGTGCCTTTGGTGTGTGTGTGTGTGTGTGTGTGTGTGTGTGTGTGTGAGAGAGAGAGAAGGGGGGGGGGGGGGGGAGGGGGGGGGGGACAGAGGAACAGAGAAAAAGATAGAAAGAGAGAGAGAGAGAGAGAGAGAGAGAGAGAGAGAGCGAGCGAGGAAGCGAGCGAGCGAGCGAGCGAGGTGTGTGTGTGTGTGTGTGTGTGTGTGTGTGTGTTTTCTCCTCTGTGATGCTTTTTCATATGTGGCCTGAACCCACAAGAATTTGTTTTAGATAATGTGTTGGTAATGGATACGAATCTATATCTAGACCAATCAATTGGCTGGGTCTCCTGATTTATGTAGGTGTAGCTTTTGCCGGTTTTAACTTCAAAGGGAATTAACTCTTGCCAATGTAATAATTAGATATATGCAAGTTGGAATATCAGTTGTGGCATGTGCAGTTATTTTTTACATCTTGCTATTGATTTTGTCAAGATCTCTTGATCCTGACTGTTTAAATCTGAGTAAGCTGTTAAGAACTTTTACTATTATTGGGGTAAGACAAATTAAAGAAACGCGTTTTGTGGAACAGAAATGTCTTAATTCTATCAGCTACTTTGTTTTTGTTTCTATCACTAAATATTATAGATTTCAAAATATTTGCAATATGAAGGTTCAGGTTTCCTGTTGATATTTCTTGTATGATTTGGATGTTATGTCTTGAATAAATAGTCACAATATTAATGCCTTTCCACAATATTTTTTATTTCTGGGCTGAAGGCAGCGAATCTTGATAGCATTTTATTTTGCATTTGTGCTTCATTGAGTGCATTCTCTTATTCTTAAAAGACAATGTTGAGCTGGAGAACACCCAACTATGTCCAATGATGTATACCTTGCTCTCTGCTTCCACTTGCTTGTGCCGCATCCTCAGGCATTGAAGTACCTAGGACGGGAACAGCACACAAAAGATATTTTAAAATTAAATGCCCGCACATATGTGCACACACATGTGCCCACACACAGAAAGAGAGGGAACAAGACACAAAGAGAGAGAGAGAGAGAGAGAGAGAGAGAGAGAGAGAGAGAGATGGAGACAGAGAGGGAGAAAAGGGGGTAGAGATAGATATGCAGACAGAAAAGACACAAAGACAGAAAAAGAGTCAAATAGGCAAACAAGTACAGGCACATAAACAGGCATGCACACATATGCATGAACACACACACACACACACAGTTGGAACCGTCATTTAGAGGTAACAGTAAACACACCTGCCTAGAAAACTGGAAGTATGAGTTCTATTCCTGTTTGAGTCGGATCTTTGACTCCATCTGCTACAGTGGTGGTCTGGACGCTTGTCTTTGGCATGGGATGATAAACTTAAGTCCGTCGTATTACATCAAGTTTAGCCCACAAAAACCCAAAGCAACGAGAGGGGTGTCCTTGACAAAATTATGTTGCAAGTTATTCACAGGGAAACGAATGCACATGCAGGCAGGAAAATTGAGGAATGGGTGACGCTGTTCTTGCGGCAACGCACTCTCCCCAGGAGGAATTTTGTGCAGAGAAATTTTCCACGATTGAAGTAGTATACAATGCAATGCAATAAAATACATTATTACATAATACAATACAATACAAACACAAAGACATGACAGGAAAACATTTCAAATAATCCTGTAGTTCCTTCCTTTACCTGAAACGATGTGGCAGAAATCCAACTGACTCAGGAATCAGTGATTTGACAGGTGTAGTCTTTCATGGAATCTGTGATGCAACTGGTGTAGTCTTCCATGGAATCTGTGACTTGATTGGTTTCCCATGGAATCGGGGACTTGAATGGTGTACTTTTCTAAGGAACCATTGATCTGATTGGCGCTGCCTTCCATGGAATAGTAAGTTGACTGGTGCAGTCTCCCATGGCACCAATGGGTCTGAAAAAAAAGGGGTTTTGGGTGGTTTTTTTGTTCCTTAGCTACAGCTCTGAGGTTCATCAATGCTAAGATTTTGTGTATGCCACAGTTTTTACCCACCAGTAAGGTAGCCGCATTCTGACTTAGGGGATGGTGTCTAAACACGACACCTGTGTGCATTTTTAAAAAAAATTTTTTTTTAATAGATTTCATCACCCATTCCTACCAGCACAAAATGGCCTACTCTTTCAAAAGGCAGAGCAGGCTTTTAATGTGTGCGCAAGATGTGCATGTGTTCGCACACAGAGTCTCGATCTATAGTCTCAGCTGAAAGACTTTGGGGGAGTGGAGTCAGATACTCATGTTAACTCCAGGTTAAAAATCCCCTAAAACAGGCGCCTTCCTGTGGCTTGATGCGAGCAGTCAAATCAGGAACGCAATGCTCTAACCACTGGGCTTCCCACCCAAAAGAGATTATTTAAAAACCAATATTTTCAGTTTTAAGTTAAGTGATTAAATGTTCATGACATGAACAGGAAAAGTTTTCATCATCTTATTGGTGCCTTGGTGTGTGTGTGTGTGTGTGTAAGAAAGAGAGCGAGAGATAAGAGCAAGAGAGAGTGTGTGCGTGTGTCTGTGTGATGCCATAGCAACACTCCATACCATTTTTATTTTATCTATTTTATTTTATTCTTTTATATCGAGGATAATGGAATAAGCACTCATGTGCTTTTTACATCCAGTCCCTGTGTGTATGCGGTTTTGTAAATTTTGTCATCTGTTCCCACAGGCACACAATGGCCTACTCTTTTGAAAAGCGGAACAGGATTTAACATGTGCGTAAGATGTTCTGCGTGCATTCACATACGGGGCCTTGGTTTATAGTCTCATCTGAAGGACTTCACAAAGTGATCTAGATTTTTTCGAACTATCTAATTCTGTTCCTATGGAAAATAAATTTGGAGGGAAAAAAACTTATGTGCTATGCATTTTTTGTTTACCTTTTTCTTTTTTGGTTATTCTTTTTTTTTTTAATTACTATTCTTTACCTGCCATAAATATATTTCTATGGATGTTTACCCTGTAACATTGTTCACACTTCTTTTTTTAGGATTGGCCTGCTGTTTGTAATGAAAAAAACCCAACAGATTTACTTAATTAAGTCTGAGTTTTGTCAACTTTTAGTAAATTGTGGAAATACCCAGCATAAACTCAAGGCTTTCCCATGGAACCACAAAAAGGCTAAAAAATGAACCCACTCCCCCCCCCTTAAAAAACACTCTCACACACACACACACAAATACGTGTACTTACCTCACAGGTCTTGATATGTGCAGCAGTCACAATGGGGAGACAAAGCCAAAGAACTAAGATGGCCCACATGACGACTTTTGATATCTATGCTAGGACTTTTAAGGAATTGGGGTGTGAAGGAAGAGAGCCAGTAGGTCAAGCAAATGCTTGAAGAAAGAGTCTGGGGGCCAGATGTGTCCCTTCCCCTTCAGAGCACTGTGTGCCAGGGTTTTTAGGCTGTGTGTGCCATTTTAGGACACCTTCCCCTTAGGAGCACTGTGTGCCAGGGGTTTTAGGCTGTGTGTGCCATTTTAGGACACCTTCCCCTTAGGAGCACTGTGTGCCAGGGGTTTTAGGCTGTGTGTGCCATTTTAGGACACCTTCCCCTTAGGAGCACTGTGTGCCAGGGGTTTCAGGCTGTGTGTGCCATTTTAGGACACCTTCCCCTTAGGAGCACTATGTGCCAGGGGTTTTTAAGCTGTGCCATTTTAGGACACCTTCCCCTTCGGAGCATTATGTGCCAGGGTTTTTTAGGCTGTGCCATTTTAGGACACCTTCCCCTTCGGAGCATTATGTGCCAGGGTTTTTTAGGCTGTGCCATTTTAGGACACCTTCCCCTTCGGAGCATTATGTGCCAGGGGTTTTTAGGCTGTGCCATTTTATGACACCTTCCCCTTCGGTGCACTGTGTGCCAGGGGTTTTAAGCTGTGCCATTTTAGGACACCTTCCCCTTAGGAGCACTATGTGCCAGGGTTTTTTAGGCTGTGCCATTTTAGGACACCTTCCCCTTCGGAGCATTATGTGCCAGGGGTTTTTAGGCTGTGCCATTTTAGGACACCTTCCCCTTCGGAGCTTTATGTGCCAGGGGTTTTCAGGCTGTGCCATTTTAGGGCACCTTCCCCTTCGGAGCATTATGTGCCAGGGGTTTTACGCTGTGCCATTTTAGGACACCTTCCCCTTTGGAGCATTGTGTGCCAGGGGTTTTACGCTGTGCCATTTTAGGACACCTTCCCCTTTGGAGCATTGTGTGCCAGGGGTTTCAGGCTGTGCCATTTTAGGACACCTTCCCCTTCGGAGCTTTATGTGCCAGGGGTTTTCAGGCTGTGCCATTTTAGGAAACCTTCCCCTTAGCATTCTGTGCCAGGGGTTTTAGGCTGTGCCATTTTAGGAAACCTTCCCTTAGGAACATTCTGTGCCAGGGAGTTTTGGTTGTCTGTGCCTTTTTAAGGACACCCATGTCAATGTGCCATTTCAGGACACCAAAATCAGTGTCGGCACCACAATCGGTTCTGGTCGAGATCGCTGGTGAAGGTTGACAGGCTGTCTGCGGTACGAACTTACCTGTGAAGTGTGCAGGGTAGTGATTGCCTGGCCGGAGGCATTGCGTCACTACCTCTTCATACATTCTGCTGCATATTGGATAGCAGATGTCCATGAAGACCACAATCCTCACTGTCATCACATTTGGTCACTGATCGGTTTCAGAGATGGGAGGTCATACAGACACCACTCTGAAATGAAAGCCCCCCAGACTCCTATCAACTTTGTTGTTCAAGGCAGTGGAATCAGAAAACTGATGTCCATGTCACAAATACCTGGCAACAATGCCAGGCTCACGCAGCAGAATCGAAAAAACAGATGTGCATGGGGTATATCCCTGAGCAACAATGCTGGGCTGATGCACAAAAATCGGAAAATACATGTGAATGCAGTAGGTCCCTGGGCAACAATGCCAGGCTCTGCACCGAATACGTCCTGTACGCTTTTTATTTCCAGGACTTGGCCCTTCAGGGGCTAGTGGGTTTGTCCTTCCTAGATCTGCCCTTCAGGCTGTGTAGGTTTGCCTTGAGGTATTTTACCCTTCAGGTTGTGTAGGTTTGCCTTGAGGTATTTTACCTTTCAAGGCTTTTGTTTTTCATGGCTTTACCCACCACAGATTTGAAGGTTTGCCCTTCAAATTCTGTGAAGTCATCTCCCCTCCTACGCCCTACTACCTTACCAGTCTCTAGCGTGAATCAAGTCAAGTCATGTGGGTACGGACAAGTTCAGTGGGTCTTGTGCTCCCACATCATGCTGCTGGTGTCTCCAGAGGCTGCAGCAAGGTCAAGGTCGAGTGGAGAAGATCTGGTGACAAAAACCGTAAACAACTATGTAGTTTATAGTAGTATATCAAAATACTTGTAGAAAAAATAGGGAGGGATTGCTGAAAGGTTTTGAGCTTTGTCAAGATTTTTTTATTTTAACAGTTACCTACCCAGGTCAAATGGTGGTGGTAATTATTTTTATCACCAGTTACATTCTTTCTCTATACACATTTCCACCATCCCTTTTCCCTTTAATTGTTTCTGCAGTTTCTTTAGTAAAAGAAAAGTCACTGTTTTTATGAAAACAGACAAAATTTGCGCTGGAGTGTGAATGTATGAAATAATCAGAACTGCATCAAGATAAAGTGAATATTTTGTACAGTATTGCTTTTTAACAGGCCACAGTCCAACACTGGGTGAAAATATTAATGTGGCAGAAATAATGGTGAAGATGACCCGAGGCCAGAAAGACGAGCAACTGGTGCTGCTCTCTCACCTTGTTGCACAATACCTATTCTCTGCTATTACAAATCTTCTTCTTCTTCGTCAAACATTCTGACAGCAACTGGTGTCTGTCACATGAGTGACGATGCACTGCACTCCCATAAGTGCCTGACAAGTCAGCCCAGCACATCCGACTTTGGCACGGGAGAGCTTTTATTATTCAAGTCTTTCTGGATTAGAAGGCAGGAGACAGACACGAAGGAGGTGATGGGAAGAGACTGTGTGTATATACCACCATTTCTGGCCACCATGAAGGTAGCAGCAATCCGACTTTGGGGATGATTTCTAAACACAAACACCAGAGTGCATACGATTTTTTTTTAAAGATTTTGTCATCGGTTCCTACTGGTGCACATTGGCCTACTCCTCTAAGAGGCAGAACAGGTTATAACATATGCACAAGATATTCTGCATGGTTTGCACATGGGACCTTGATTTATAATCTCATCCAATGGACTCTCAGGAAGTGGAAACGGTACTGTTAACTCCAGAGGAGAAAATCCCCTCTTATGGGTGCCTCCGTGGTGACTCAATCTGAAGCCGTCAGATCTCGAGCGCAACCTCTAACCACTAGGCTATTCATCACCACCACCACCCCGAAGATTTTAGGATACCTACACAGCCTATCCAACAAATCTTAAGTTTTTCCTATGTGCTGGCTGGAGTGTAGTAAAATCATTGTCACTTTAAAAAAAAACATCACATCACAAAAGTACCATGCATGTAAATTCCCAAAAACACCCATTGGCTTAAACATTGTTTACTTCATACACACATCATAAGCAAACAATACAGCTGGGGAAAGGCATCAAGCTACAGCTTAATTGCAAGCCCTTTCGCCCATTGCTCTTATAAGACTGCAGTACCATAACACTATTTCGCTAGCAAAGCTGCATGCAAACGGGGACTGAAAAAAACATGAGTACTTATTCCAGTATCCTCAAAATCACAAAACTTTCATTCTCTTGCCAATTGATCATGTGAGGTTGTAGATGTATTGAATTAAGAGATACTGCACGTTTTGTTTCGTTCTTCAACTAGAGCTCTAAGGTTTAACAATGGTGCGATTTTGCTCAAGCAGCCCTTATACCACCATTACGTTAGCCGAGGATGATGTCTAAACACACCAGCGTGCATGCGGGGGAGGTTTTTTGGGTGGTTTTTTTTTTAATTTTCATCCGCTCCTATCAGCATGCAATGACCTACTCTTCTTAAAGACACAAGTGGGTTTTATTGTGTGTGCAAGATGTTCGCTTGCCTTTGTATACGGGATGTCAGCTTATTGTCTCATCCAAACTTGAAGAGGAACGGAATGTGTACATACCACCTTCAATTTTTGCCACTTTTCCTTCTGTTTTCCTACATCACTTTCGATCCATACTGCACATACTAAGGCATTCACAGAAAAAAAAAAACTTTGTGAAAGACATGACTAAAATTTGTGATTTTGTATTAATTTGGTAGGTTGATTTTTTCCTTTATTTTTTCAGCAAACACTGTACCCTCTTAGTCCTTTGCTGTCTGCTAGCTTCCTAACCACAATAAAGTCAATGTGTATGCACAGGGTCAACACTGAAGTAACAGAAGGAATCCTCAGTTGAGTTGATCATTTCAAACTTTCTCCCAATTGCCTGGTATTTTTCTATGTCCTAAATCCCAAAACCAAGCACACTGTGTCATACTTTAAAAAAATCTGTAAAAATTAGAATTTTTTTCTCACTAGGGCTCTATAGAAGCTAAAAGTGGAGTGTAGCCTGTGTAACTCTTGAGGAAAAGTTCCCTCAAATGGGTATCTTGATGGTGGATCAAAACCACGCCATCAGATATCGAGCTCAACGCTCTAACCACTAAGCTATCCCCTCCCACCCCCAAAACACACACTTTATAGATAAGAATCTCATTGATGTAATATGAGACCATAAAACTGTAATATATACTAATGTACTGTCTACATTATAGTTATCTTGCACTTCAATTTTAAAACACTCACTGATTGCTCTTGTGAGATCTTAAGACCTCTGAAAAACTGAAAATGTATACTTCACATAAATGGATAGAAAAACGCTCTCTTACCAACTGATCCTGTGAGCTGTAGAACTAGGATGCAGGCTGAGGCTCTGTCAGGGATGGCTCTATATATATTCTATCATGAGCTTCAGGACAGCAGTGCATGCTGGCAGTGCCCCACCTGGTCAACCTAGAAATCACAACACACAGTTCTTGTCACCAACATGTCTGGTAGTCTTTTCCAGCAAACTTCATTGTCAAGACAAACATCTTATTTGGAAGCAAAACTGCTAATGTTTGCACTTATTATTAACCTTCTCTCCGAATCTTTTCTTCCTCGTTTCATTTTATACCCCAAAGTCGGAATGTGACTACCTAAATGGTAGGGGGGGAAAATGGTCACATACACAAAATTCTCACCATTGGTGAACCTCAGAGCTCTAACCAACAAACAACAAAACGAGAGAGAGAGAATGTTATTTCATAATGTTACAGCTCTATCAACGACAAAAGCCATATCAGGGCTGTCACCTCGTTCACTTTCAGTGGCTCCAGAAATATTCACTTCAAGTTCAAAACCAACACCACCTAATGCCTTCAAATATTCAACACCATCAATCTGAGAAAACAATTAGGCAAAGTATAATTATTTCACTCTTAAAAGCCAAGAATGCCTGGCAGTGCTGAGGACACCAGCCATTCCGTGTAATTTATCATCCCTAGATTACAGAGGAAGAAGAAGAGGCAGACCAAGGAAGAGCTGGGAGGATAACATCAGCGAATGGACAGGCCTAGAACTCAACAAAACCCTGAGAAAGGCAGAACAGAGAGAGGAATGGAGGGAACTGGTTGTTGAGTCTTTGAGGGTGCCCCCACGGTCGTCAGACTACGGGACAGATAGAGATAGGTTACAAAAAAAGAAAAATTTAAACACCTTGAAGTAATCAAAAATACATTGAAGATGACATATGGGCGAAATAACTGCAAAATAGACATCCCATGCCCCTCCCAGTGTTTACAACATCACTACCTGGTCACACCAGAACAAAAAAATAAGGCAAAAATGTCAGAACATCTGAAAACATGAAAAAAAAGTTGCAAGGCTTGCTTAAAAAGACAGGATAATAAACTGGGTTGACAAAAAGTAAAGAGTTATAAAGAATAGAAAGGCAAGTAAAATGGCAGAAACAAAGCATGATTAAAAAAAGGGAAAATTTCTAGCACAGATTTTCCACAAAAATGGGGATGCTATTCTTCCTGGAAAAAACCCACTGACATCTCCCATGGAAAGGAAAATCATCTCTTAATAAATAACCCAACCAAACAACCAAAAAAAACATTTGCAACTTATGTTAACCTGATCTCTACAATCTATTCTTTTTCAAAAATAACATTTGGAGTTATTGCTGGCCTGACCTCTAAATTGGCACTGATGCTAACTGTGTAACTCCTGAGTAAAAATCCCCTCAAATGGGTGCCTTGGAAGGGCTTGAACCCAGGCTGTCGGATCGTAAGCTGAAAAGCTCTACTAGGCTATCCCCCCAACCCCCTGGCAAAAAAAGAGAATATATTTAACTCATTGGAGTCGCAGTGAAATGGATCCCGCCATTTTGTGGTGACGCATGATTTTGGCTATATTTGAAAAATTCAGCAGACTTACCCAACATAATAATGACATACTCATTATATATCATTGAAAAGTTTATAATGTTTTCTTTTGAGATTGTTTCACAGTTTTTTAATAGATGACTGTATTTATTTTTTACAAATTTCCAAAATATGTCAATGAATGCTGAAAACTAAAACGTTTTGAAAAATAGGGTTGGTATCTTAAATGGCTTGAACTATTCATCAACTAGTCCCCTTGAACCAATGTGATGATTTTTCACCAAAGTAAACTTCTCTGAAGCTGGCTGAATCCATGTGATTTCACTTTTTGTACAACAGACTTTTTTTTTTTAAAGAATCATAACACTGGGGTGCCTGAAATCCCAAAGATATCACTTGTTGACATGTCAAAGAAAATTGGCCAACAGATAAAAACTAGGCAAGCTTATGGTCAAGGAAAGCAACTGTGTTTAGAAAAATGATTGCCCTACAGGCCAGAGTAAATTCCCTTGAGTTAACCATTACTTTGTGTTTTTTAAAAAAATCGTAAGTCTGCCGAATCTTAAGCTTCGGCACGTCACAGTAAAGGAAAAGAGTGCCGAATCTTAAGCTTCAGCACAACCTCAATGAGTTAATACAGTTACATTTTACTCTATGAAAAAGAAATCTTTACTTTTCTTCTTGCGTGGTAGTATGTGAGCCATGACGATGGCCAGCTTGAAGTGCCAGAGATCATCCCATGCTGGTGTTGATATCTCCTGTCGAACGCTTCAGGGTGAGGGAGGGGGAAGGTTTGTGTCTGCTCTGAAAAGTCCGTTTTCAAGGAATGCAAAGAAGACCTCATTCTTGACAAAGGTATCTGGGTCCTCAGTGGTGTCCAGGGCTGCAACTTTACCCTCAACTTCAGGCACAGGGTCTGGAGTAGTGGGGACACTGGATGTTCATGGTGACCACTGTCAGCGAGGATTTGCAGCCTTGTTCTCTGGAGTAGTGGGGCTCTGGAAGTCTGGTGTGACCACTGTCAGAGCTGATTGATGGCATTGTTCTCTTGCAGTGATGAGTGTCACCGGGTGTCTTCAAAGTCGCCAGAGGCCTAATGGATGATGGTTTTCCAGCACAGTTGGGTTTGAACACGATTCTCTAGTATTCATCAGTTTTGTGTTGCACCGGGGGAAGTTTCGCTTTGTCTTTGACTGTGTACTGGTGTTTTTATTACCGTTTTTGTTGGTTTGGGGATTTTTTTTTTTAGGGGGGTGGCGTTGTTTCTTGCTGTGGCAAACTGTTGATCAATCTGGAAAAACTGTTGATCAATCTGGAAACAAACAGATCACATCACCTATCATCAAGTGGGCCAGACCATCAGCCAGTACAGTACACTGTTCTATAGATACAAAAACCTCACAGAGAAAGCTGTAATTTAAAAAAAAACTATTTTATTAAAAATGCTACTGTAATGCAATGTTCATTCTTCTTCTTCGTCGAACGCTCAGACAGCAACTATTGCTGTCTGTTATATGAGCGAAAATGCATCACGCTGCCGTTAAGCGCCTGACAAGTCAGGCCCAGCGCATCCGACTTCGGCACAAGAGAGAATAGTTACCTTTTAAGTTCTTTCTGGAAAAAAGGCAGGAGAATGGACCAAGAAGGCAGAAAATAGACAAGAAAGAGGTGACAGGAAGAAAAGGAACAAGGCAGAAACAAAGAGTGATAGAAAAGAGGACATTTCTAGCACAGAATTTCCAGAATGTGGGGATGCTATTTATACTGATAGGCCCCCGGCATCCCCTCAGGGGACAATGTTGTTCATGTTCATGACACACAATTGACAGACATAAAACAGTGTATAGCTCTAAAAGGCAGTTGCTATACACCTTTTCATGCAGGGGTAAAGTTTCATTCACAGTAATGCAGACTGGACATGACAGGGAAACCTCTGCAAAAGCTTACGCCTTGGCACATAACTAACATTTATTTGATGTCAGACTAGCATTGCTGAACACATGGCTTTTTTCAGTTTTCCAGTTTCACTTTTTTGTTGCTTATATTTGTTCATATACATGCATGAATTTATCAATCACAAATTTTTTTTTCATCAAAACCTGAACACTGCTCACATGAATGCAGAGCACCAATCTAAGATTCTCCTGTTAATCATTTAATGACAGAAAATATGAACACTGCTATTTTTTAATGTATTTTACCTGCCATCAGTATATTTCTTTACTGGAACAGTTTCACTTTTAATACTGTCTAGGTGTTTGTCACAGGTTGCCAAATTGGTCATTTTCAAAATAATCTGAAAATCAATATACCAATAACCAATGCTCTGGGGCAGGGTTTTTGTACTGGAAGGAAAATCATCTATGTGTATGTCATAGGCAAGTTAAACATGGCAGCTTACAAGGTCACTTCTTGTTTCTTTAGGATACTGAAAAAATACATTAGGTAGGTTGAGCCAGTTTTGGTTGAGATCTTTGATGGTCAATATACCATAAATGCATAATAAAACATACCATATATTCATGACTAGAGCAATACATCAAAATAATAGCATAATGACTGATGAATCATGAAAAATGTATTATCAGTTTGTATACTGTCTACAGCTATCACCTACCTACCTCTTCCTCAATGCCCCCATTCTGAAATGAAAGGCCTGTGGCATGGATGGCATAAACATACCTGTCATGCAGTCAACCACCTGGAAAGACCAGGTGCTGCCAGGTTCAACTTGACCTAGACATTGCCTTAAAAGTGTTCAGTGCAGTGTCCCATGCTCACTCTGGGGTTAAGTTCAAACACAGACCACTATTCCTTACAATGAAACAGAATTTAACCTGAAGTATTAGGCCTACATTAAAATTAATTTTTTCCCTGACCAACATTTCTTTTTAATGCAGGTTTTGTTACTGTGTACTTCACCCATGTACAAAGGGGGGGAAGGGGGTAGGCAATCACTGTTTGCATCACTTTTTACTTTTAAGGAAACAAGTTTGGATGCACAGCTCCTGAAAATAGTTTTACTTTTAGAACAAACTGCTGGTCTCTGATTCTAAACAATACTTCAATGATGTTTGACAGACCCTATTTCATGTCTGCCCTAGTGAAGTTTCTCAACTCCCCAACCGGAAAACTGGGCTTCTCATACACAAAAATCGAAAAGGAAGGTTCACTGCTCGTCAAAAACTTGAAAAAGACTTAAACTTGACTAGGCTCCTTAACACTCACATTTGATAGGCCTATAGATGTCGGCGAATTCCGAAATGAAGTTTACTACTTGACTCAGTCTAGTGGCATATAAAAGGCAATGAAAAGAATTCTTACCCAATACAAAATGGTTTCTTTATGAAGACCAACAGTTCGGGTACAGCATTCATGCTGTTTACGTTCGGAAAGCACCAGTGCTTCTAACGGGCTTCAGTTTCGGCTGCAAACAACCTGAGGTGAACTGCTCAGCTGCTTTCGTTAACTGGGTCAAATTCGCGGGTTAAAACTATTTCTGACCAATCAACGACAAGCCCTGACAGTTTCTGCAGCCTGGAGCAAAGTAATTATATATATATATATATATATATATATATATATATATATATATATATATATATATATATATATATATATATATATTAGGCCTATGCCCTCGTTTTCCCCCTTGCTCATACAACATTTGATTTGATTTGAGCTGACATTTTGTTTTTTTTAACCTTCTTCACTCAGGGGTTTCATACATCAGTCAATCTTATTGGCTACAGTTGCTAACCCCCTCCCCTCCCCTTCCCTCACGATTTTAAGAGCTAATTTTTTCCATCAAAGATCATAATCAGGGAAGACTTTACCAATCTTCCATGGGTCATAACCAAACATGACTGTTTAATTTGCAAGTCAGCGTTCCTATGATTTAAAGTGCCCAACGTTCCGGACCTTTCAAAGCCCCCCCCCCCCCCCCCCCCCCTCCACACACACACACACACACACACACACACCTTTTCTGTCGAGGAGTTTAGTTAATTTTGATATATTAATATAAGAATTATATTAACAACCAAAACAAATCTTAATTAGGCCTGCCAACCTAGGTCTCTCACTCGCAACAACGAGGACATATCTGTTAAACATGATCCAATGTGTGCATGATTCTTTTTTCCAGAAAAAAACTTGAGCATAAACAAATTTCATAAGTCTAAGAATCTACATCTTTTGAGATTGTTCAATACGTTTATGTTTGGTGTCAGATAAATCTCATTCTGACTTAATGGCAATAAGTTTTCGGATTCGGATTCGGATTCTCTCACGAAGTTGAAGAGTCTACTCGGCTTAAAACCGAGATGTTCAAGCAAAGACAATGACAAATTCTATTTTAGTTCGAGGATAATGAATAAGCATAAAGAGAAAGGCTAGCTGGTTGGAGAGAAGGGGGGAGGGGAGGGGCTGGTGTCATACTTTGACCCAAAACCCAGAAGGTGGAATGTGGCGACCTCAAATTTAATCAATGTGGGAAAATAGTCGCATACGCAAATGTGTCACTACGATGACAGCTGAGAAGCAAAGAATAAGAATTTAACTAAAAACTTGTACATTTTCTGCCTGTGTAGAATTTACATAATCATACTCTCAATTCTGGTAAGCTCATCAAGTGCTTGTGTTTGTGTGGTGGTGGTGGTGGTGGTGTGTGTGTGTGTGTGTGTGAGCACTTACATCAAAGCTTTACAATAATACAAGAAGAAAATAATATTATCTACATATAATTCAAAACATCTAACTTGTATTGTAGATATATGCTACTGTTAAGTAACGGCAGACATCCCTGCCTGAAATTAGTGTCTATCTGCATTTCAAAATAAAGAAAATCACTGAAAGGAAGTGGCATGGAATAAATACGGGGCACAAAACATACACAAAATGGACCAGCAGTGGTGTCACAGTACTTTGGCAGGGGAACTTCAGACATGCAATAGAAAGGGAGGGGGGGGGGGGGGGGGGGGCACTCACATATAGATCTACATCTCCACAGCAAATTATTTATTCTCACGTGTTCTTTTCATTGTATATCGTCAACTTTGTGTCACAAAACTGTCCATTTTGGCTCTTTAAATCACAGCAAGGATGAATTTCAGCAATTCAGCGTTAGGTTTTAAGGCATATTCTGTAACTCAAAGAAGCAGTACGCATCATAAAGGGAGATGGTTTAATAAGGCTGAACACAGCATACTAACTAACAACCAAGTCACGCTGGAGCAATATTCTGGACATCAATATCACGACCTTTCTCCCAGATAACGTGGCTCTCAATGCCTGTCGCCTGTTGCACAGAGAAACCATCCTGCTCCCGCACAGACAGAGCTGTGCACCCTGGTTTCTAGGCCGACAAGGTTATGTTGCTGATATTGCAGTCTGAGAAAAAAATCATTGCTGTGCCATCACTCATAGAGTCCTGCCTAAGTCGTAGCTTAGCAGCAAATGAATGGATACCAGTTGTGTGTGAAGGGTTTGTGCAAACAGCTTCAGTGAATATTTGAATGAAAAGTGACCTTGTCTTGCCAGTGTGAACAATTTCCACACATATAGATCTATGTCTGTAAGCCACAAAGTAAGTTTGCCTGCTCAAAGACAGTGTGTCTCTTTCTCGCAAAGAGACAATCCAGGAAAACACAAATGAACAAGTGAGAGTAGAATATAACTGCACCAGCGACAACAGTTGGCCGGAAAGTGCCATAATTATTGCAAGGACTTAGGCTTGTGTTTGTAGTTTTGGGGAAGGGATCAGGTAGGTCTGTATTCCTTTTGGTTTTCCCCCCATCATTAATTTTATTCATTCATGGGAAGTGGTGGGTTTTTTTAAATGTTTGTTTTGTGTTTTGTTGTGGTTTTTTGTTTTGTTTTGGTTTGGTGTTTTGGTCTTGTTTGTGGCGCTTTTGGTGGCAGTTTTGTATTTTGGGCAGAGGGTTGCTTTGTTGTTGTTGTTTTCTTTTATTTCTAGGATAACTGAATAAGCATTCATGTGCTTTTTTTTTTTTACATCCAGTCCCTGTGTGTATGCAGTTTTGTAAATTTTGTTATCCGTTCCCACCGGCACACAATGGCCTTCTCTTCCTCCAGCACACGGGGCCTCGGTTTATATTCTCAATCGAAGGACTTTTGGGGGGAGTGGAGTCGGCACTGATGTTGACTCCAGAGGAAAAATCTTCTTGAACGAGATTCGAACCCAGGTCAGATCACGAGCGCATCACTCTAACCACCAGGCTATCCTGTCCCCCTTGTTCCTCGAATGTTTGTTTCATTATTTTATTTTGAGTTGGTTTCGTTTTCTCGCCATTTCTTTGAGGATATAATTTTTAAAAATCTATGCTTGTTTGCTGATCTTTTTGTGCGAAGAATCTTGTTCATTTTTTTCTGTGTAAAAATGCTTTTTACTTTAGCTCTGGCTTTTTTTCCGGGGGAGTGGGGAGAGGAGTGTCATTTCTGATCTGGCTGGCTAAAAAGATAGTGATATACAAAGAGTTAATGGCTGTTCCTGATGTATAGTAGTTGTCACATGGAAGCACAGAAAGAGGAGGGGGGGGGGGGGGGGGGCAGGAATAAGAAAAGGTCATTTGTTATCAAAATCCACCATGCAATTTGTTATCTGGTATGTAGTATCTCCTGTATTTGGAATACCAATAGACTTTTCTGAATGCTTCAGGAATGCTAAGGACATTACATATAGTATAAAGATGTTTATCTTGTTGACATAATACAAACAGTGATAGCATCACTGGTCGGTAGACTCATGAAAGTTAATATTCCTGTTGTTGTTGGGTTTTTTTGCTTCCATTTTGTTGCTAGCCAATTTCCCCGTCTAGTAACACTGTTGGGGAATAAATCCAATAAAAGATTCATTCATTCATTCATTCTGGAATGTCGTCATGAGCATCATCGTACAAAAAGAATTACGAAAGGCGGAAACCTTACGCCGAAGACGGAATGAATATCGCAGACGAGAATCATTGGAGAATAATCCACACTACTGGGCAGATGAAGACGCCTGCTTCGCTTGTGAGACACTCTCAAAGGTAAGGCACAATAAACATCAAAGTGAGGGGTAATAATCATTGACCAAAGATACACCTTTTCGTCTAAAATTGTTAGCTTCGGATGTAGTGGTAACAATGTGATAGAATAGTAACAAAAGTGGTCTGTATGTGGTTTTATATAATGTTTTTTTTTATACATTTACATAAATCACCTGGGTCCAATTAAAAACATTACACACATCCAAGACAAAATTATTTACATCGCCTTTTGTATTTTTTTTTGAGGGTTTTTGTTTAGGTTTTTATGTTGCTGTCGCTGTTGTAGTTGTTTATTGAGAGCAAATGACAGTTATTGAGAGAGAGAGAGAGAGAGAGAGAGAGAGAGAGAGAGAGAGAGAGAGAGAGAGAGAGAGAGAGAGAGAGAGACAGACAGACAGACAGACAGACAGACAGACAGAGACAGAGGTCTTTAGACTTTATATCCCCATCACCTGGTATGATCTGGTATATTTAAACAGCATAAATGCCACATGCAATAGAGAAACTGCAGCTTGGTGTTAATTTTTAAAGATTACTTTAAACAGAAAGAACAAAAAAACGGAGAAAAAAAACACAACCAAAACAAAACAAAGACGCCCCCCCCCTTAAATGCTTGAGAAGAGATGGGAGTTAACGCAGTAAGTTTGTTTGATACGCATGACCACCCTCTAGTTTTTAGAGTTGTCTTTCTTACATAGCGTTTGCGCATGCGTTGAATTCCTACGGACGCCGAAATGTGCTTGTCGACGGAAGAGTAAACAAGAAGATGAAGGTAAAATTCTTGGTTCATAATTAAACGATCAATTGTATTTTTATTTAATCAGGAAATTTTGACTCTGATATTGTATGGAGTATGAATAAAATAGCACAGAACAGGAGGTCTTTCTATCGTTTTCAGATGCATTCTCCAATACCGAACTCTCCTCTCAGTTTTATTCGGCTATCTGAACCTCCACTGACGGTTGATCATTCGCTTGTGGTTTTTAACCGTGTACACCGTTATCAGCATTAATTTTGTATTTTATTAGATCAGTCTGATTAACGAATTATGTCAATGTAAACGGGAAAGATCGAGATTTTTCGGAGCTGGTTGATACAAAAAATTAACAAACTACATAGAAAATGACAAGACAGGTATCATCAAGATCAATCTCACACTCACACACACACACCACACACACACACACACACACACACACATACTCACACACACACACACACACACACACACACGTGAGGGGGAAAGGGGGGGGGGGTGCACAACAGAGAGGAGATATGAGATGATTTCATTGATATTTGCACAAAAAACCAAATCCAAGTCCATTTTGGGATAACAAAAACACCTAAATGATGAATAGTCTAGACAAGTCTCCATCATTTATCAAAAACATAAAAAAGGACATAAATCTTGTATACCATGTATATCTGTCATTTGCCACTGTGAGCAAACAGAAAATAATAATAAATAATAGTAATAATCATATATGAAATTTATATAGTGCTGAATCTTATAAAACAACAAATCGAAGTGCTTGCACTCAAATCATTTACACGCATGCAACTTTCCTCAAATAACATAGGATATTTCAAATTTATGTACACACACACACTGTTGAAAAATAGGAACAGATATGAGGGGAAAGTGTCAGGTAGGAAATAAGTGTGTTTTGAGGCTGGATTTGAAAGTATCAAGTGAAGGCTTTTGGTGAAGTGAAAGAGGGAGATCATTCCAGGTGGATGGACCAGAAACAGAGAAAGAGCGATGGCCAACAATGGTTTGTTTGAATGTGGGTGTTTGAAAGCACAAAATATCTGCAACAGAGCAAAGGGAACAGGATGGAGTATACAGGTGAAGACAGTTACAGAGTAAGAGGGTGCATATTTGTGGAAACATTTGAAACAGAGGGTATTGATCTTGTACTTCAGTCTCTGTGAGGCAAGCAGCCAGTGAAGAGATTGCAGAAGAGGAGTGATGTGTTCAAATTTTTTCTTTCTTAGGAACAGTCAAGCTGCAGAGTTTTGTATGCGTTGAAGAGAGTGGATGAATGATGCTTAAAGGCAAACCAATAGAGAATTATAATAGTCTAAACGTGAAAGAATGAGAAATGTGACAAGCTTAGAAGTTGCATCAGTGGACAGATACTTGCGAATTGCACTTATGTGCTGTAATTGGATAGTAGCAAGACTGGCAGGTCTAGGTAAAGAATTTCTTCATAGAGTGTGTTGTCAAAAACTACTCCTAAATACTTCACAGATTTGGACAAAGGAGCTGATGTATTGCCGATTTCTATTGAAGTTGTTGCTATGGAGGACAATTTATTTTTGGTCCCTATGAGCTTGGCTTCGGTTTCATCAGCATTAAGTTGTAACTTATTCTGTCATCCAGTTTAGAATGTCTTGAAGGCAGTAGGACATATTTGTCAGGAGGGAAGGCAAGTTTTCAACAGTATCACTGCATTGAAACTGAGTATCATCAGCGTAGAAATGATGATCAATATAATGGTGGTTTATTATATACAGTGGAGCAGTATAGAGATTGAAGAGAACAGGGCCCAAAACTGATCCTTGTGGGACTCTACATTCCAGTTTGACAGGTTCTGATTGAATTTTGTTTACATCATGCTGAAATCTATTAAATGTGTTTTCTAAGCTGGAAGTGAATGTGACATAGGGGTGCACAGGCAACATTGTGTAGACATTGTTTTCCAGGATTCCATAGATTGTCTGAGGCAAAAGTATTGTTACAATTGTTGGTTGATGTGTTATATGTGGATCTCTGATACTGAACTGACTACAGATAAAAACCCACTACAGGAGTCAAAATGCCCAAGTGTATTATCTACTGTATGGTACTTCATGTTTAACTAGTTTATAGACTTTTAAATGTCAGAGGTTTTTTCTCCCCCCAGTGAAGTATATGTTTTGCTGACTTTATAAGGGATGTTGATTACATGGCCATCTCAGGTGAAATATTTGGTCAAAGCAGTGGTCATATACTTGGTTTGAGGTTGTCTCTACAGCTGATGGCCAATCACAGTTTTGGAGGAGATCTCTCCACTTTGGCTATGGCTATGCCAAGTCATATTCATGATTTATACTGACTATATTTTATTTCTAAAGAGGGAGGTCATACTTCACTACCTTTACAAATAATGTATACATATATATGCTTTTTATGTTGGTTTTGTTTGGGGTTTTTGTTATTGAAACTAAAATATATTCTGTTTCAGAGAGTGTTCAGTGTTCCAGAATATACCCATGGGCAGGGTCCCATAAAGTTTTCTTGGCAAAGAACTCAGGGAAACTACTTGGCCACTACTGGGTCAGTACCTTTTTTTTTTTTCTTTGTTGAAATATATGTTGAACTGGTTACTTTTAGCTGACAGCAACCAGCATGCAGGTTCGACTTTGATTGTAGGACTGTGGTGATTTTGTTGTTGTTTTGATTTGGTTAGGGTGGAGGGTTGTTTGTTAGCACAGCCTTTACAAGTTTTTGCCTTAAAATATTAATCAAATGGCTAAAGACAAAAACTTGCTAGGGTACAAAGATGGTTGTAAATGTCATGTACTGAGAAGCATAATTTTATGATGTTTTTTAGGGGCTCTTTATAAATACAAACTTTTAAGTGTAAAACTGATAATGATGAAGTTCATGTTGACTCATGCTGTAAAAGTAGACAAAACAAAAATTGAAAGGTACAACAGAAAGAGGAAAAATTTGCTATATCTTAATTTTGTTCACTTTTAGATGAAACTTTTTTTTCTATCCCCACATGGAAAGTATGTCAGCCTCAATTGTGTTCATTAGTGAAAGTGGTGGTTGATTTCAGGGCCAACAACAAGGTGAAGATTTTTGACAGGCATGGAGACCTGAAGGGAGACATCAACCTTCCAGGGTAAGTTGTTGTTAGCCACAGCTGAATGGTAAATGGGATGGGTTTTGTTGTTGTTTATGGGTTATTGTTGTTACTGCCGCTGTTGCTGTCTCTGTAGTTTTTGTTATTAACCATTAAGAAACCCCTGCGTAACGTTATGATAACAGGAATCAACCAATTACACACGTGGAAGTGGCCCCTCAAATGCACAAACACCAAACACTGGCAAAATAGGCTTGCTTCATTAAAAAAATATTTTCTTTGCAGACAGTGTCTATGCGAGCTTTCCATGTGATTCATTATTTTTCTCAGTCATAAACTTTGTCAAGTACCCTTGATTGCAGTTTATGAATGATACAGTCATGCAACGATGGGAGACAAAACATGAGAAACTGGAGTTAGTGTCCTCTTGTGTATTCTCTGAAAGCTCTAACTGAAATAAAGAATTTTTTCCTGAGAAATTTGAAATTTATTTGTCAAAGCATGTCTAACACTTTACAGAATGTTGTTAGCTGCCATGACTAAGATAAGACTTTTGAAAATATGTTTTTGTTGAGATACAAGAACAACAAGAGGGGAAAAATGGAAATTTAAAGTTTTTTTGGGCCAAAATATGTTTAAAACTCTGTTGTTCACCATCATAAGTAAATTGGGCTTTTGCAAAACTATTTTTGTTGACAATTTTTGTTGAGATACAAGCACAACAAGAGGGAAAAAAGGGAAATTTCAAGGTTTTGGGGTCAAAATATGTTTAACACTCTGTTGTTCACTGTCATAAGTAAATTGGACTTTTGCAAAACCATTTTTGTTGACAATTCAGATAAAAAACAAAACTGCAGTTTGCTCAAGACTTGAGTAAACAGAACTAGGTGTTTTGCCATGTAAGGGCAGATTCATATGTGGTGGCTGTACAGAATTATATGTCGGCAAATTTATATGTGGTGCATACACAGAATTATATATTGGCAAATTCATATGTGGTGGCTGTACAGAATTATATATCGGCAAATTCATATGTGGTGCTATACAGAATTATATGTGGGCAGATTCATATGGGGTGGCTATACAGAATTATATGTGGGCAGATTCATATGTGGTGCTATACAGAATTATATGTGGGCAGATTCATATGGGGTGGCTATACAGAATTATATGTGGGCAGATTCATATGTGGTGCTATACAGAATTATATGTGGGCAGATTCATATGGGGTGGCTATACAGAATTATATGTGGGCAGATTCATATGTGGTGCTATACAGAATTATATGTGGGCAGATTCATATGTGGTGCTATACAGAATTATATGTGGGCAGATTCATATGGGGTGGCTATACAGAATTATATGTGGGCAGATCCATATGTGGTGCTATACAGAATTATATGTGGGCAGATTCGTATGTGATGACTAAACAGAATCATATGTTGGCAAATTTATATGTGGTGGCTTTACAGAATTATATGTGGGCAGATTTATATGCGGTGGCTGTACATAGTTATATGTGGGCAGATTCATAATTATGTGTAAGTTAGGTAAAGAATGAAAGTGTGAGCATATTTTTATGCGATGTTTTTATGTGTGCAGGCAATGTGCGGGGATTGGATGGGACAGCGATGGCGATGTGCTGGCAGCAGTGTGTGAACAGTCCACTGGCATTTTCCTGTGGGACGCCAACTCCTTCAAAACCACGCAGATCGACAGCGGACTGAAGTCAGTGGCTGACAGAGACTGATGTCTTGTCTGCTATTTATTTGTTGGCTGTTTTGCGTGTGTGTGTTTGTGTGCATGAGTTCATGTGTGTGTGTGTGAGTATGTGTGTGTGTGTGCGAGAGAGTGTTAATGTGTGTGTGTGTGTTGCGTGTACATGTTGTGTCTGAGTCTGGTTTTTGCTGGAGCAAAAAGATTTAAAATAGCTCGATGAGTTGCTACTGTCAGATTTCCTCTGTATAGGGAGTTATTGTCATTATTATCATCATCATCATCATCATCATCATCATCGTTGTTGTTGTTGTTGTTGTTGTTCTTATCATTGTTATTGTTTGTATTATCATTATTGTTATTATTATTACTGCTACTATGACTAGTAGTAGTGGTTGATTTTACTATGGTTGTCATCACCATATTCATCATCATCATCATCATCATCATCATCATCTAATTTTGTGCTTTCTGTACTGTTCATACCGATGTATACAGCTGAGAAGGATGTAGAGGCATGTTGGCTGATTGCAGGGATACGATGAGTTTTCTGCTGTGGTCCAAGAAAAACCATCTGCTGGCTGTAGGCACAGTCAAAGGAAACTTACTGATCTACAACCATCAGACTTCCAGGTAATGGCGTGTGGGTGTGGGTGTGTGTTATTTTTCATGTGTACATTTCTAGCAAATGTTTGCTTGATTATGATTAATTCATTTTCAGGTGCTGTTTTATTATTTACAGTTAACTTCAAGATGATATTTACTTTATTATAGTTGGCTTACTTCCAAGTCATGTTTTCTCATTTGCAATTTATTTTTGAATAATGTGTTACTTCTAATGTTAGGTTCTGGGTAAAGTTTAGGGATTTGTTGTTGTTGCAACTACTGAACATCTGCTAATGTTTTTCTGTTAATTCTGTAACTGATAAACTTCCCAGTGATGCTCACTTATTACACAGCATCTAGATGGAAGAACATGAGGTAAAGTGAAAATGAATATTACGTCAGTTTCCTGTACATACAAGAAAACATGGATTTCCCATTCAGTCACTGCGCCTTACTATTACATCTACACTGTAGAAACAAAAGTTTGTGCTTTTTTTTCCAGAAAAATCCCCATCATTGGCAAACACACGAAGAAGATCACCTGTGGAGCCTGGAGTGCAGAAGGCCTGTTAGCGCTGGGGAGCGAGGACAAAACCATCACCATCAGCAACGACGAAGGTGACACGATACGACAGACTGCACTGAGGGCAGAGCCCTTCAACGTGCAGTTCTCAGAAATGAAAGGAGACGAGAGAAGTCCCATAGGAGAGAATACGGTACCTTTGATCTTTTTCTTTATGATAAACCTAAAATAGAAATATGTCATAGTTTTATCCTTTATAGAAGTTAGATTGTAGGCCTATATGTTTGAAATTTAGCTCCTTGTTAGTTCTGGGCAAGAATAAAAATGGCAGCCAGCATGTATTGGGCTTGAGCATAATGTTTGTGTCTAGATGACAAGTTACTTTCCCTCAGAGCAGTACACTGACACTTTCCCCAAAATATTTTCATGTGCTTAGACTCAGTATTATTCTCCCCTTCTGTTTTTAGTCCTACTTTGTACTGATGAAGCTTGAAATATTTCCTTCCTGCCTCATCTCTGAAATCTTTGTGGCTCATCTAACAGTGAGGCTGGATAGTCTTATATTCAAGAACCTGATGTGGCCTGGTACTTTTATCGCTCATGATTTACCCCATTGAGAAACGTTCTGTTAAGTGCAATACAATGGTGCTCATCCTTTGTTCAGGTGAGTGTGAATGTGGGCCGACAGACTTTGTTTCTGTTCAACATCAACGACCCTGACAACCCCATTGAACTGGCTTTCCAGACTCGCTATGGCATGATCATATCCTACAGCTGGTCAGTGTGTGTGTGTGTGCGTGTGTTTGTGTGGGTAGGTGGGTGTATTTGTGTGTGGTATATGCGTGTGTGTGTGCGCGATTGAGTGTTGTTCTCTGTGTGTGCACACTTTTACATATATGTGTATATAAGAGAGTATGTGTCTGTGTTTACCAGCACTTATACATTGGCAGGGGATGGGATAGCCTAGTGGTTAGAGCATTGGGCTGCTGATCTGGGTTTGAGCCAGCACTGACTTGCCCATTTGAGGGAATTTTACCTTGGTGTTAAACATAAATACTTCACTCCACCAAAAGTCCTTTGATGATGTTATGAAATGAGGTCCAGTGCACAAACTCATGCAGAACATCCTGCACATGCCTTTCAGAAGTGTAGGCCATTGTGAGCTAGTAGAAACAGATTATGACATTGATAACATGCATGTTGACTGGTATCATGTTTAGTCATCATCCCCCAAATCAGAATGTGGCTGCCTTAATAGTGGGGAAACAGTGGGAAATGCAGAGTCTGACCATTAGTATACCTTAGAGCTGTAGCTGAGGAACAAACCAGCACAGCACTGTACATCTGGAAATAAAAACGTGACTGTACATTGACAGCTGTGTCTGTGTGCCCAGGTTTGGTGATGGCTACATCCTCATTGGCTTCGCTCAGGGATACTTTGTCGTCATTTCCACCCACATGAAGGAGATTGGACAGGTGAGAGCAAACAGTTGTTGGTTTAAAAAAAAAAAGTATTTGTCGTATGGTCCTGAATGTTTCTTGTCACCTTTTTTGATACAGTTAGATCTTGTGTGGTGTGTGTTTGTGTAATGTGTGTGTGTGTGCTTGCATGTATGCAAGTGTGTGTGTAGTAGTGGTAGTTCAGTTTAACGTCCTTCCACTAAATAGTGATATCAGATGGGAAAGTGTGTGTGTATGTGTGTGTGATCGCAAGTTCATATTGTTTTTCAAATTCAAATGCGGCATTGGGATATATACTGTATGGACATGTGTAGTATGTTTGTGTATATCTGTGTGGGTGAGTGCATAATTTATGTATATAATCTGTGCCTACACTTCTTTACTCTGTATGTGCACTTCTTTACTGTGTGTGTGTGTGTGTGTGTGTGTGTGTGTGTGTGGTGTGTGTGTGTGTGTGTGTGTGTGTGTGTGTGTGAATGCAGGAGCTGTTTCAAGCCCGGAATCACAAAAACCGTCTGACGGACATCGCTGTGTCGACGACACTGGGGAAAGCAGCCTCTGTTGGAGACAACTGGTACTGCTGTCCCCTGTCACACTCGCTCTGTCCCGCCTGTTCCTCAGTTTCCTTTGTCTGCCTCAAATATCTTATTGTCTTTCTTTCTGACTCTGTCTCAATATGTCCTATTGTTATCATTCTTTCTGAGTCTATCTCATTATATCCCACTGTTGTTTTTCTTTCTGAGCCAATTTGTTATGATTTTGTGTGTGTGTCTGTGAGCTCGCTTGTCTGAATCACACTCTCTTTTTCTCTCTTTCTAGTTTGTTTGTTTCTTTCTTGTTGTGTTGTGTTTTGTTGTTGTTGAGTTGTTTTTTGTTGGTTGTTTGTTGTTGTTTTTTTTGGGGGGAGGGGGAGGTGCTATTTTCAGTTCTGTGCCTTTTTGTCTGTTTGTCAGTCTCAAAATGTACTTTAGCATACCATGTACCTTATGATAAGTGAAAAACAAAAACAGTACTGGTGAACATTTACATCTACAACTCTACAGGAGGTCTGCCCCCTGGTCTCAGCTGACACAGTCCAACTTCAGGGCAGCTCATTAAAAAGTTTGTAAGAAAAATGTTCAGATTAGCTTGAAAAAAAGCAGGAAATGGGGTGGGTAGGAAGAAAATAAGCAAAAGAGAGACAGACAGACAAACAGACAGAGACGGGGGAAAGGTAGGGGATAAAGAGAGGAAAGGGAAAAGGCAAAAACAAAGCCAGTGATAGAAAAGAAGAACTTTCTAGCACAGAATGACCAGAAAGTGGGGGAATACTGTCTATCCTGAAAGAGACCCCCCCCCCCCCCCCCCCCCCCCCCCCCCCCCCTCCAGGATCCCCACAGGGGTTAACCAGGTATACACAGCGCATCACTTTGTGCCATCGAGACTACCGCAGCTACAGCCACAGTGGGTTAACGTCACACTCGTTCTTCCAGCGTGAAGATCCACGACCTGGCGGAGTTCAAGGAGATGTACGCCATCATCACGCTGGACGACGAACGCACGCTGGACAAGATCGACTGGTCAGACGACGGCCAGCTGCTGGGGGTCAGCACGCCCAAAGGGTCACTGCACGTCTACCTGGCCAAGCTGCCCATGCTGCACTCCGTCCACCAGACCCGCATCGCCCACCTCACCTCCCTGCTGGAGGTCACCATCGAGGACAACATCAACGGGGTGAGGGGTTGCAGGGCAGTTGTGTGGAGTTGTGTGTGGTGTGTGTGTGTGTTGGGTGAGGGTAACAATGTGTGTGAGGAGGGAGAGTTGAGGGGTGGAGTGGAGGTAAGGATGGATCTATGTGTGTGTGTAAAAATGTGTGTGAGGAGGGAGAGTTGAGGGCTGGGTGGAGGTAAGGATGGATCAGTGTGTGTGTGTGTGTTGGGTGAGGGTAAAAATGTGTGTGGGGAGGGAGAGTTGAGGGCTGGAGTGGAGGTAAGGATGGATGTGTGTGTTGGGTCAGGGTTAAAATGTGTGTGGGGAGGGAGAGTTTAGGGCTGGAGTGGAGGTAAGGATGGATGTGTGTGTTGGGTCAGGGTTAAAATGTGTGTGGGGAGGGAGAGTTGAGGGCTGGAGTGGAGGTAAGGATGGATGTGTGTGTTGGGTCAGGGTAACAATGTGTGTGGGGAGGGAGAGTTGAGGGCTGGAGTGGAGGTAAGGATGGATGTGAGTGTTGGGTCAGGGTAAAAATGTGTGTGAGGAGGGAGAGTTGAGGGGTGGGTGGAGGTAAGGATGGATGTGTGTGTTGGGTGAGGGTAAAAATGTGTGTGAGGAGGGAGAGTTGAGGGTGGGTGGAGGTAAGGATGGATGTGTGTGTTGGGTGAGGGTAAAAATGTGTGTGAGGAGGGAGAGTTGAGGGTGGGTGGAGGTAAGGATGGATGTGTGTGTTGGGTGAGGGTAAAAATGTGTGTGAGGAGGGAGAGTTGAGGGGTGGGTGGAGGTAAGGATGGATGTGTGTGTTGGGTGAGGGTAAAAATGTGTGTGAGGAGGGAGAGTTGAGGGGTGGTGGAGGTTAGGATGGATGTGTGTGTGTGTGTGTAAAAATGTGTGTGTGTGTGTAAAAATGTGTGTGTGTGTGTGTAAAAATGTGTGTGAGGAGGGAGAGTTGAGGGCTGGAGTGGAGGTAAGGATGGATGTGTGTGTGTGTGTATGTGTAAAAATGTGTGTGAGGAGGGAGAGTTGAGGGGTGGGTGGAGGTAAGGATGGATGTGTGTGTGTGTGTGTGTGTGTGAAGATTATGTAGTGCACACTCCTATGCACACATTCTGCATATGGATGTACATTACCACTAGAGAATGTCTGAAAATTGAAAAAAAACACCAATTAAATGAATATCTTATCAGCAGCGTCAGTGAAGTGTCAGTAGCATTAGGACAAGTGCCATCATAACAACAAGAGCGCTCAAATCCATTGTCGGTATTGTGTTACAAAGAAAGGATAAACTGTAAGCACACCATCATGGCACAAACATTCCTAGTCAGTTTCATGGTAGACGTTTAGCATACATGGAATGCTCTGGTGGCATTGATGCCTTCTTTAGAAACCTGAAAGGCATTCTGATATCATCATCATCATCATCATCATCATCATCATTATTGGCATTTTATTTGAACAACAGGAGACCCCGATGACCATCGGCATTGAAGTGGAGCCAACATTTTTGGGCATCGGTCCCTACCATGTGGGTGTGGGCATGAACAACAGAGCCTGGTTCTACGTCCTGGGAGACAAAGGTAAGAGGGGCAGGAGGCAAGGGCATTCTCTAGGCTTACTTACTGCTTTTGAAGTATAGAAGTGGTGTTTTATCTGCAAGACATTGTGCTGGATTCACATTCTGGTTTGTTTTTTGTTTGGGAACTTCTTTCCATTTCTTGAGGAGAGGGAGGATTTTTTTCTTATTTTTTGCACTTCATGAATGACATTTAAGTATTGATACTCCCATGCTTGCCCACAGTGGTATTAAAAATGGTTGCATCTGTAAAGACTTTGCAAGTGGTAAAGCTGAGATGACTAGATTATCCTGAAACCACTGAATCAGATGCTTTTACTATAACACTGTAAATAGAATTAGTAAGGGAGAATAGACATTGTCTTTTCATCAGAACGTTTATGACATTCAATTCTCGCTCCATATAGTAATTAAAGAGAATCATTTTGAAATTTTTTTTTTTTAGAAAACTGAGTCTGTAGAGG
>CM054141.1:66252589-66297589 GCA_028751875.1 Rapana venosa
TGGGCATTGTGTTGTGTGTGTGTGTGGTGTGTGTGTGTGTGGTGTGTGTGTGTGTGAGAAATTCAGAAAAGGAACTGTGTCAACACTAGTGTGGCCTTTGTTATCAGCTAGACTGTTGAGAAAAGGAACAAAAATGAAAAAGCTTGTTTGTAGTCCTGGCATTCTAATCTGGAATACAAATCAAATTTTAAATTATCAGTGAGGTGACAGCCTTTATATATGGTCTTTGTGATCAGTTAGGCCTCCAATTATCCACTGCCATAAATTCTGTCTGCTTCCTGTGTGTGTGCACATGTATGTATTATGTATGTATGTATGTAAGTATGCATGTATATGTGTGTGTGTGCCTCTGCATGTGTGTGTGTGTGTGAATTTTTGGTTGTTTTCATTTTTCTTATGAACTATATCAATAAATTCCCAGTGCTGTGGTCAAGTCTGTGTGTGTGTGGATTGTTGTAGGATTTAAAAATGATAAGCTTGTTGACTCCATGTGATGATGGGATGTTGAAGCTCAGTTGTTGGTGTGTGTGTGCAGGTGACAGACTCTGTGGTGGTCATCCCAGACTTCTCCCCCACTGTGCAGGGCATCCTGTGGGAGCACTGGCCTCTGGACAAGGTACACCAGCACACTCTTCTAATCATAAGAGTCTCCTTTCAACTATATGATCATTGGCAGGGTATATGTGTGAATTTTAAACATTCTTTTAGACTGTACCTAGATTATGGAGTGTTGTGATTATGTTTGGATCAAAACAACAATAGCTGTTAGCATTGCAGGTATACCTTTGTACATTCATAATAAAGTCATTGATCTATTCCTGCTTTCTTGTGATTTTGTTTATCAATGTCTGATATCATTTCCCTGTTCCCGACCCAGCCATTACAAGTTTACACAGTTAGCTAATTCTTGTTTAAGATGTTCATTACATCCCATTATTGTAGTCATCAGATCTTATTGACAAGTACAAGGTTTTACTCCCAGCTGTGATGGCAAAAGACTGAATCTTCATCAGCTTACAGACATTTCTGGGATACACATGTAAACGCAAAATTCTCATCTTCTCTGTACCTATGTCCCAAATGTCTGTGTATCTTCTTCTTCTTCTTCCCTGTTGACTGACTGTTGTTCTGTTCCGTTCTGTCCCCAACCAGGGTGTGTTCATTGCCTATGACCAGGAGAAGATCTACACCTATGTGTACTGCCGCGAGAGCATCAAGGGTATGAATGCTTTGGAAGGCCCTCGGGGCAGTGTCCCTGTGTATCGCTACTCAGAAACCACTAGCGATGACCCCAATAGCAGTGAGTTGTTGTTGCCTGTGCTGTGATGGGCTGAGGTGTGCTGCTTCCTGGTGGTGTGGATTAACGCTTTGCTCCCCCTTCACTGTGAGGTGTCTCAGGCGTCCTCAACATTCACTGTCACTCTGTTTAGAGCTGATCCCATGTGTTGAAGGGTTTTTTGTTTGGGCTTTTATATTGGTCATAGATTTATCTAGTGAAAGAAAAGCTTACTTTTTTGAAACGTTGTGTTAGCTTTTTAGGATTCTCTCCTGGAATAGTTACAGAGTCTGTGATCTGAATATGATATAACAGATTTCATGAAAAGATCAGAGAAAAAGGATGATGAATAGGAGTACTCTACCGTCATTAGGTGATATATTTTTCATGTTTATTGATCTCTTGCTGTTCAGCAAAGATTTTGGTAATTTTTTTTAATCATTATATAAGCTTCAAAGTATAGATCAGGAGGTAAATGAAAAGCCCATTCTAATACCAGTCTTTCTAATTCAGCTTTAAAGTTGAACATTTTAAAACTTGTTTGCTAAAGCCAGTTTATTTTCTTAGCATATGATCAAAACAATGTAACTGGTAATGTAAGATATTTCCTTTCATAGACAATGTCAGGTATTTTACCGAACATGAGTACTTAATCATCGTCATAACCAAAATAATATCCACACATAAAAAGATATGGAGGAAGTATCAGTTGACTACCATTTTGAAGTTGTTTGCTGGTTACTTGCACTTCTGATATATTTTTTATTGTTGCATTTTCTGTAAGGAGTTACTAGGCAAAAAAACCCACCCCCAAATCCAGGAATCTCTTTGTCAGATACAGGTTGTGTGGTGACTTTGCTGACTAACATTTGAATTGCACAGATTTGGTTTTGATGGACATGGTGAATATGGTTTGGCACTGTTGTGAACCCACTGGCTAATATGTGTGTGTGTTTGGTGTGAGTGTTTGTGTGTGTTTGGTGTGAGTGTGTGTGTGTGTGTGCATGCATGCGTGTCTCTGCGTGCGTTTGAGGACTACTTTTCTCAAGATAAACATATAAAGTTCTGTTGATAAGGTTTGTGAACAGAGGTGTGTTTGATATTTGAAAGTTATTTTATGCCAGTACACGAAGTCTAGCAATTGTAGAATTATAATAAACAGGAAAAATATTAATTGAAGAAAATTTTGGGGATCATTAATTTTATTTTCATTTTTAGGCAAAGGAGAGTAAGCGTATGTAGCCTATCTGTATGTGATTTCAATGCAGTTGTAAAGTTGTTCAGTTGTGTGTGTGTGGGCACGTGTGTGTGTGTGTGCATGCATGCATGCATGCATGCATGTGTGTGTGCATGTATGTGTGTGTGCATGCATGCGTGTGTGTGTGTGTGTAAGTTGAATTAAGAATACCTGCAAACCAAAACTTTTTACCACCTCCTCAAATCCCATTCACTACCACAACCTTTCAGACACACAAGAAAGAAAAAACAAAACGGTATGCTCAACCTTTCATAAAAGAAACACTCCTTTTGTTGTTGTGTTTGTTGTGATTGTACTTACATCCCAGGGGAGATTTCCATGAAACACTCCACGATAACTCTTCCTTTTTTCTTCTTCCCCAGGTTCTCAGGTGGTGTATGCTGGTCATTCTCGTCTGCCGTACGGCCAGATCCCCACCCTGCTGTACAATGGGGAGGTCAGCCTGCAGACGCAGAGTGGCCGCCTGTCCAGCATTCTCCTGGACACCCACACCCACATCTTCCATGAGAACCCTCAGGAGCTGGGGCCCAACCAGGTGTGAAAAGTAAAGGGGGAAAATACACCCTGACATTTAAATGAAGAAATGAAAACAGCAACAGCATTTGTCAAAATATATTTGTTTATTTAGTGTGTGTGTGCGTGTTCTTTCTTTAATTTAATGTCTGTTCACTCAAGATGATATTAGAATGTGGGTGTGTGGGTGGTGTTTGTGTGTGTGTGTGTGCTAGTAGGTTGGAAGGTTGGGTGTTGTTTTGGAGTTCGTGTGATATTTTAAAATATGATTCTTTATTCTAAGTATGTATATTATCAACTATCAATTACATGAGTACAGAGAAAGTGTCTTATGTCTAAACTCTTTTTGCTTTTTGTTTTGTAGTGTCAGTTCTGTGATATTAGGAGAGGTCACATGTACGTATATATCTGTATCTAAGTGTATATGAGCTTGTGCATTTGCACAGTGCTTGCGCATACCTGGGTTTTTTAAAAATATACATTTGCATATATATATATATATATATATATATATATTATATATATATATGAAAGCTTTTTTATTTTCTCATAGATATATATATATATTTTGTTGTTGTTATTTGTTGACAGTTACAAACAGCCGTGGAACAATGCATTGGTCTCCGAAGGTAACTAAGTGTTCTGAGAGATGTGTGTGTGTGTGTGCGCGTGCATGTGTGTGCATGCCAGTGTGTGGGTGTGCGTTGTTATTCAGCATGATGGGTTTCCACTCCCACCCCCATGTTTTTGTGGTTGTGTTGATATATGTATGTTTACTGGGCTTTATCACAGTTCTTGATTAAACCATTGAAGCTGGGGGCAACAGCAAAGTGAGAGGCTGTATGACCAGTGGCTTCTTTCCACTCATGGAATTCCACTTTACAGCTTAGTCTTTAGTGATCGACTATGACTCTCTGACTAGGAGGCTTGACTTGCACAGTCCTTATGTGCTGCAGCCCTGGGGGCTGGTTGGCCTTTGGAGAACATCTCCAACGCTGACTGTCCTTATGCCCACTTGGCCGAGAGAGTGGGGATGTACTGTGGGCAAGGCATCTCCACTATAATCAAATTTCTGCCCAATTTCCGAAACAGCAGCTGCCTCCTCTGCTGTTTTGGAGGTCATCATCGGACACGATGGACAAACATACATACATACAGGGACAAATTGTAAGACTAGAGTCAGCACAAAACCTTTACCCTTGCATATCAAAGATCATTCATTCATTGTCACACTTTCTGTACTCATGGACAGCTGTCTGCTCTGGGAATTTTGGTGATGGTAGCTGAGAGTGAAGCTGAAGCTGGTTGCAAAATCTTCAGTGGTGTCCCAGTAGTTGGCCAGACTGTGAGATAGGTGATGGTGAATGTGAAGCTAATAACTGGAAAGAGATACAGAAACAGACTGATCATTGTCAAACGTAGGTGGAATGTTACCCCTGTGGTGTGTCTGGTGTGGTGTGTCTGGTGTGGTGTGGTGTGTCTGGTGTGGTGTGGTGTGGTGTGGTGTGTCTGGTGTGTGCAGGTTCCGGGACGCCTGGGTGTACTGCACTCTGCTGAAGAGCGCCAGTGCCTGGCAGACCCTGGGAAGGCCACGCTCTACAACATGGACCTCGACTTTGGTCAGTCGGTCTTTTACACAGGATGAGAAACACTTTCTTTTTTTTTAACTTCTGATAAATTGGAGCAATTAGTCGTGTCTGCTTTTCTTGAAAGAGACAAGGTTGTAGGGTAGGGTAGGGTGGGTTTTTTTATACTTTAATTTTTGGGGGTTGAAAGTGCAGATATTGAGAATAACCACATGATTTTTCTGAGACATTTTTGTAATAAGTGTCAGGCAAATTATCAGTTAAACTTTTGGGGGGAAGGGATGTTGTGTGTTATTTGGCTACAAACTACCATAGGCTACCCCTTTTGCTGGACTCTTGATTCTCATGATCATAACTTTAGTATATTTACCCACCTCAGGCCCTGATGCTGTTGCAGTGCAGTGAACCCGTCAGCTGGGAGGTTGTGGGGGTGATCCCCGTCCAAGGGGTTATCCCTCTGTGGGATTTGTCAGGTTCTGGCTGGCTCCTACTCTGAGACTAGTGTGCTTTAGACTTTGTGGTTAGACTTGAGATCACGCTGTAGGATTTTTTGGTTCCTTTTACTGGCATGAACATAGGAAAGTTTTTCAAATGGTTTGGCAAGGCCAGTAAACACCAGGAACCTTTTCATTTTACACATATGAACAGGAGAAAACTACTGAAATTGTTTGTCCAACACGACCAGTGTCTGCACCTTCAGGGATGACTGAAGTGTATGAAAAATAGCCCAGAGTAAAGCCTTAAGCTTGCTGATCTTCAAAGTCTCATTATCATCTTATTCTCACCTCTGTAACAGTCATGGTAGGTTCTGTACTTGTTAATCGTGATCACTTTCCATGATTTATGATTAAAGATTCAGGATAGATTGCACTAGATCTTGTCTTTTTAAGCAATCTGTGCACAAGTAAAGAAAGTATTTCACCTAACAAATAAGAAATGAGTGCATTTTCTGTCATGCTTTGATTGAATAAGCATGTGTGCTAATGCATGCAGGAAAGACGGTGATATTGGTTTGTTCTGTTTTCAGCTGTGCGTGTTTACAGACATCTGGGGGATGTTGGCATGGTGTCCTCCATCTTGAAAGTCCAGGTACGTTCATCTCCTTATTTCTGCTGTTTCTTCCTTTTTTGACTTGTGAAGGTGGCAGTGGTGTGAATGCAGGCCACTTGAAAAGCAAACTGTTGATACGGAGGCATTGAAGATGGTGGATCGGTAGTCCAGAGGTAACGCACCTGCTAGAAAGCGAAAATTCTGGGTAGGAAGTGTCCAGTGGTTCGATTCCTGTTTGGGCCAAAAACATTTCCTCATCCATTATACCATGAGTGGTGGTCTGAGTGCTAGTCTTTGGGATGAGACGATAAACCAAGGTCCCGTGTGTTATGCAAAATTATTTAGCGCACATAAAAGAACCACGGCAATAAGAGAGTTGTCCCTGATAAATTTCTGTAGAAAAAAGCCACTCTAATAGAAAAATAAGTACAGTTGCAGACAGGAAAAGAAAAAAAATAATGGGTGGCGCTGCTCTTGTGGCAGTGCACTCTCCCCAGGGAGAGCAGCCCGAATTTCTCTCAGAGAAATCTGCTGTAACTATAAAGTTTGTGTGTAAAAATTTTCAAAAGTATATAGTGTTGAAAATGAATGTATACTCTTTCACAACTTTACAGTACACTTAAGCTTCACTTCTGCACAAAAGCCTGACTTTCAAGTGACATTTATTTTTTGCTGTTGTTTTTGGTCTTTTTGGTTGTTAAGTTTCTTTTTTGCTGTTTTGTTGTTGTTGGGGCTTTTTAGCATAAATATTTTAGTGTAAATAGGAGTAGGATTCATTGAACTTGCTGATATATCCATAAAAAGGGGGCAAGTATGCTGGTCATGGGAATCTTTTTCTTTGTTTTACATTGCTTTAGTGTAATTCAACATGTGAGTTTGAATGAATTCACACCAACCTAATTTATTGTATAGGAAATATATAGTTTTTTAAAATAGCTTCCTGCTAATGAGAAATCATCAGAAAACTTTAAAAATTTGCTTCAAGTATGTAAAAGACCCAAGTTTGCAAAGATTCATACTATAAAGATCAAAATATTTTAAAAATCTGATCAGGTGTTCTCTTAAATGTAAGTTTGGGCTTTTCAGACTTTACAGTAAAAGTCTAATTTACTGACCCCTCATATCATCATTTATATCTTATTACTGACCAACGAATGACATTCAGAAATGATGCAGGCGATAGAAGATGTTATTTGAAATGTGTGCAGAACACGGAGGATCGCAACCTGCTGTCAGGATACATCGCCATGTTCCTGTCAGAGTTCAACCAGGCCCAGGACCTCTTCCTGGCCTCCTGCGCCCCCTCTGCTGCTCTGGAGGTAACGTCCCCTGACACATGCTGCGCCTCGCCTCCTCCTCCTCCTTTCTTCTCTCCTGTCTCAGGCTTCTCTGATTGTAGAAACTGCCTCTGGGGGAGGTTGTGTGTGTGTGTGTGTGTGTGTGTGTGTGTGTGTGTGTGTGTGTGTGTGTGTGTGTGTGTGTGTGTGTTTCTCAGTGTTGTGATCATGCCTTTAGGTGTGCAAGGTTTTTTTTATGCACTTCATGAATCATAGATTCATTCATTCATTCATTCATTCATTCAAAAAATGCTGAAACATAAATGGGAGTACATTCCTTCTTTCATCTTTCTGTCCTAGCAAGTGAAGTATTTCTTGCAGGGAGTGGTCCATCTGAAAAATCAACAACAAAACAAACCTAGTTTTAAAGTAAGTCTTTGATATTTTGTTGAAAGAACAAGACACTGGAGTCACTGCTGTCCAACATGGCTCCTGAAGAGCCAGCTGAATGTTGCTGGTTTATTAACCCTAGTAGCGCTAAATAAACAGCAACAAGCCTCATTTCTATTGGCTGAATTAACATTGGCTAGCATTGTTTTGGAGCAGGGTGGGCTCAAACAACCCTTGATATTGATATATAAAACTGAATTAAATGTGTTAAGCTATAGATCACTGGAAAGAGAGATAATTGCTTTTAAATGAGTATAATTTTTATAATTGTGTGTTGTTTTTGATATGTAAAAAAAAATCCAAAAAAAAAAAATCTGTTCGCACACCGATCACTGTTCCCCTGTCAGGGCCCCGGATCGATTTTAACACGATAAGCAACGTTCTTGCGGTGCATAAATGCATGATTAGGTAAACATATTTCTTGACATTAGTTTTAAAAAAATAAGGATTTGGGAATCGCTTTATCGGTCACCAAATACTCGAAAAAGTTCAGCGACAGGATCGACGCCATCGCGACCGTCATGCGGAATGTGCGAAGTGGTGGCTTTCTATGACAAAAATACAAAGATCGCTTGATTTTATGTGATGCAAAGTACTCAGCAGCATAGCGATTGACTCAACAACAGTTATTTCGAAGCCTCTTGCGTAAAAATAAAGTAAAATTTATCTGTGACGTCGAAATCGCCGAGTAGCGAAAAAGTCCACCCAGCAAAACTAGCACCGCTCGATTCAGTCCGATCGCGTTTCGATTTTTACCAAGTTTTTAAAAAATTTTCCCACAATCCTTACCTATCGTCTCTCTCATTGTTTATTTCAACCAAATCCAGCCTCTAAAACTCCTCCTCGCTGTAAAATTTTGTAAAAAAGCTCGAAAAAACGCTTGAAGAAATTCTAGTGCAAACGTGGCCGCCATTTTTTGTTGAAGACGATTCTCGGCTGGTCCGAAAAAAAATTTAAATACACCTTAACCATCAGATTCTTCGTTGCTTGTGTGTGTCAAACGACCTTCACCCCTTTCTGCGGGCCTACAACGGCCTTAACATTCATTGGCTGACCTTTGAAAGCAAAAGTAAGCTTTCAACTATGACCACCCACGTCATCCCGGAATATTCCGGGATCCGCCACACAGCCTAGACCCGCCTTTACCGGAATATTCCGGGAACCGCGCCACTAAGGTTAAATCCAAACGTGGAAGCTTGTAAAACTCTATGAAAAAGATTGTTTGGTGCAAGTTGATGGAGCAGCAGGAATTGCAGAATGCAGTTTTCATATACATATGAGCTGTGTTAAAATGAAGGTACAGAGAGGAAGCACTAAGAACAGAGTGTTCATTGTTTCGTCTTATTTTACGTGTTGTATAAGTATATGAATGTCTTTCGTTTCTGTTCTTCTCTCTTCTTACTAGTCCTACATGTGCACAATAACATATCTTTCTCCATGACAAATTCAGCTATCAGATAAACAGCCACCCCATGACCACGCACACACCATTTTCTCACTCGTGCTCAATGCGTGGACAGATGAGAAGAGACCTGCTTCACTGGGACAGCGCGCTACAGCTGGCCAAAGCCCTGGCCCCGGAGCAGATCCCCTACATCTCCCGGGAGTACGCCCAGCAGCTTGAGTTCACCGGGGACTACATCAACGCCCTGCAGCACTACGAGAAGGGCCTGACCCACAACGAGGCTCAGCGGGACCACGACGAGGTCTGCGCCGGAGGCATCGCTAGGATGTCCATTCGACTGGGAGACATCCGCAAGTAAGTGACAGTGGCGTTGGAGTGTAGATAGAGGTGGTGAAGATGTGGTGCAGAAAGTGTGGTAGTTCTGCTGTATGTTCATGCCTTTACTTTTCTCATCCTTTAATGTATGCATGTGATTTTGAGTGTGAAAATGATGAAGTGTAAACATTCCTGTTGGTTTTGTTTGGGTTTTTTTTTTTACCCAATTTAAATCAAAACTTGTTATTACTGCACACACACACTAACTTGTTATTACTGCATACACACACACTCACACACACAAACACTAGCTCACACACACACACCAACACACACAAATACACATGTAGGATATATTTTTCTGTAATCTTTTATAGCTTAGCAGATGTAATATACCATTATTTCATGGAATGTTCTACTCATTGTGACTTCTGCAAAAAAAAAGGCAAATGTGTGAGTGCATATATTCATCAGTGTGTGCATATGTTTGTATGTGTGTGCATGCATGTACATAAATGCATCTGTGTGTGTGTGTGTGTGTCAGGGGGGTGACGATGGCCATGCAGATGCCCAGCCGTATCCTGAAGAAGGAGTGTGCTGCCATCCTGGAAACCATGAAGGTACTGGCAGTTACAGAACAACAGAACAACAAAACATCATCGTCCTCTTACCACACATGAAGCTGCAAACGTCATCCATTTTGCTTCACACTTCTCAAAGCCAAATGTGCTCTCCTGTCAATAAATTCAGCATTTGTTTGATTCATTACTTGTGTGATGTTTGCCTCATTTTGATTGATGTTTGCATCATTTTCATGATATTTTTCTCATTTTTATAATGTCATATATTCCTAACATTTTCATGATCTTTGTATCATTTTCATAAGTTCATATATTTGTAACATTTTCATGATATTTGTCTCAGCAGTTTATATGGTGAAGTGTAGTAAACATTCTCTTTACAACAGTGAAACTGAAACTAAATGAAGAACAACGCTTTTCCCTTTTGACAGAAAACCGGCTAAAAACAAAAATCCCAAAACAATTGCATGTGCAAAGATAAGCCAAGTGTCTTTCAAATGCTTTGCTAACAGCAGTGTATGTGGCGATGGAAAACAGACATGGCTGTGATGACAGTGTGTCCTGTGTCTTTGCAGCAATGGACGAGGCAGCAGCGCTGTATGAACAGGGGCAGTACTACGACAAGGCCGCCTCTGTCTACATCAGAGGGAAGAACTGGTCAGTAGAACAGTGGGGTGGTGGTGTTGTTTTTCTGTTGAAAATCCTCTCTTTTATTTTGATGTCATGTCTCAATATAGGTTATGCATTTTAACGTCATATCCTATGCTTAAGTTGTGCAGACTAGAGCATCCTATGCTTAAGTTGTGCAGACTAGTGATATCTGATGTGGTGAGAAACAATCATAAGTAATTCTGATTAGTAGTATTTTTTAGAAGTAATCATAACCAATATTTATGAAAAGTAAAAAGTATGTTCTTTCGAGCCAGAAGGCCCATAGAGCCGGAGCTTATCCCGGTTTCTGTAGCGTTAAGCGAACTGATGGTTTTTCACCACCCCTGTGACAGGACGCTAGTCTGTCGCCAGATACTTCCCCAGCAGAGCTGGTACCCACTTGTACACCTGGGTGGAGTGAGGAAAATAGGAGTAAAGTGTCTTTCCCAAGGACACAACACCGAGCCAAGCGGGGATCGAACCCGCGACCTCTGGATCACGAGTTGACCGCCTAAACCACTCGACCACGGTGCCTCCTAATATTTATGAAACGTGAAGAAAATCTGCTGTCATCAAAGAAAGAAGAAAAGACAAAAGAAAAAAGATTGCAGACATAAGCAGTATATCTTTTAGAGCCTTTTGCAGTTGTTTCCCAGTGATGAAAAGGAAAATAAACATTAAGAGTTATTCATTGCTGAGCTTATTTCATGAGCAGTTTTGGCTTCAGAATAATCCTGTAATAAAAAAAATGCTGAATATGTTTTACAGAAATTATTCCATGTTGATGTTTGTCTCATAGATTACACGGTGTTGCAGTTTCGCTGAATGACTTTTTTATGCACAGTTTACATTTTCCCTGCCAGTTGTTCAAAACTTTTTTTTTTCCAGATCAGACTTTCAGTTTTCCCTGCCATTTGTTCAAAACTTTTTTTTTTCCAGATCAGACTTTCAGTTTTCCCTGCCAGTTGTTCAAACTCACCCGTACAATTTTCCCCACACTACACTTTCAGGGGCAAGGTGGGTGACCTGCTGCACAAGATCACCTCCCCCAAGATCCACGCCCAGTACGCCAAAGCCAAGGAGGCTGACGGGCGCTACAAGGAGGCGGCCGAGGCCTACAAGATGGCCAAGGAGTGGGACAACGTCATCCGCATCAACCTGGACTTCCTGCAGAACCCAGAGGAGGCCGTGCGCATCGTGCAGGAGACCCAGTCTGTGGAGGGGGCCAAGATGGTGGCCAAGTAAGGCCCTGCAGAGTAGTGTCCTGGTGGTGGTGGTGTCGTTTTTTGTTTGGTTGGTTGGTTGGTTTTTGTATTCTGTGGCTACAGCTCCAAAGCTTACCAATGGTGATATTTTTGTGGTGTTTTTGCCCACCATTAAGGCAGTTGCATTCTGACTCTAGGGTTTTAAAGATGATCTAAATTGTGATTGGTGTAACACAACAGCAGTATTATGGGTAAAACTTTACATTATTTAAAAGGAAATCTGTGCTTTCAATGCTGCCAGACAAATAATTTCTGATTGCTCGTTTAATCTTAAGTAAGAGAACATTCTACAGAAGAATCATTTGATAATTGTTGTATGTTAATAATGACTAATAGGCAGTAATGAGGTAGTGGTTAATGAAAGTGATAAGGCTGTGCTGGAAATGTATTCTTACTTGATGGAAGGGGTAGGTTTAAGAAATTTTATGATATTGATTTTCTGATAGGTGAAATGTTTTGTTTGCTATGATAATTGATGTAAGGACAGTTTTTCACTGGAAAACCCATAGACTCATGATTTTATGACTGTATGTTATTCTGTTAGTTATCTGTACACAAAAGAGGTACTTTGTTTCTGTATTTTTGTTTACTTTTCATATTTATCAATGCCTCATTTTGGTATTTCTTTTGATTTGCAAGAAAAAAATTCAGAAATTTTCTGCCTGCAATCTATGATGTTTTAATTACTTATACATATTAACATTATTCAAAAATAAGATGATAACCATGCTAGCAGAAATGTTTAAGAATAGATTAATAACAATATTGCTGTTTTTTAATCCACACACCAGACATATTTACAGAATGATGATTATTTTGCTGTGTGTCCCTTGCTTTTATAACCATTAACTTATTTTTTTCTGTCATATAAAAACAAAACACAAACTTAATTGTCTGTATTGTCACTGTTGCTGGTAAGTGCTCCATATAGTACCAGCAGGGTTCTCAATGTCTCTCTGTCTCTGCTGAGTTCTACAATCTGGAGCCCTCCCAGACTACTGACCTCCGTGATGTTGGCAGTGTAGGATGTTGGTGGTCTACCTAGCTGGTGGTGTGTTATAGTCATAGCAGATGTTCTGGCAGTTTAAGGGTTTCCTGTAGTATCAACTGACTGTTAAGCTGTTGTGTTGTATTAGGTTTTCCAATATCATCTGACTGTTAAGCTGCTGTGGTGTGGCAGGTTTTTCCAGAGGCTGAACGACTACGCCTCAGCTATCCAGTTCCTGGTGATGTCTCACTGCAATGACGAGGCCTTCCAGCTGGCTCAAGCCCACGGCCAGATGGAGATCTACGCTGATATCATCGGTATGTATGTATGTTCACATCATTGAGGATGCTGTTAGATAATTGTCATCACATGTGCAGTGGTATATCCCTCCATGGCACTAAGTGTGTACAGGGGTGGTTCTTTTGGCTCTGTCTTCTTTGTTTTGTATTGATCTTTTCTCATTCTCTGTATTTCTTTTGTCCCTATGGGTGCATGCATCTATGCTCATACATGTTATAATTGATGTATTTATGTGCACACATGCTTATACATATATATGCTTGCATGGACATGCTTGCATACATGCACACACACACACGCACGCACGCCGCCGCCACCGCTGCCAGCTGGCCTACTTGCAGATATAACATATTTTCACATAGACATATCTGTCCTAAACCTACACATAGGTGCCCCCTCTCTTTTTTTTTCCTCTTCCTCACCCTCTTTTGATCTCTGTCCCCCCACCACCCGATACATTTTTCCCTCCCTCCCCTCCCTGCTCTCTTTCTCTCTCTCCTCCTCCTCTCTCTGCCATTCCCACCCACCCATCCTCCCATCCCCTCCCCATAGTGTTCTGTGGTACTCCCCAAAAGACCAGCGCCCTGTCAGTGTGGCTAACACAGGTACACTGGATGTGCAGGGTCAGACGCCACCCCTGAGGATTACCAGAGCATCGCTGTGCACTTTGAGAACGACAAGAATCATTTCATGGCTGGCAAGTTCTTCCTCCTCAGCGAGCAGTATGTCAGGGTGAGTGGTGAGGATGCTGATGCTGTGTTTTTGCCCAATGGTTGACTAGGTTACAGGATAGATGAAGATGAAGGTCATTTAGATAATGTTTTAGTGTAATGAAGTGTGTGTGTGTGCACATGCACACACATGCATATGTGTGTGTGTATCTGTCCGTGTCTTTGCATATAAGTCTGAATATGTATATATTTATATGTTTGCATATCTTCACGTGTGTCTGCATCATAGTATCTATCATATATCCATACACATATCTGTCCATACATGTTTTTATAAGTATCTACACCATACCAGCCACCACTGTATGTATGTCTGTGTGTGCACAGGCCATGAAGCATTTCCTGCGCTGTAACCCGGAGGACGGGCAGGCCATAGAGCTGGCTATAGAGACGGTGGGGAGGGCCAACGACGACGCCCTCACTGCCCAGCTGGTGGAGTTCCTCATGGGAGACATTGACGGCACGCCCAAGGTGGGTAGGACAGATCCTAGGGACAGGCTGGGTCCTTGGTGCGGTCCGTTCTGTGAGTGTGGTGAGAATGGACGTCTTTGTAAGAGTAGACTTGAATTTGTGTTAAAAATGGGTTGTATATAGGCAACTGTTGTAAAGTTTGTGTTTATATTAATATGAATTATGTACATTCAAACACAAACACATTTTGTCGGTGACTGTTTTTAAAGACTGCTTGAATGTCAATAATGAAATTTTCATGTGTGTGTTTGTGTGTGTGTGAAAGTTCTTTAGTTAAGCATCTCTTTTGCTAAAAAGTGGGTGCACTCCTGCTTGACATTGAAAGGAAGAATGCACATAAGTGAATGCCAGTATATGTGTTTGTGCTGTCTATGTGTGCTTATGTGCTTGCGCATGCATGTATGTGTGTGTGTGCATGTGCAGAAAAAGTAAATACACAGTATTTGATTCATTACAGTATTCAACATAATAGTGATACAATATTAAGAACGTGTGTGTTCATATGTGTGTGTATGTGAATGTGTATATGCACACACTTATGTGTGCATGTCATGCATTCATGTGCATATGCATACGTATGTGTGAGTATGCCTGTAACATTGGTACACAGGATGCCAAGTACCTGTTCCGGCTGTACATGGCTCTGAAGAAGTACCCTGAAGCTGCCCGCACTGCCATCATCATCGCCAGGGAGGAGCAGAATGCTGGTAGGACATCATCATCATTATCATCATCGTTATAGTCTCCTCCTTCTTTTTTTTTTGTGGAGGGGGGGGGGGGTGTGAGTAAATTAAGTACAGAAGCAAATTGATTGGTGGGTGGAGGTGTTAAGTGTTATTTATTTCCTGTGCTTCATTTTCTAAGTCCAAAGTGGGGTGTTAGATATGCTGAAAGATAATGTCTCTGCACTTGCAACAAGTGTGATGTCTGGAAAGTGATTGTCAGTGTTGTTGTTGCTTCATTTAAAGTCTATTCACGCTTGGTGGTAGTAGGCTAGGTGTGTCAGTGTGCACATGCTTTTCTTGAAGTATTAAGTTCACAAAGCCATCTCTGTCAGTTTATGACCTGCTTATTGAAGAAACCAGTTGATGGTAGTCTAGATTTAGAGCTATCAGTTTCTGTTTTACTTGTCTCCCTGTTTTGAAACACTAGTACTCTGAAGTTTTCCACTTTATGTTCTACAATTCAGCGAAATCAGAAGCAACCTTGCTCTAACTCAGTGCCAGAAACAGCAACATTTTTTTGTGTTTTATTTTTTATTTTACAAAAATAGGGGAATAAAACCGTAGCACAATTTCAATCCCCAAAAACTGATTATTTGAAAATATTCTTGAAAGTGAACAAGCCTTTAAGGTTATCTTACCAACAATCACACACGAACATACACACATGTACACACACACACACACATATAACCCCCTACCCCTCCTCACATGCACTCACTCTCCCTCTCTCTCACTCACTCACTCACTCACCCAGTATATGTTTCACAGGCAATTACCGCAATGCCCACGACGTGCTGTTCAGCATGTTCCAAGAGCTGAAGTCCCATCAGATCAAGATCCCCAGCGAGATGGCCACCAACCTGATGATTCTCCACAGCTACATCCTCGTCAAGGTCAGTGGGCAGGCTTCAGCCATCATGCTTACACAATGATATCAAAGTTCAGCCAGTCTCATGCTTACACAATGATATCAAAGTTCAGCCAGTCTCATGCTTACACAATGATATCAAAGTTCAGCCAGTCTTCAGCCATCATGCTTACACAATGATATCAAAGTTCAGCCAGTCTCCAACCATCATGCTTACAAAATGATACCAAAGTGCAGCCGTTCAGCCTATCTACACATGATATCAAGTCACCATCCCACCATCATGCTTACCCAAGATATCAAGTTCAAGTCAGTCATCCAACCATCATGCTGACATAAACGGTACCAGAGTCCTTGCTACAATTGCACCCCTCTGACTCTCAAGGAGCTAAGGCAGAAGTCAGGCATGCAATATATTTTGTCCGAAGAGATTGACCCGATAGAGATAACCCTGCAAACCAAGCTGTACGGCCCACGAGAGGAGCTGGAAAGGACTTGCCATTATTTCTCCTCAACACATAACAGTTCTCTGTAATTTAGGTGGTCGCTAAAGCTTTGTCTGAGTTTCTTCTTTTTTTTTAAAAACAATTTTTGGAAAAATGTAAACCTTGCATATGCTTTGGTTTTGGTTTTGTTTTTTCATTCCGCGGCTAGAGTAGCGTATGAGACCATTTTTAGTTCTTTCTCCACCATTAAGGTAGTCACACTCCAACTTCAGGGTTGACTAGTCCTTGTATGTTCGTGTTAGTTCTAACACCTGACTGGTAATACCATAAACTTGGTGATATATAGAACAGCGAACGGTTATTACATGTTGTTGTGTTGTTGTTGTTTTTATTGAAGGACACATTTTTAGAGTCAGCAGTGACTTTTCATGTTACGTAAGACTAGTAACTGCTGTGTGACATTGTGCTTTATTTACCTCTCAAGGATACTTTTCTCATTATTTATCTGTTTTCTGTTGGATTTTTTTCTTTAAGGGTTACAGGGCGTGGTAAAGACGCAGGGGTTGAGACGTGTGTTGGTGGGGTGTTTCAGATCCATGTGAAGAAGGGAGACCATCTGAAGGGAGCCAGGATGCTGATTCGTGTGGCCAACAACATCAGCAAGTTCCCCTCTCGTGAGTTGTGGGCCTTTTTTTTTTCTGCTTCATCTTTTACATTGTTGCTGTTGATGTAAACAAATACCTAGGAATGCAGGTTTTTCTTTTGCTTTCGAAACATTTCACTACCTGATATACAACAAAAAAGGAAAGCTAAAGGCAGAATTTAGAAGATAATAACATGGTACATTCTTCTTTAAGGGGGAGTGAGAGAGAGAGAAAGTGTGTGTGTGGGGAGTGGGCAGGCATGTAGTTAAAATAAGATGTACATACCGTTGTTCTGGATTCTAAATATTATACGTTTGCACTTGCTATTTCATTTCTTGCGTTTTTGTGCAACAGCTAATATTAATTGTGAGTGCAATATGAACTCTACCCTTGTAAAGTGCTTTGTGGCAGTGGTAAGTACTTTACACATGCTATATCATTTCTTTTTTTCTTTGTTCTCTTCTTTTTTCTTATTTCACCATTGGGAAGTAGAAACCATAGGTTAGTTATCCTACTCACATAAAACTGGTGACTGTTAATGTCCCAGTTACAGCTTTCAGCATAATCACGCAGACCTTACAGCCGCGTGGCAAGACTGTTGGACTTCAATCCCACGGGTCCATGAAGTCGTGGGTTTGAATCTCGGCGGCGTCTGGTGAATTAAGGATGGGAGTTTTTACGATCTCCCATGTCAACTTCAAGTGCAGACCTGCCACTGCCTTAATTGCCTTTGTGTATTATACACATGCAGAAGATCAAATATGCATGTTAAAGATCCTGTAATTCACATCATTCGTTTGGTGGGTTACGGAAACACAAACAGATCCAGCATACATCCCCAAAGTCAGAATGCGGCTACCTTCATGGTGGGCAAAAATGGTCACATATGCAAAATCTCACCATTGGTGAATCTCAGAGGAGTAAAAAAAAACAAACCCCATCCCCTGAATCCTCTTCAAACAACCTGATTTCAGACATCGTGCCCATCCTGACCTCCACGGTCATCGAGTGTCACCGGGCAGGCCTGAAGAACTCCTCCTTCAGCTACGCCGCCATGCTGATGAGGCCCGAGTACCGCAACTCCATCGACCTCAAGTACAAGAAGAAGATTGAGATGATTGTCCGCAAGCCGGACAAGACGGAGGAGGAGGAGCCCTTGACCCAGTGCCCAGTGTGCGGCTTCCAGCTGCCAGAGACAGAGCTGATGTGTCCGGACTGCAAGAACCAGCTGCCTTACTGCATCATCACTGTCAGTAATGTGCACATCGCCTTTGTCTGTCTGTCTGTCTGTCTGTCAGATCTTGTGGACTTTTGTGTTCCCTGGCCATGTCCAGTTTTGAAGTCTGGTCCAGAACGTCGACAGCGATCCTGACCCCTTCAGACCACTGCATGAATCTCTGTCAAGATTTTTAGAACACTAATCCTGAATCTGTCAGTTCCTGGAATATGAATCCCATTTTCTTTGATTCATTGGGATGATATTGTCAAATCAGTAGGGAGGTGATCCTATCCTTGTCATGTCATTTGGGCCTTGATCCTTTTATTTGGACTTTACTTCAATCTCAGTCATGATTTTGATAGACTCATTGTCTAAGGCATATTGGAAATTTAGAACTGAAATTGATTCATACAAAAAGATGCTGTCATAGGGCTGATTATATTATTTTGAAAAATATAGTTCTCTTGAAGCACTGCTAAGCGAAGTATTCTTAGAATACAGATTATAAAGAAAAGAGAAAATGTTGGTGAAATGAGACTTGCAACAAAGGTGTTTTTTGTCTCTGTGGCTATAATGACTCTGTATTCATGTGATTGGAACAAAAACAGCTGTTGATAAGTCACCAACACACAGTTATACATTTTAAAACTGTGTTTATACAACAGAATGTGTTGTACATGTAAAGTGATGTGAAGAACTCACGACTGTGCAGGGGCGGCACATCCTGCGTGATGACTTCACCGCCTGCCCTAGCTGTGACTTCCCCGGCATCTTCTCCGAGTTCATCAGGTGAGACACTGCTCCTCTGTTATTCCACTGCAGTCACTGTCTGTCTCCAGTGTCATCAAATGTTGAAGACACCCAACAACTTCTAAATCTTATGTAGGAGTATGGCTGAAATCATGAGTTTGTGTGTTGTACTGGTGGATTGGTGGTGGAGAATTTTGCAGTCTCTGTGGTTTACTTGATTGCCAACTTTCATGCGACTTACTCCTCTTTGTATATGTATGCAGAAGATCATCTGTGCAGAAAAGAGATGTTAAAATTTGTGTCGGTGTTTGGCACATTGTGCAAAGATGACCATGTCCAGTATGCTTCTGCCATGCCATCAGTGCATTGCTTTATTCAGGGTCAGGCATCTGTAGGGCATTTTCTGTCCCCAATGGTTTGTGTCTCCTAAGAAAAAAAAAATTGACCACCACCCCCTAAAAAAAAAAAGAAAAAAAAGGAAGAAATGAGAAAGTCTGGCTCATGTCTGCTATAGAACTGGTTTCAGCCCCAGTCAGTCGCTTGGCTAGCCAGTCAGCTGTACATGTTTTTCGCTGCAAGGTAGGTCAGTCCTGTCCTTGATGCTGTATGCTGTCTCTTCTGCATCTTGGCAAATGCCTTGAAAGCTTGGTCTTTGCATTGCAGATGATCATTTATGCTATAAATCCATCCTTGTGTTTGTTTCTTTACATTTGTAAGAGGTTTTTTAAAGAATGTTTTTAAAGTGTGCTTAAGTCTTTTATCAGAGTGTATGATTTTCATTATATATATATCACAACTCAAAAATAAAAGATGTGCTTCTGTTGTCAGCCATACATAGAAGAACATGTCCCCATGATGAGTCAGGCAGGTTTGTTGGGAATTTCTGTGCATAACCAGGGTTACTTGCTGTAGTTAAAAGCCAGTTAAAAGTAAGTGTTACAATATTGCTAAGGGGTGGGGGGGAAAAGCCATGATTCATTCTGTATACAGATAGTTATTCAGACATACAACAAGCACATCAGTGTACAGGCATCAGAGACATGGGGTAAGGATCACAAGACTTTTCATGCCGAAGAAGTGGGCTGACAAGCATGGAACGGCTCTCCAGCGGTCTGTCTGTACAGGGGTGGTGGCTGTGTTTCAGACTGCTGGAGACGGAGGAGAACTGCCCCATGTGCAATGAGAAGATCCTGAAGGAGAACCTGAAGAAACAGACCGACCCCCAGAAGTACATCAACGCTGAGGAGGGGGCTGCCGCTGCTCCTTAATGTCGGCCTCCTGCCTGACCTGGGCACTGTGAAGGCGTTAGTTCAGCTTGTGTCCCTGCTGCTGCTGCTGCTGCTGCTGTTGTTTCGGGTTTTTTTCTCTTCAAGTCAGGCATTTTTTTCTGTTAAATTTATCGATGAATGTTCCTATGAAAAGGATTGCAGGGAGTCTGGTACATTCACAAGCTTCGTGTCAAAGTTTTTTTGACAAGAAGTTGCATCAGGTTACTACAAAAGTGTTTTTGACTTTGACTTGATTTTGACTTTGACTTGACTGTGGCTCATGACAGTTCAAAACAAACATCTCCATTTCTGACTGGACTTACACAACAAGGAGTATTGAGAGAGATCACACAGAAACAATGATTATTATCATATCAAGTAAAGATTATACAATGCTATGAATCTCCAAGCAATTCACTACTTATGCAGGTCTTTCCAGATACAAAGGACAGATTTTTTAACCATGTGGGTTTGTGTCAAGAGCCCATTCCCTATACTGAACGTTACACAGCAATGATTTGCCATAGTAAATCATCTTATGAATGCGCAGCACTGATAAATTATATCTGTGAAACAAACTTTTTATAAATGAGAAAATTTCTCAAAAGCTAGAAAACATTGTCAAGCATCAGATTTTTCTTATTTAACAACAACAAAAAAAGATAAAGGTTTTTATGCATTCCATTCTTATTTTCCGTCCACTGTTGATTATGTCGATATTGAATTTTTTTTTACTGGTGTTGCTATAGTGATATATCATGGAGGGAGGGGATGATGTGATCTGGTTTATATGTTGTTATTTATTATTTTATATTTTTGTTGGTTTTTAGAGTGAAAATGTCAAAATAAGAAGACTTATTTTTACTGAAAAAGGAAAATTGATGTACATTGATAGAATTGAATATTTTCAATTGCTGATCCAGTATGTGTGTGAATATTTGTATGACTGCAGCTTAAATCATTGAATTTTGTTTTCCTTCTGTTTCTTGATTTTAAGACCAATATAATTATTGTGTTTTTTCTTGTTTATAAAGTGTAAAAGGGTACTTTTGAAAAAAAAGTTTGTTATTGAATGCACCAGAAAAAAAATTTTTTTAATGCAAACATGGAACCAACTTTGACTGCAAAGACTTTTTGCAAAACATTTACCTTTTCCCACCATACAGATTGCATCTAAAATCTTGTACAAAATGTTACATACCATTCTCCTCCATGTCTCAGCTGACAAAAGTATGAAATTTACTATTTCATACACACGAAGGTTTTCTGGAGCAATTACACAGCTTGTATTCTGAGAACATTCCTGAAAACCTTTAGCTGACGTCTCCATTAACTCCTGGAGGAGCTGATTGGGACGCTGTTCTGATGTTGTCAGGCAGTGTGTCCTGCACATGCTGAACCTGGCAGAGCCCATCCCTCTCCTCTCCTCTCCGGAAAATCTGCCATTCCTAAAATCTGCCATTCCTAAAATCTGCCATTTTCTCCTTTGTTTTGGGAGGAAGAAACTGAATCATTTGTATTTCTTTTAACCGTCTTTTTCTGTGTTTTCTATTTCAGTTGTTGTTTTTTTCTGTTCAGAATGCCTTTATGACAGAATAAATGTAAAAGTGTTAAGTTTTTGCGCATGCATTTAAACAAAAGCTGTGATACGTTGAATGATTTATCAAATTCACAACAACATTCCTCTTGCAGTTTCATGTGACAGCAATCTGTGAATAAAGTATTGAATGAGTGCATTGGATATGAAGGATTTGTTTTGTTTTTTAGGGGGAAGATGTTGCGAGTGTATGTGTGTGCATGTGGTATTAAAATTCTCTCTCTCTCTCTTTGTCATGGAGTATGAGACAACACAGATGTTTGCATTTTGTCATATTTTGTTGGGTTTTTTACATATATTTTTGCTGCTATTCCCCCATTGCAATGGATGTACTCTATCTATGCAATTAAATTATCTGAGTTTGAGCTCTCTCTCTCTCTCTCTCTCTCTCTCTCTCTCTCTCTCTCAGAAATCAGCAGGGAAAAAAATGTTTCCCAACAGTCCTTCAATTAAACTTGTTGTGCAAACACAGAATATGTTTACCAGGTATTCATTCCAGTTACTTCATTTCTTATGCATACTAACACTCTTCTCCTTTCAAACACTAACTCACAGTCAGTCATCAAACGTGCCCATAATTTCACACACTTACACATGAAGAATCACTCAAGCTCGTACCTACAACATCACATACACAAATGCCACAATACAGGGTCAGACTTTTTTTTTCTTCTCACAACAGGAACACACTTTTTCACAGAAACAGATTATGGTTTGGTGGACAAAAACTTGCAGTTTTACAATAGTAACTGCACTTGGACACCAAAAAAAACTCGAGAGATTCCTGAATCTGTTAAATCAATGAAGAGCAAAGATAGTCTGGTGAGTTATTTTTACAAGCATATAGCTTCATATCACAGATGTAACTGTCAACTATTTTTTTAGTTTTTCACACACTTTAACAATAACCATACTTCAATTTTAAAATATTTACAAAAATGTGCAGTTGTAGACAAAGTTCATATGTAATCTGTCAATGTTTTGGGCAACAACAAAAAAGTTTAAAAAAACAATGTACCTTTTTAATTGCTTGTGGACGATATTCTTAAAAAAATATCCATTGGCCACTGGGACAATGGTGAATGAAAATTAAAAGAACAAATTGACAAGTTGATACATTCCAGACAACACTAAAAATTCAGAAAGATGCTCTCAATATCAGCCAACTTTTAATATGGCTGAATACCAAGTGTTTTGTAAATCTTTCAAACAATTTCATTACTTACAGTGATAGTGCAGCATTTCACATACACACTTTCATCACAACAATGTGTCGGCCTTGAATAAAAATCAAGAAAACAACATAACAAAGTTCTGTAAGTATCACATCTGATTGTATCATGTCTGCAGTATTTTTATCATGTCTGCAGTATTTTACACATCTGCATACCACAGCACATACACATACTTGAGCGTGCACTCACACACACACACACACACACTTACAACCATCAAATGATGCAGAATGGAAAACCATTTGTGCCTTGTCATAATCTGTAGTCTTTCCAAACCTGCAACAACCAACAGATGTCAGGAAAATGAATGAACAACATCTGAATTCATTTGTGAAGGCATGGATATTTCAGACAAAGATACATGACAAAATGGTTGGCACACACACACACAATACAATTATATCTGGACCATTTAGTACCAACTACAAGAGAAAATCTTTCAAAGAATATGCAAACAATAATGACCACCAAAAAAATTGAAATCATCAATAGTTTTAAGAATCAAGTCATACTTAATATGCTTCCCATGAAATGCAATTACAAAACTGACCAGCACATTGACTGATAGGAATCAGTCTCAAAAAGGCACAATGAAATATTGGGGATGATCCGACTACATTTCTAGGGTTAAGATTTTCAAATGCATGTCAGTGATAACCAACCTTCGAAGCTGCCCGGTGAACAATGGTATGACGTTGTGACAGAGCATCCAGGTCTCGTGAGTAGCCTCCCCCTATGACTGTGGCACAGGGCACACCTCGCTTGACCATCAGCTCCAGTACATAGTGGTCTCTGTCAAACAGCCCTGATTGCAACAGAAAGAAACCCATCCCAGAACATAGTGGTCTCTGTCAAACAGCCCTGATTGCAACAGAAAGAAACCCATCCCCAGTGCATGTACATATTGTTGTCAAAATAACAGTGGAGGAAAACAAGTGCAGGTCACAGCGCACAAATCCAGCATAACTCGGTCAAGGGTCCAGGACCCCGTACTAAAATTAGCGCACCCCTTCCTGTTACCAAGTCCAGAGTGGTCAGTTCCTGCTATAATTAGCACAGCTGGCCCCGGGTTGGGATGGAATATATACATAAATATATATACACATATATAAGGAAGTATTTGAAATGGGGATTTTCTTACATCGCCAGATTTCAAATGGCAGAAACAGACGCCTGAAGTGTGAGGCTAAACACAATTTTCAACAGAGGCCATTAAGATACACCCAGACAGTTTTCAACTAAAAGCCTTGAGTTTGAGAATACTGGTTCACAGTTTGCTAAGTTTTCCAGCAATTCTTCCAAGTCCACAAGATGATCTGTCAATCACATTCCAGCCAAGATCATGTCCAACTAAAATTCAGTCACCCATACAGGCTCCCTTCAGTAAACAATTTTTTTTTCTTAAAACTTAGATTTTCTTTCTTTGTCATTTGTATGTCTGACTGTCTGTCTGTCTGTCTGTCTATCTATCTATCTATCCCACACCACGCGGCACACACACACACATCACAATCACATATATATATATATATATATATATATATATATATATATATATATATATATATACACACCTTGCATAATGACATGTGGATACAATTAGAATTTTGTGTTAAAATTTGGCTGGGTGCTTCATAAACCAAAGTGCTGCCATGACCCATAAACTGCAGTGCAAGGCGCACACTCCAGCAGTGTAGTACCTTGATCTGTCAGACACAGCTTGCCCAGTTCGTCCTTGACATGAGGGTCAACACCGGCATCGTACAGAACAAGGTCAGGCCGAAAGCTGTCCACAATCCAGGGCAGGTGACCTTCCAGTATCTGCATGTACTCCTTGTCCTGAAAGTCCATACAAAATCAAATCAGGTCACCATCTGCTGTCACTAAATTCCAACATCAAGAAATGACAGAAGATGAACAATGACTGAACTTTGTCACACCAAAGAATACAATTTTTGTATGTTCTTTATATGTGTGTGTGTGTTTTTTTTTTGCTTGCTTTGCCATCTTCACAAAGTGCTTTGATTTGCTCCACTTTTGACAGTTACTGATGAATGAAAATAACCTGATAAAACATAAGAGCATATTATTTTATGCTGAATTAAGTAGTTAATGCATTTTAAACATTCACAACTGTGATAATGACTGTGATATTCTCCTCACCCTGCAATTTAAAAAACAGTTCCATCTGCAAAGCTAATAGCACAGCTCTAAGTGCAATATTTTTACTTCAGTCTTGAAGTCTTCCTACAGCATTGTTAATAAGAATGACATTTTTTTTGTGTGTGGTGGGTCTGTTTCTGGCATCATGTTGTCAGGACTGTCTTCTTGACAGTTTATAACTCATCTCCATTGCTATGGTTTAAAAATGGGGCGTCTTGCATGATCTCCAAAGCATCCTGAATTTCTAATGTGAAACTGTTTGACTGAAAGAATCATCTCAGCCTTTTATGATCCCTGTAAAAATTACACAGCAGTTTTCAAAGATCATGAATAAAAGATCTCCACAGAAATTGCATATTTCCTTTTCATTGAAACAAATGGAGCCAGAAGTTAAACAAGAAAGGCATGAGAGACTTTGCAAAATGCCTGTTTGTGGGTCTATACAATCAAATCTGCCACTGTGACATCAGATATGAAGGACCAGCATTAGACTCACTGAACAGCGCATGAGAAAGATTTCAAGAAAAACTGAAAAGCTTCTGTACAGAACCATACCACCAACTCCACTTGCAAGAACATGTGTGTTTATTAGCCTCACTAAATAGGGCATAATGAAGATTTTGTGACAACCCCCACCCCCCCCCACCCCCCAAATAAAAAAAAAAGCCTTTGTACAGAACTATACCACTGACTTCACAGGCATGATCATATATGTGTGTTTATGATAACATGATGTTGAAGGCTTCCTCACCTCTGCTCCTGCACTCAGACCAATATCTAGGTCACTGATCTGTTTCCGTGCTGGAAAGTTGTCCTGACAATGCATGGAGAAGGTGTACACTCTGTTGTCCTCCTCAAAAATCAGCGCTGTTCCATCACCCTGTGAGCCACAGAGAGAATGGCAGACAATCAAATCAAGCATCATAACCACCTTCCCTTCACTGCAATATCAGGAACAACATAAAATATATACAGTGTGTCACATTTCACTATAACATCAAAACTGGAAAGACATATTCAATACAACACACTACAAAACATACAAAAGCATATCAGAAGACTCAGCAAAAAGGCACTTGATTTTTTTGCTGTTGTTTCAGCTTGCAAGACAAAAAGAATGTAAAACAAAGTCTACTATGGTCATTTGAACCGGCCATTATAACTACCCCTCACATTGAAGACGTTCAAAGAAATGTTACTGGATTCTACCAATACAAGCTTTTTGGAGGTTGGTTGGCTGGTTGGTTTGTTGATTGGTTGATTGGTGGGAGGGTGGGTGGGTGGGTGGGTTGGTTGGTTGGTTGGTTGATTGGTCGATTGGTATGTTGGCTGGTTCGTTGCAGGTGGGTGAGTTGGTTGTCTGGTGGATTGGTTGGTCCTCCATGTGAATTATGAGAACCTCAGAAAATGCAACAAGTCAAAGAAAACTTTCATGTTGAAATAATGAAGAGGGGGGATAGGAAAAGAAGAAGGAACACACAAAAATGAAGAAACACACACACACACACACATTAAAACCTGTTCCGCTTTATTTGTTCCAGTTGGAATGGATGACAAAATAATTAACTTTCCTTAAGCATCAAAAACACATAAACAAAACAAAGCACCACCTTAACTACATCACTAACACACACACACACACACACACACACACACACACATTCAGACAGTTTTGAAGAGAGAGAGAGAGAGTGAAATACAGACAGAAATATAGACAGAGACAGAGAGAGAGAGAGAATGACAATGACAATCACACTGCTTTTTCAATGTACCATCTGAAAATAAAAGTTGACTTTGACTTTGACACACCCACACACAGGTAACCACAATCAACAAAGAAGCAGCATCCCTCACCTGGTGAACATCAAGGTCAACAATCAGCACCTTACGCACGACGTGTAAATGCAGCAGGGTGGCTGCTGTCACCGCCATGTCGTTGATCAGGCAGTACCCGGATCCGTGTCCTGGGTAGGCATGGTGGGTACCCCCTCCCGTGCTGCAGGCCAAGCCATGATTCAGCGCCAACCGAGCTGCCAGGAGGGTGCCTCCTGGAGAAGAGTGCAGACAGTGTTGAGGAGAGAGACAGTGAAATACAGACAGAAATATAGACAGAGAGAGAGAAAGCGACACAGACAGACAGATACAGACAGACAGGGAAAGACATACCCAGACAGACAGACAGACACAGGGAGAAATAGAAAGAGAGAGAGAGAGAGAGAGGGTGAGAAAAAGAGAGAGGAAGAAGAGAAACAGTGGGTGGGATGGAAGGGAGAGAAAGTGAAGAAGTCTCCATGTGTGTGTGAGTAGTAGGGAGGCGGGGGATGGGTGGGTGGAGCGGGGAGGGGGAGGTGTCTTCAAATCAAAGGAAGACGTACTGGACAGTGAATGGTTTGGGTTTGTTTTGTTTGTTTGATTTTTACGTTCTAACAAGAAAGAATCCAACTTGTAAAAGTACCACACGATATGTTTTAATTCTTCTTTCATGAACACACACACACACACTAAACGCAATATAAGAATTTCTATTCATATTCGTAACCCAGCCTATTTCATCACAGTATGCATACATGCATACATCCTTACCAGTCTCATAGCGACATCTGTCCACCAGACATTCCGTCCAAGGAAATCCAGTAATTTTCTGCTCCTTTGGAGTTGTCTGCCCCATGAAAAATCGCTGTACATAATCAGCATCATGCGCCAAGGCCGCCATTTCCTCAGAAATCTTCTCAGGTTCCACTACCTGAGCCATGGAAATGACGCCATCTTTGCGTAAAAAGCGCAGAACGCCATGGAATTTACGCATTGCGAAGCGGTGGCTAAGAGGAAGCTGGCTGACATATTTGTCGTGGTGAATAATGGGAAGTCCTTTGAATTCTTTGCGCTTGATCTGCAAATGTTACAGAAGTAATTCCCTGATGTGACAGCATTATTATAAAAATGAGGAAACAACATCTCTAGCAGTGTTGAGATAATTCACTCCTTAACTGTCTGCCTGCCTGCCTGTTGTCTGTCTATCTCTTCATTTATTTTAGTTCATTTTAACATACAACTCTCTAAACACACACACACACATGCACGTACATACACACACATGCACACACACAAACACACACGTGTGTGCACACTTTCTTCAACAAGACAGTCTTTATACTAGTCAATAAAATACAATTTTAAAAAAGTAATCGCATTTGCCAACAATGCACACAAATGAAAGCTACAATCTGTATAAAGTGACACATGTTTCATCAAAATGAATCTAAGATGCAAGCAAGAAAATCCATACTTATACACACATGTGAGCATGCATGCATGCACTTTGATTTGTTGCTTTACAAGATTCAGCGCTATATAAATTCCATACCTAATAATTATTTTTTTATTTTTTTAAAATTAATTTTTTAATTCCTTTTGTTGTTACAAATACATATATGCATGACAAGCATCAATATCAATAAATGTTAACTAGACATAACAAAGAAATAGCGTATATACAGCATTCCTGCATACTTACATACATACACACATACAAACATACATACATACATAGATATATACATACATATATACACAACTGCATTTTATACAGTACACAATTCATATGCCATGCCATCTGAAGAATATTACACAGTTTTTCAATTGCCATTCCTCCCTCCCCCATTACAGGGGGGCTTGATGGGATGTTTGTTGTTTTTTTTATCTGAAGCTGTGTGTCTTATGTTTTATTCCTCCTTTATGTGACAAAAAACAATGATTTGTAGTGATTCCATTCTATTTCGAATTTTATAAGGTTATTTGCAATTCTTGCATTATACTGCTCGGTTTTAAATCTATTGAGTAGCTGTGCCTGAAAAACAGAAAGTGTTGGTACTTGTCTGTCAATTTTGCATCTGTAGATGTGTAACTTTGCAAGCAACATTATCAAATCAAAGATCATATCTGTTTTAATGTGTTGGTCTACCCCAAAAATGACTAAATTACGAGAAAATGTTATGTTACAGACATTTGTGCATTGTTCTTTAATAACATTTTATAAACTTGTCCAAAAAGTTCTAATATATTTACAATCCCATAAAAAGTGTTCTATCGAGTCTCTGGTCTCATTACACAAAGTACAAAGTGTTGTGTTCACTAACCCCATAGCATTCAACACCACGTTTGTAGCAATGATGCGGTTATTATTTATTATTATTATTATTATTATTATAATATATATTTGTAGACATACATACAGACAGACAGACATCATACATCTATATACATACAAGTATGTGCCTACATACAAATACTTACATGCATACATGTACATACATGTGTACATAATATATAAATGTAAATGTAAGCATCATGGCATGCATTCTGAAAATGAACTGTATACATCTGAATTGGTCTGTACTATACAATGCAATGCATGTATGCACAATTTAATACCTGTATATAATATTAAACAACAAACCTTAATATCTTAATGCTTTTTACTAATACCTCACCTTATTAACATAATCAACCATACCAGATTCAGACAATGAATCTCTCGTTACGGAGTATGTTTTGATATTACTTTTTATCACTGACGATACTTGTTTGGCGTTGCACTCAGCTGTTCTTTGAAGAATTTTTCCTGACATTAATCGTAGTAATCCTCCGCATGTCAGAGAATGACACTGGCACACCATGCCTGGAAAACTGAAAAAGACAAGCATTGTGTTTTAATAACATGTAGAATACAGACATTTACGTCATTCCTTTCACACACACACACACACACGTTGCTTTGTAATCTTTTATTCTAACCCTTGCTGTCTAGTTGTTGTTTTTTTCATTGCTTGTATTCTGAATTAAAGCTATGTTGTACTGTGTTGGTTTTCATCTGAAGCTACATTGCAAGGTCTGGATTGACAAAAAAAAAGTTTTCCTCATTCACTGTGTTCTTCTAACATATATTAACACTGTCTCCTGAATACTTTTATGTCTTTTTTGTGAGGGCTGGATGAAAAAGTAAATTTAATCTTTTACCCTATGAAAAAGATCATTAACTTGACACACTTTGTTTTATAATTTGTACAAGAAATGGGGATACTAGCCCATAAACTTGAAAGCCCCCGTTGTGTAAGCTCAGGAATGACCTTCCCTATACTAGACCTACTTCAAGAGAAAAAGACAACTTGTTGTTGTTGTTGTTGTTTGGTTGTTGTTTTGTTTTGTTTCTTTCGTTTTTTCTACGTCCTTTGCCATGAACCGCGGTTTTCTCCCTTCCCCGAAAACTATCATCTTCAATGACAAATCTGAAAGATAACTTTATTTTAACATCTAACAAAAAGTTATGCATGAGCATGACAGAAAATATTGTCTTCCAATGAAAAAAAGCACAGACCTGTTTGGAGTTTAAATCAAAAGTGCTGAAAAGGCTACAGCATGTGTGGTTTCTCCTGTCATTATATTTATTTCCCTTGGCAGTTTACGAAACGACCAAAGGCGCCTGCAATATTTAACTCTCTCTCTCTCTCTCTCTCTCCTCTCTCTCTCTCAACTGGAGACACACACACACACACACACACACACACACACACACACACGCACGCACACACACACACACACACACACACACGAACACACACCAGTGTGAAAAAAAGAGACTTGGTTGTCTAAATGAATATGAAGAGATGGTAAAATTTGAGCGTTTTGTAGAAATATATGAAACCGATTTTTATCAAGTGAAACAAACTGTTTCTCTGGCTTGTAGATGGGAATTGAACTGTTTTAAGACAAAATATGTTGAACATGTTTCATGCATATGTGGCCGTAGTATAACTTTTAAAAATCATATATTGATATGCAGTATGCTGAAAAGTTACATACCTGTTCCTACATCAGCATGGTCATCAGCTGTATTCAGTGATCTTTCACTGAAGTATAATTTTAAAAAAAATCATTATTGCTTTGTCAAACTGGTTAATTGTTATGATTAATGTGGACTTTAAAGACATTATCCTTCTGTGGTTTAGATTTTCTCTCATTGGTCATGGTTACAAATAGTTTTATTGTTCATTCCTTATATTCTGTTAGAAGTTGGGATTTTTATTCTGTACTCAAGAATCATTTGTATTTACATTTTCTTACAGCTCTGTGTAGATTTAATTAAGACATTAATCTCCTACCCCACTCCCAGAATTCCTGCCCTCCCCTCCACTTTTTTTTCTCAATGTGTGTAATATTACATTTTGTGAAGAGACTAAAATGAAACCAAGCACACGGGATTTGTTTCTTTCTCCAATCAGTTACCTCCGTAAATAAACCTGACTTATATAAATCAGCGCTTTCGATGCATTAGTTGATCTAGTTATGGTCGTCTTCACATAATTTTTATGCTTTGTTTTCATTCTTCCTTTTTTTTTCATTGCGTCATTTTTTAAAAGATGTTTTGTTTTTATCACATGCACAGCTTGTCAGCAAAGTCGGCAAAGTAGGCTAAATGACCAGAGAGAGAGAGTTCTTGCCCTTAGACCAAACTGCTCTGATAGCTGATTTTCTCTATTTCCACTATAAAAGTTTTCTATAACAGCAACACTGACTCTACATATATATATATACGACAAAAAAGTAGACAAATGATGGGAATATTCTACATATCGACACTATCCACTTAGTATTTGCTGAAAAGAACCATATGAATTGCATACTTCTTAAACATATATAATTATTTTTTCAGTGGAAAGATCAGAAGCAGAGTGGCGCAGTGGAAGCGTGCTGGGCCCATAACCCAGAGGTCCGTGGATCGAAACCACGCTCTGCTAACTTTTTTTTCCTTCCCCATCGAAACCAAGCTCTGCTAACTTTTTTTTTCCCCCTCATGTTTATTTTCGTACTTTTATATAAAAAAAAATTTTAATTTTTTTTTTATCGACTTTCAAAAATAAAAAGGTGAACAAAAATTTGGTCATGGGCGTAATGATAACGATTTTTTTTTTTCTTAAATGGAAGTCTGGTTTCTCTTCCAGTATGATATTTAAAACAAAAAAAAACAAAAACAAAAAAAAAAAGGAAAAAGAAAAAAAGAGACATAAATAGGCTTATGCATATAATATGTATATCCACCCAAATCCCATTTCATTCAAGCTTGCTTAAAAAAAATCTTCTGTATTATGATAAATCCTGTTAAACCTCCCTTGGTCTTTCCACACCAAACATTTTAAACCTCATCAAAATCAGTGCACTGTGTCAACTGTTTCTGATTTCCTTACACTAATTACCTTTACTGATATGGACACAGTCACTGGCAGACAGACAATATAATCATATCATCATCCAAAGATGGGAGGTGAAGAGTCTGAACTGTTGATCCCAGCCAAGATCTTTCCTAGCTCGTTTTCAACATTTGAAATACAGGCAGCTTTTATTTACTTATTTACATTTAAAAAATAACAACAACAACAACTCTACAGGTTTCTTTTATATCAACGGACATAAAAGTGGATGATTTGTTCCTACACAGAACTAAGCCTAATCCCAATTAATAATTACAAGACTTACACCAAATGGAAAAAAAAAACAAATACAGATGTATAAGTCAGTGTTTGTTTGCATGAATAAAGAGAATTGACCCATTTTGTAGATGAACTAGAAACAGTCACATCTGAGATCTTTGCTCAAATCGTTTAGGCTACTAGCAATACAAAACTTAGGTTGCAAAATTAAGTAACACTTTGTTGGTAGGATTTTTTTTTAACGCAGCAATGAAGCAAATGATCGCAAGGTTCTATTCAAATAACCTCCTTTTTGCACCTGTGGCCTTTTCAAAAAGAAAAAAGAAAAAACCCCAGAAGATTATGGTCCTGTTGATTGTGTGTATTGAAAAGTTGATACACATAAAGTATATGCATGTGAAAACACACACACACACACACACACACACACACACACACACACACACACACTTGTACTTTTCTCTCTGTACACTTTGTTTTGGGGGGTGGGGGAGGTGGTCATGGTCTAGCTGTTAAAATACCACATACATGGCTGAACAAACATATTTGCTCTACCAGACTGGATATAAGGCGACATGTCTTCTTGTGCAAATGTCCTTTTCTTCTTCTTTTTCTTCGTCTTTTCTTTTCTTTCTTTTTTTTTTTTGGGGGGGGGGGAGTTAAGGTCAAGGTCAGTGGGCTCACTTTCAGTTATTTATCTTGTGCATACTTAGGAAAGAAAGGAGTGAGGGGGGGGGGGGGGGGGCGGTGGTAGGGGAGAGAAAGAGGGTTGGGGTTAGGGTTCGAAGAGAGAGAGAGAGAGAGAGAGAGAGAGAGAGAGAGAGAGAGAGAGAGAGAGAGAGAGAGAGAGAGAGAGAGAGAGAGAGAGAGAGAGAGAGAGCTTTCTGAGGGTATTGTACAACTAAAGGTGTCCAATCCCTTGGAAGAGATAGGAAGATGAGGTGGGGGGAGGGGGTGCAATAAATTCAGAAAGGGTTTGACATTCAGGCAGACATAGACAGACAGGGACAGAAAGACAGATAGACAAACAGAGGTAGAGACAGATTAGGAGAGTCAGAGACAGAAAATGGTAGAGACACAGAGACTTCTAACATGAAAGAGAGGGACACTGGAGATCACAGAGAAATTTATTTAGTTAGGTATTCTTTTATTTCGAAAATAATGGAATAAGCACTCATGTGCTTTTTTTTTTTTACATCCAGTCCCAGTGTGTAAGCAGTTCTGTCAGTTTTGTCATCCGTTCCCATCGTCACATAATGGCCTACTCTTCCAAAAAGTGGAACAGGTTTTAACCTGATGTTCTGCATGCGTTCGCACGCGGGGCCTCGGTTTATAGTCTCATCCGCAGGACTTTTAGGGGGAGTGGAGTCGACACTGATGTTAGCTCCAGATGAAACATCCTCTTTAACGAGATTCGAACCCTGGTAAGCAGATCACGAGCGCATCACTCTAACCACCAGGCTATCCTGTCCCCACAAGGGAGAGAGAGAGAGAGAGAGAGAGAGAGAGAGAGAGAGAGAGAGAGAGAGAGAGAGAGAGACAGGACAGACAGACAGACAGACAGACAGATAGACAGACAGACAGACAGACAGAGACACAGACAGACAGACAGACACACACACACAGTGTATGGGGGGGGGGGGGGGGAGAGCAGAGACAGAGATACAGACATATAGACAGACTGACAGACAGGCAGACAGATTGAAAAGCCAGACAGAAATCACTCACATACACACACCACTACTACACTCCCTCCCTCCCCGACCTTTCTACACCCCATACTCACCCAACCCTTTAAGAATTTATAAAATTAAAAAAAACCGAAATAAGATGTAACCCTTCCCCCCGTCCCCCCCCCCCCCCCCCCCCCCCCCACACCAAGAAAAAAAAGTTTTAAATTTGTTTCAAATAGGTCAATCTTTTTCCAACAGTGTGACAAAGTTTACTTGTCACACTCAGGTCTGTCAGACAGCCTTGGGTGTCTGAAGTAGTCTGACAATATTTATATGAGCACTGAACAAACAACTGATGTGAAAACGATTGCGGTCGTTGAGTATTATTTGATATTATTTTTCCTCTTTTTTTCCCCTTCTTTTTTCTTGGGAGATGGGAAGGGGAGGGAGGGGGGTATTTCTTTAATTTTTTTTCTTTTATTGGAGTTAGGGAGGTGGGGGTGAAGTGAGGATAGGAGTGGGAGTGGGAATATTTCTTTAACTATGCATTTTTCTTTTCTTTTTTTTCTTTTTTTGGGGGGGTTTTGTGTGTGGTTGTTGTTTTTTTGTTGTGTGTTTTTTTTTTTTTTTTTTTTTGGGGGGGGGGGGGGGGGGGGGGGGGGGGGGGGGGGGGAGGAATTCAAGGCCAAGATATGGAACTCTGCGCTCAATGTTGATTTTAAAGATAGTGAGGAAGGAGGTGAAAAGAGGCAGTGGGAGATGGTAGAGGAATAATGGTTTTAAGTATGTGTACAGGTGGAGGGATGGGTGCTGAGTGGATGGGTTGTGTGCATGTGTGTGTGTGTGTGTGTGCGTGTCAAGTCAAGTCAAAATTTTATTTCCAGATGGTACATTGAATAAGCAAAGCATTTGTGCTTTTTTTCATCAAGCCATCACGTGTGTGTGTGTGTGTGTGTGTGTGTGTGTGTGTGTGTGTGTGTGTGTGTGTGTGTGTGTGTGTGTGTGTGTGCATGCTAAATGTGTGTCAATATGTGTGCGTGTATGCGTTCGCCTTTGTGGGTATGGGTGTATGCATGTGCGCGCGCGCGTGTGTGTGTGTGTGTGTGTGTGTGTGTGTGTGTGAATGAGAGACAGAGAGAGAGAAAACAAACTAACACACTAGAACATTTTAGCTCGTTGATACTCTTTTGTTAAATGATTATGTGAAGATATACATCATGACCTTCTGAATGAAAGGTTGTTCAAACCTGATGAACGAGGTTGTATTTTTGTTTGTTTAAAAAAAATGTAGCATGGTCCATGATCTGTGTACAGGGCGGGTGTAGCTGTATACAGGGAGACCCCATACTGATTGCATGGTAGTGTTACCTTGCCTCTGCAGTTAGGTGTTGAGCCTGCATGAGGGCAGTCTTGTGAGACTGAAAACTACCCAGGAGATTTGTGTTTTATTTATTCATTTCTTTATCTATCTATTCACGTATTTGTTTATTTGTTTATCTATCTATTCACTTATTTCTTTCTTTGTTTATTTGTTCGTTTCTAACCGTGGTCGTCTAAACAACTTTCACTAGATGTGCATACACTCATCATTCTAGTTTTGTTTGTTTGTTTGGTTTTTTTAGAAGCCAGGAGAATGAGTCGTGCAATGTCGAATACGTGCCAGTGTGCAGTGTGCGTGATGTGTCCATGTATGTGCTTGATTTACTGCACTGCACTACACTACACTACATTACATTACATTACACAGCACTGCACTGCACTGCACTGCACCGCACCACACTACACTACACTACACTGTGCTGCACTGCACTTTACTACACCACACTACACTGCACTGCGCTGCGCTGCGCTACACTGTACTGCACTACACTACACTACACTACACTACACTACACTACACTACACTACGCTACACTTCACCGCACCACACTACACTACACTGTGCTACACTGTGCTACACTGCACTGCACTACACTACACTACACTACACTACACTACATTACATAGCTACACTACACCACACTACACTACAGTACATTAGCTACACTACAATACACTGCACCACACCACACCACTCCACACCACACCACACCACACCACACCACACTACACTACACACGCACCACACCACACCACACCGCACTACACCACACCACACCACACCGCACTACACTACACCACATTACACCACACCATACCACACCACACGACACTACACTACATGACACGACACGACACGACACTACACTACACCACACCACACCACACCACACTACACACTCACACATCACACACTACACGACACGACACACACGACACGACACAGACACTACACGACACGACACGACACTACACTACACTACACTACACTACACACTACACGACACGACACGACACGACACTACACTACACTACACTACACTACACTACACGCATAGACATGAGTATATACAGGGTGGTGGTGGGGCGGGGGAGGGGGGTGGGGTATTATAGTATTATAAGGGCTTTGATTTGTTTCTTGCAAGATATAGCGCTGTATAAATTCCAGATATTATTATCATCATCATCATCATCATTATTACCATTATAGTATTGGAGATCTGTACTTGACTTACATCGAACCTTAAGTTAATCAGGCTGATCGTTAACAAAAGCTCCTACCCTGAATTCAGCAGACTGCCGAGATTCAAACCCAGGACTTCATAGAACCAAGGGGTTGAAATCAAAGGGTCTTAACCACTCAGATACAGTGTGTCCGTCAACCCTTTTGTACCTCTCTCCTCCTTGACATCACTGACAAAGGCGTCAATCACGATCTTTGGAAAAGTCAACACTTCACACATTGCTTAACCTTGTTCAGTTGTTACTCCTCTTCTCCTTGACCTTATCACAGATCTATATAGATCTGCTGTGCGTGTTCCTTTCTCATGTACCTCTCAAGCCTTCCTTCCCCTTCACCCCACAACACAACTCAAGAATGTTAGTGGTGGTGTGGGGAAAACACCGTCAATACAGTTGTGGAGGAGTTCGTCTCTGAAAGGCTGCCAACAATGTTTGAGGAGACTAGCCATGATTAATGATAAGACTAAACCACCCATCATCATCATCATCATCATCAAATCAAACCCAGCCATATTGTTTACAGCTCTGCCGTCCACAGAAGCCGTATCAGGGCTGTCGTCTCCTTCAAGTTAACATCCCAGATTAAAACTATGCAACTCTGAAACGATAAACCGAGGTCCGTGTTATATAAAACATCTATTTAGCGTACGTAAAATAACTCAAGGCAATAAGAAGAGTTGTCTTTGGCAAAATTCTGTAGAAAAAAGTCACTCTGATGGGAAAACAAAAACACACGTACAGAAAGGGAAAGAACAAGATAGGCTAATACTAGTGATGACGATGGTGACGGCGACGACGACGACAACGACAACGACGACCTGATTTTAAGATGATGATGAAGAATGAAAAGGTGAATCGGTGGTCTAGAAGTAACGCCTTTGCCTAGAAAGAGAAAAGTCTGGGTTCGAAGTGTGTGGTGGTTTGATCCCGTTCCCGAACCTTTCCCCCCATCCACGAGACGGTGAGTGGTGGTCTGTGTGCTAGTGAAACGATAAACCGAGGTCCCGTGTGTAACATCTATTTAGCGCACGTAAAAGAACCCAAGGCAACAAGTAGAGTTGTCTTTGGCAGAATTCTGTCGAAAAAAGTCACTCTGATGGGAAAACAAACACATATACTATTCTTTTGAAGACGTGCTCTGCCTGGAGAGAGCATGCCCAATTAATCTGCCGTGACTTAAGATGATTATACAATACAAGAAGAAGGAGGAGAAGGAGGAGGAGATGATGACAATGACGATGATGAGTAATAGTAAGGAGGTGATTGATGACTATAGAAATAAATCTGTTTGGAAATAATGGTGACCACAGCAGCAGGTCAGTTGCATTTACTCTCTTTGCCAAGCACTTTACCTGAAGATTCAGATCGAGCATCATGAAAATTAACCCCTACTAGGTTTTGTAATTCAGGGCAAAATTTAGAGTGAAAACTTTTTTTAAAAGTATATTTTCGTCGGAAATCAAATTTGTAAAAGCTTGAAAATAAAACTGTATTAAGGTCTGGAAATTTGAAAGTCCAGAGGACTGATATCAAAGGATTTTTAAGAACATGCAAGTTGTACATGTAGTAAATACTGCTAAGCCATGTGAAGTTGATGAGTCATACTGATCTTCTCCCCAACCCCATCCCTCGTCACGTCCCCAGAAAAGCAAATACTTGTCCTCGTAAGTGTCACACACACACACACACACACACACACACACACACACGAACGAACCCACGCACGCACGCACGCACGCGCGCGCGCGCACACACACACACACCACACACACACGCACGCACACACACACATACACACACACACACACACAGGGAGCAGATAACTCTCCAAAAGACAGGCTGTTGGCGAAGACTGGCAACTCTTGTTTCAAAACGTCTAGCCATTTTTCAGTTTCCAGGTGACCGACCAGTCAGACAAACTGGAGTTAACCCCCCTGTGTTGTCCCCGTGTGTTTGGAAAAGGTTAAGAGACTTGTCTTGAAATCTCACTTTATATTTCACTCTTTCTGGTGTGTTGAGAGGTGAGAGGTCAGTGGTTCAACCTAGGTCACAAGCTGGAATTTAGTCTACCGTTTTACTTAATGTGTATGCGTTGTGCAGTTTGGCGAATTAGCCTCCCCCTGCCCCCCCCCCCCCCCCCCCCCCCCAACAAAACAAACAACAAAAACCAAAAATACAAAACAATAAAACAACGCACACAAAAAACAAAAAACAAAACCCCAAACCAATCCTAAACAACCAATAAAAAGCCAAAAACAGCACACACACACACACACACACACACACACACACACACACACACAAGAACCACTTAAACAAACAAAGAAAAAAAAAGAATAGAGGAAAGATCCACGGGAAGAGGTGATCTGAGGGGAAGTAACAATGAAATGATCTGTTGTATTCTGTTCTGCTCTGCTATGTTCTGTTCAGCTCTGTTCTGCTCCGCTGTGCTGTGCTCTGCTGTGCTCTGCTCTGCTCTGCTCTGCTCTACTCTGCTCTGTTCTGTTCTGCTCTGCTCTGCTCTGTTCTGCTCTGCTCTGCTCTGTTCTTGTCTGTTCTGCTCTGTTCTGTTCTGCTGTGTTCTGCTCTGTTCTGTCCTGCTCTGTTCTTCCCTGTTCTGTCCTGCTCTGTTCTGATCTTATCTGTTCGGTCCTGCTCTGTTCTGCTCTTTTCTGCTCTGTTCTGTCCTGCTCTGTTCTGCTCTTTTCTGCTCTGTTCTGTCCTGCTCTGTTCTTGTCTGCTCTGTTCTGCTCTACTCTGCTCTGCTCTGTTCTGCTCTGCTCTGTTCTGCTCTGTTCTGCTCTGCTCTGTTCTGTTCTGCTCTGCTTTGTTCTATTCTGCTCTGCTCTGTTCTGCTCTGCTCTGCTCTGTTCTGTTCTGCTCTGCTTTGTTCTATTCTGCTCTGCTCTGTTCTGCTCTGCTCTGTTCTGCCCTGTTCTGCTCTGTTCTGTTCTGCCCTGCTCTGCTAATTCCATTATACTTCTGCTCTGTTCATTTATGTTCTTTTCTGCTCTGTTCTGCTCTGCTCTGTTCTGTTCTGTTCTGTCCTGCTCTGTTCTGCTCTGTGCTGTTTTGTCCTACTCTGGTCTGTCTTCCTTTAATCTGGTCTCCTTTGCTCCAGTATGTTATATGTTATGTGTTGTTCTATGTATTCTGTTCTGTTCAGTTGAGTTTAGTTTTGTTTACCTCAGTATGGCTGGTGTGTGTGTGTGTGTGTGTGTGTGTGTGTGTGTGTGTGTGTGTGTGTGTGTGTGTGTGTGTGTGTGTGTGTGTGTGTGTTGGGGAGGGGGCAGGTAGGATCAAAGGGACAAAGTGGTGTTTGAGAATTGGGGGAGGGGAGAAGGTCATTGGTGATAATGCATTGTTCTGTTTTGGGGCATTGGAGTGTTGTTGTGTATTTATTTGTTTGCTTGCTTGTTTATTTGTTTGTTCTGCTTTGTCTCTTGGCTCTATCACTGGTAATTATCGGTTGGTATGCTTTCACATGATTTACTGCTCATGGTTCTCCCTACATTTTTTTCCTTGGGATTTTGTTTGTTTTTATTTTGTTATATTTCGCTTTGTTCTGTTCTCTTTGTTGTTGTTGTTGCTGTTATGTTTCTTTGGAGTTGGGGTTGGTTTTGTTTTATTGGTTGGGGTGGGGGTGGGGGGGGGGGCGATGAGGTAGGGGAAGGAAGAATGAGGTGTTGTTGGCTTTAGGGGGAGGCAGATAAGGGTGTGGGAGGGAGTGGGATTTTTGTGTTAACCGCCCCCCCCCCCCCCCCTTCCTAATCTCTCCCTTTCAAACGCCTTTCTCACTCATACCCTATGCACATGTCTTCTTTCTTTCTTTCTTTCTTTTCTTCTTTCTTTCTTTTATTTCTGCTCTCAACACCAAACGTGATGTATCTTACATTTCTCATATTAGTGCAGCATTTGCAAAGATGGGCATAGAAGTACAACTTTACCTGCTTACATGAATAGACTTGGCCTGTGGATGTCAGTCTATCAGTCCCCAAAAAGTCTGACAATGTCTGTCTGTCTGTCTGTCTGTCTCTCCTATTAGATATCTAGATTTGTTTTTTTACGTTTACTTGAACTATTAGCTCTGATTATTAAGGATAGTCCCTTCTCAGGGCAAGGGCTGGATGGAAAAAAAGTATGTCAATACTTATCTGTAACCTTTGTCAATACTTATCTGTAACCTTTGGGAATAAAGGCTATCAATCAATCAACCAATCAATCACTCTCTCTCTCTCTCTCTCTCTCTCTCTCTCTCTCTCTCTCTCTCTCCCTCTCTCTCTCTCTCTCTCTCTCTCTCTCTCTCTCTCTCTCTCTCTCTCTTTCTCCCTCCCTCCCTCCCTCCCTCCCTTTGGGACACTGCACTGAATTTTTCATGCTGTGTTTCTTGGGCATGTTGGGCGTGGCGGAGCCCACCAAACTCCATGTATAGGGTGCATGCTGGGTGTGTTCGTGTTTCTGCTACCACATTAAATGCGGATCTTTCTTTCTTTGATTGTTTTTACAAGATTCAGCGCTATATAAATTCCATATATCATTATTATTATTATATCAGACTCCCGGCAGAGTTATCCGATTAAGGCAAGGAATCAACTACCACCATCACCGTCACCACCATGAAGCAGCTTTCTCTGACTTCAAAAAACACAAACGCTGTCACGGATGGTGGACTGTTTAACTTGCATATCAAGTTTGATCTTCTGTCTGTATCTGAATCTGGTTACAACATCTTCAGTGGTGCCACCAACGGTCTACTAGGACTACGGGATAGGTGAGGTATACATAACACGAAGAGAATTCACGCACTGGCAGATCTGCGCTTTAAGGTGATCTGGAAAAAACGTTAAAGTCCCCACCATGAATTCACCGGAGCTTGCTTGAGGAGATTCAAACCCACGACTTGACGGAGGCAGAGGAGTTGAAGTGTTCAAACGCTCTTATCTGTCCAGTTGTAGGGTCCCATGTGATCCGACCTTATCCCTGTGTACACACCGGTCATCGGAGCAAGACTCTGTGTGGGGTTTGCATATCATTATTTGATCAGGCCCACGACTAGTGTGTCGAGGCCAAGAACTTTATCGCCCGGTATTGACATAGTCAAAAATGGAGTAGAAAGGTGGGGGGAGGGGGGGTGGATTAGGTAGGTAGTAGGGGTGGGAGGTTTGGGGGTGGAGGTTGGGGTTGGGGGTGGGGGATGAGAGTGTGGAGGACGTTGAGTTTCTTTCTGTGTTGGTGTGTGTTAGACAAAGACAAATTCTTTTATTTCGAGGATAATGAATAAGCACCCATGTGCTTTTTTACATCTAGTCCCCGCCCTTAAGGATATATATGATAATAAAATAAAATAAAGCCTATAACAATACACTTACACAGAGAGAGAAAGAGAGAGAGAGAGAGAGAGAGAGGAGAGAGAGAGAGAGTTGTGTGGTGTCATATATGTATGTATGTATGTGCGTGCGTGCGTGCGTGTACGTATGTATGTATGTATGTGTGTGTGTGTGTGTGTTCGTGCGTGCATGTATGTATTATGTATTGTGTGTGTGTGTGTGTGTGTGTGTGTGTGTGTGTGTGTGTGTGTGTGCGTGCGCGACCACGCAAACAAGCCCGTGCAAAAGCCTCTACTTAAAGAATATAACATAGTTGTAACCAGCAAGATACGAACAGAATATCTTCAACACCCTACAAAATCCCAACAAGCTTCCTGACGGCTCTTCCATTTGAATTTTCGGACCCAGTACTTCAGACTAAACTTTAATGTGAACCCCCCCCCCCCCCCCTCCACCCACCCACCCACCCCTGATTATGCTTACAAGAGAGCGGATCATTGTATGTGTAAGCAAACTGTCAGGACACTGACATGGTGATACAGTCTCCAGGAGGTACGAAACATTAGGTACCTCCGCTTCATCTGACCTTTCAATTTCTTTCCCGTTCCGGGTCATTTAAATTTGATTCGTGGTACAAGCAATGACCGCTAGTAATAGTACGTCCTTTTGTGAAGGTACTGTGTGAATAACGTGTGTCAAAGCACAGCAATGGGTTCTTTTTTTGTTGTGTATACTAAACATAATTTGATATCAACGTGGAAAGAGTGTCTGTTGTTTGTAGTATTTGTGTCGTGTTTTTCTCCTTTTCGTGGGGGTTCCACAGGCTGGTCAAAGTATAAATGATTACTCTGCTGTTCTTTTTTTATACTGGTAAGTAATCATGAACAATGATGTCATTTATCAACAAATAATAGTTAATGATTAAGGAAAATTGTAAGCACTCATTGTTTACAGTCGGAAAATTTTTCGACAGACACAACACACAAACAGACAGACAAACAGACATACACACAGACAGACAAGACAAACAAGCAGACAGACACACAGACCAACAGAATATACTATCTAGCAGCCTAGCCACAACACTGCACCCATTTCCCCTATCATCTAGATACTATGAGGAATACACTCGTACACGCACCACCTTACTTAACCCTTGTTTGCCTTCCCCCTACCCCCCCCCCCCCCCCCCCCCCCCCTCCTCCACCCACCCACCACCACCACCTCCCCTGTTGACCTACTGAGTTCAAAGAGTTCTTGCCCTTCTCCCAGGAACTGGTCAGTCTGGATGAATAATGAATTGATAATAACAAGGGATGTGTATATAATCTATGGCTGTCCGTCTTCAATGTAGCTCAAACTTCTTCTCCAAAGATCTGCAAAGTATGCTCAAGTTCTCCTTAAGTCGGGATAGTGTGACGTCACACGCAAGGCCCCCCTTGGTGTGACGTCACCTGCAAGACTAAATATCAAATCCATTATCTTCACACACAAAAAATAAAAATAAATAAATAAATAGACACCAACTTCGTGTCACCCCGCTCAATGTCAAGTTACTTCAAGGCTCGTTTAGTTGGGTGTCACCTGCAGGACCCACTTAGTGTGACATTGCATGCAAGACCAGTTCAGTGTGACGTCACATGCAATACCCACTTAATGTGACGTCACCTACAAAACCCACTTAGGGTGACATCACGTGTAAGACCCACTTAGTGTGACATCACATACAAGGCCCACTTAGTGTGACGTCACCTGCAGTGCCATTCTTGTGACATCTCCTGCAAGACCTACACTTCTTTTAAAGGTAAAAATGCATAGGGCCTAACATGCTCAATTTCCATTGTAAAGGTTACCATATAATAATGAGCTCTATTTTTTTTTTACCTCAGCGGTATGGTCAGCTCTTTCCGTGGTCAAGCAAAACTAAAAAGTGAGATGTTGCAGTGACGTCACACCGACCTGACTTGGGTAGAATTGAACATATACCTAGACCTGACAGTCTGCATGCAGTTGCCTTGGGTTTGAGTTCGGTTAGGAAAGTTCATGCATTGTTCCGTTTCTGGGGGGATGTGTCCTCTCTGTCTCTGTCTCTCCCTGTCTGTGTGTTTGTGTGTGTCTGCGTGTGTCTGTCTCTGGCTGTCTCTGTCTCCCCCTCTCTCTGTCTCTTTGTCTGTCTGTCTGTCTGTCTGTCTGTCTATCTCTCCAAGTGGGATGTGTGCTGCTAGGACTTCTGTGCATGGAACTCTTCAAGAAGTCTGCCCACTGGCCTCTGCTGACACAGCTCAGTTTTTCGTACAGGATAAATGTGGGTATGTTTGTCTTTCCGTAACCCACCTAACGATGACATGAATTACGGGATCTTCGACTGCATATGTGATCTTCTGCATATGTATATGCTCGAAGGGAATTACGACACTGGCAGGTCTGCACTTGAAGTTGATATGGGAGATAGTCAACATCCCCATCCTTGATTGACCAGACGCCACTACTGAGATTGGAACCCACGACTTCATGGACCCACGGCCATAGCCCCCGTTCACTAGATATTGTAAACCTCAACCGCCTCAATTGAATGCTTTCTTCTCTCGTTTTCCCTTCGTGGCTCCTGCTCTGTTTCTGATATATATATAAAAACAGCTGTTTGGGGGTAGGCCCTATCTATGTTTGAGGGGACGTTCTGCTTAAAGCGCTTTGATTTGTTTTGTTTTACAAGATTCAGCGCTATATAAATTCCATAACTTAGTATCATCATCATCATCATCATCCTCATCATCATCCTCATCATCATCATCATCATCATCATCCTTCTTCTTCTTCTTCTTCTTCTTAAAATCTCCGCGTACATTACAGGAGACTCTCCAA
>CM054141.1:66307589-66332589 GCA_028751875.1 Rapana venosa
ACGCCTTTGCTTCAGCACAGTCCCCCAGTTCACCCAGCTGTAAATGGGTACCTGCCCTCTTTAGGGTCAAGGAAGGTAAAGCAACGAGGGAGAGGAGATGGGTACTGCCCTCAAAATGCTGGCCCCTGGAGAAGTTGTGGTATCTGACACCTCGCTCTCTTACGGCCACATAGGGTATGGGGATACCTTTACCTTTTACCTTGAAGTTTGCATCAGAAAGTCTTACTGTTCAGGCCGGCATGTGAAGGTGGAGGTGTTCCCATAACCTATGCGTCGTTGGGGAGCGCGATGTCAGAGACCTCACTTCTCTAGGGCCAGCATATTGAGGGCGGCGCCCTTCTCCTCTCCCTCGCTGCTTTACCTTCCCTGACCCTAAAGAGGTCAGGTACCCATTTACAGCTGGGTGAACTGGGGGAACTGTACTGAAGCCAAGGCGCGCCAACGGTCACCCACCCAACTGGTAACCACGCTCAATGCTGCTTAACCTTAGCTTGGGGAAAGCGAGCGGAATATGAAGGATTGGTCAAACTCGAGAAGAGTCAACTTGTGTCCAAGGCTTGATTAATGCGTTGTATTAGTTTTTGGCAACTGGTTTAGAATGTGAGATTGGATTCCTTGACAGGTATGCGCTTACACACACACACACACACACACACACACACACACTGGTACACGCACATTATATTACATTTTTACTTTATTCACCCATTTTCCAACAACCTGACTGCTATACCAGTCAGAGCGGAACAGCTGTCCCCGTTTAAAGTCAGAAAAATAATCCCCCACCTGGAATTTGTCGGTGGAGGGGACAGCATTAGTCTCTCTCTCTCTCTCTCTCTCTCTCTCTCTCTCTGGGGGATGGGATAGCCTAGTTGGTAAGAGCGTTGTCCAATGCGCTCGTGATCTGCTGACCCTGGTTCGAATCCCGTTCAAGGGGATATTTTCCCCTGGAGTTAACATCAGTGCTGACTCCACTCTCCCCAAAATTCCTTTGGATGAGACTTTAAACCGAGGTCCCGTATGCAAATACACGCAGAACATCTTGTGCCCACGTTAAAGCCTGTTCCGCTTTTTGGAAAAGTAGTCCATTCTGTGTCGGTGGGAACCATGTCAAAATTTACAAAGCTGCATACACAATGAGACTGGATGTAAAAAAAACAACACATGAATGTTTATTCCATTATCCTCGAAATAAAAGAATAAATGAAACATAAATAAATGAATAAAATCTCTCTCTCTCTTCTCTCTCTCTCTCTCTCTCCCTCTCTCCTCTCTCTCTCTCTCTCCTCTCTCTCTCTCTCTCTCTCTCCTCGTTCGAGATCAACAAAAAACAACAACGCCTAGAAGCTGAAGACGTCTGTGGACGACACAGACGGTTGTCTATCACTTCTTCTCTCTCTTCACCGTCCACCTTCTTCTATCCCGTGGTCTAGTAGACCGTTGAAGCACCACTGAAGATTTGGCAACCAGCTTCCTCCACTCGGGACAAGATAGCTCAGTGGTCAGAGCACTCGCTTTCCCCCAGCCATTGTTAAGCAGCGTAGAGCGTGGTTACCAATTGGATGGGTGACCGTTTGCGCGTCTTGGCCTCAGTATAGTTCCCCAGTTCACCCAGCTGTAAATGGGTACCCTGCCTCTTTGGTGACAGGGAAGGTAAAGCAGCGAGGGAGAGGAGATGGGCGCCACCCTATCTCTCTCTCTCTCTCTCTCTCTCTCTCTCTCTCTCTCTCTCTCTCTCTCTCTATATATATATATATATATATATATATATATATATATATATATATATATATATATAGATAGATAGATAGATAGATATAGATATATTTATATATATGTATTGGCCCCTGGCGAAGCTGAGGTCTCTGATGCCTCGCTCTCCTACGACCACATAGGTTATGGGACAGCTTTACCTTTAACCTTTGTCCTTCACTCTGTCCCCTTAGATTACAGTGTGCCAGCCCTTGTGGGTCAGTCAGGTATGTACTTGATGGTTTGTATGAGGGGTCAGGGTCGGCGGTATAGAGACATGCAGTTTCTAATGAATACAGTGTGCAGGCGTTTGTGACTCATGCGGAGCAGATTTTGCAGTAGAGGTGATTTCAACATGCGCTTATTTGTTCTACATGTGTGCGCGCTCATGCATGCACGCACGCACGCACGCATGCACGCATGCATACATACACACACAGAAAAAAAAGACACAGAGGCAGTGTGAGATAGAGAGACATACACACAGACACAGAGACAGACACAGATATTCAGACAAAGACAAAGTATTTAAAAAAACTAAAAAAACCGATTCATTCTTTGATTCTGGACCACAGCTGCCATCCGTTTTTTGCTGGTATTTATTTTCCCCACAGCCTGATTATGCCAGACAAGGAGCGGAACACCGGCGCGTGTTTGATGTCAGCAAAAAACACAACAGACAAAAAAACAAAACAAACGATGAAGATGTCTCCGAAAGGTACAAGCATTTGTTACGTCATTCACCCCCCCCCCTCTCTCTCTCTCTCTCTTTCTCTGTGTTTTTGTCTGTCTGTCTGTCTGTTTCTCTGACTCTGTCTCTGTCTGTCTGTCTGTCTCTCTCTACCTCTCCCTCTCTGTCTGTCTCTGTTTCTCTGATCGCTCTGTCTGTCTGTCTCTCTCTTATGCTGTCTATATTTCTGTCTTTCTTTGTGTCTCACTGTGTCTCTCTGTCTCTGTCTGTCTGTCTGTTTCTGTCTGTCTTGTCTCTGTCTCTCTCTCTTTGCGTGCGTGCGTGGTGGTGTGCGTGTGGTTTGTGTGTGTGTGTGTGTGTGTGTGTTCCTGCCCGTATTCCAGATCTTCTTTCCCTCTAGAATAAATCTATCCATCAATCCATCCATCTGTCAAAAACAAAAAATCGACCCAACAACTAAAACATGAAGAATCTCTCTCTCTCTCTCTCTCTCTCTCTCTCTCTCCACTTATCGGCGGCCCTCTGTTTAATGTTGGCGTGCCTATGCGGCCCCATACCATGGATAATCACTGCAAAAGCTGTAGACGATAGCGTGTGTGCAATATGATTATTATGCATAGACGTCAATTTGAAAATGGAGGAAGGGGGAGGGGGGGAGGGGGAGGTTCTCTACATCCATATGTAGACCTACGCCATGGACAATTCTAACGAATAATCAGTTCTGTTACCTTCTAGAAAAAGGAAAGCACAGCACTATCACTTTCACCTTCACCTTCACCAATCTTGTAAGCCTGTTGAGGCACCGCTGAAGCATTTTGCAACCAGTGCTAAAGTAGAGCTCAATACTTGTCTGTAACACTTCGCGAAGCAATAGTGCAGCAGTGTACCAGGTTTTTGCTTAGTCCGCACATTGGGGTGGTAAACCGACCTGGGAGTGTGGTTAATTCTCCCTCCTTGGAAAACGCCACGGACTTTTGAACACGATATCCAACGTGACCTGAACTTGTGAGATTGTGGTCAGGTCAGTGGATAGGTCTTCCTTCATCAGAGGCAGCACCATGAGAGCCAGGGTTGCTGCTTTCCCACAGCACTTAGCCTACACCTTCCCCGCCGCTCTGAGACTCCAGATTTTGTTCTTGGGGGGGGGGGGGGGGGGGGTTCGGGGGGGGGGGGGGGGGTCCTGTCTGGAACTAAGTAGAATAAAGGTCAATGCTACATAGATTTATCTAAATAGAACAAACGATTTTAAGGTCAATGCTACATATGATTTTTCCTAAGTGTCAAGTGTAAAACATTCCTTAAATTATACAACGCACTTTATTACCAAGTGGTTAAAACCGTTTGACTTCAATCTGTAGGTCCATGAAACAGATTTCAATTGAGATCAGTGCTACGTTTTCCCTAAATGTCATATTGTAAAGCTTCCCCACAATAATTATAGCACAGGCTACAGCCGAGTGGTTAAGACGGTTGGATTTCAAGAGCGTGGGTCCATAAAGTCGCGGGTTCGGGTTCGAGTCTCGGCGGCGGTGTGTCCTCAATTAAGAAAGTGGATTGTTTCCATCTCCTTAGTCAATTCAGAGTGTAGACTTGAATTCTCTTTGTGTATTATATACACTTAGAAGATCAAATAAATACGCACGTTAAATATCCCGTGTTTCATGTCAGCGTTCAGTGGGCAACAGAAACACGACCATACCCAGCATGCATCCTGTACCAAAAAAGAGCTGTTATAAAATCGGATGTGTGGGCTGAGGCCAGTGGGTGGACCTTCAGCAGAGTTTGAAGCACAGGAGAAAACCAGGCCCTCACTACCCATCCACTCAGAAAAGGAAGCAGAGAAGATATTTCATACACGCTACCACTAACTTATCAAGGCATGTCAGTTGCGCATGTATGACTTGTTACATAGCTCCGTGCGCCTGTGATGAAGCAGGATGCATGATGGGTTCATTTTTGTCTCTAGAACCCATCTCAAAGTGGTTACACAGAACTTTTAATGTGCATATTGTAATTCTGCTAGCGGGAATTGAGTATGGAGAGGCCAGATCATTGAAAGTCTGCACATAAATGTAGGATGGTAGTTGTCAAAATCTCAACATGATTCCCACCACTACGCACCACCCAAATTCGAACCTGCAACCCACAATGTCAGGATGGCTACAATTAGAAGCAGCTGGGATAAATTCCATACATTATTATTATTATTGTTGTTATTGTTTCTTTATTTAAAAAATCAATGTGCCTTGTGGAGAAATATTGCAGAAGATAACAACCGAATCTGAATACCCTGTTGGAAATCATGTAGCATGTGAAGAGCTCCTGACTTCAGTGAAAAAAACGCAAACTAGAGGTACGGGCACATCACACAAACTTGTAGACTGGCCAAGACTGTCCTACAGGGAACAGTACAAGGAGGGAGACGAAGAGGCAGGCAGAGAAAACGATGGGAAGACAACATCAGATAGTGGACTGGTAGCCTTGAGAGAAACGATTTGCTGCAGAAAGTAGAGGACCGTGGGGAGTGGAGGAAGCTGGTTGCAAAATCTTCCACGGTCTATGTGACAAGGGGATAGGTGAAGGTGAAGGTATTGTAAAGTACTATAGCACTTACATAGGATGACACCGAGTCTGCACTTCGCCATGAAAAATGTAAATGCCAGTGTCGAGTGACGGTTCCCTCATTTATCTCAGAAAATTAATGGTATGCCCTTGTTTTAAGTAAAAGTGCCAGTGATGTATGTGTACACCAAGTCTTACTTTTAAGACATGTTCAGCAGCAAGCCTAGCTTACCACTACAGAAGGCATAAAGCGCTACATTGTTTACGCCCTAGCAAACTTTTGATAATGTGAAATATAGGAGCTGCTCAAGTTTGTGAACAAGCACTTAAAGCGCAAGACCAAGACATTAGGTAGGAGTCTATGTGACACTCCGTACTTTATATAAGCAATATATCACACAGACAAACAGAGACAGTTAGCCGCAGACAGACAGAAAGACAGACAGACAGATAGACAGACAGACACACATACACACACGCACGCACACAAGTGCACAAGCATACAAGCATACACACACGCGCGCGCAACGCGACACACACACACACCACACACACACACACACACACACACACACACACACACACACGACCACACCATTGCTAATATCTCTTAATATATAAATTCCATACATTATTATTATTATTATTATTAATATGAAAAGACCTCAAATCAAAGATACCCACCCCAAAGTCCAGTCTGCCTATCGCGTCAACCACAGCACTGAGGCCACCCTAAGTCCACCCCTTCAACACGCTTCTACATGCTTCTGACTCAGGGAAAATCTCCCTTCTCACTCTTCTCGACTTATCTGCAGCCTTTCACACTATAGACCATTCAATTCTTCTGTCCAAAACGCGTTTGGTAATATAATACAGGCACAGCCCTCACCTGGTTTAGTTCATACCTCACAGACCGATTCCACACAGTTGCAGTAAATAAGATTCAGTCATCACCTGTCAAACTGGAATGTGGAGTTCCACAGGGATCAGTTCTGGGCCCTGTTTTTTTCACCCTCTACACTGCTCCACTTTCATATATAATAAACCGTCATCAGGTCAACCATCATTTTTATGCCCATGACTCTCAGATTCTAAGCAGTGATACACCTGAAAATCTACCTTCTCTCCTGACAAAATATGGACTACTGCCGTCAAGATATCCAATACTGGATGACACAGAACAAGCTACAGCTAAGTACAGATAAAACCGAAGCCATGCTTGTAGGGACCAAACACAAACCGCCATCACAACAGCTTCAATAGAATTCAGCAATACGTCAATTTCTCTATCCACTACTGTGAAGCATCTTGGGGTTGTTATAGACGACACACTCTCCATGCAAAAATTCATCACCCAGACCTGCCAGTCCTGCTACTATCAATTACGGCGTATCAGTGCCATTCGGAAATACCTGTCCACTGATGCAACATCCAAACTAGTCATGTCTCTCATTCTTTCACGTCTGGACTACTGCAATTCTCTTTTGGCAAGCATCATCAATCCACTCCCTTCAACGTATACAAAACTCTGCAGCTCGACTAGTCCTCAGAAAGAAAAAATCTGATCACAGTACCCCTCTCTTGCAATCTCTCCACTGGCTGCCTGTGCAGAGAGTAAACAGAGAGCAAACTATCAGATCAGTACCCTCTGTTACAAATGTCTCCACAAAATAGCTCCCTCCTACCTCTGTGAATGTCTTCACCTGTACACTCCTTCTCGTCCCCCCACCCCACCCCCACCACCACACACACACTCTGCTGCAGATACCTTGTGCATACGAATACCGAGATTCAATCAATCCACCGTTGGCCGTTGCTCTTTTTCTGTTTCTGGTCCCGTGATCTGAATTGAGCTCCCTCTCTCCCTTCACCAAAAGCCTACTTACAACACTTTTAAATCCAGCCTCAAGACATCATGTCTGTCCTTGCCTTCAACCATCGAAATCCCCATCACCCTGCCAAAGTGTAAACCCGTGTGTGTGTGTGTGTGTGTGTGTGCACCCACGGGAGGCACACGTGTGTGTAGTCTTTAGTTTAAACGTCTTTCCACTTTAAGTGGTACCAGACGATCAAAAGGAATAATTGGAAAAAGTGTGTGTGTGTGTGTGTGTGTGTGTGTGTGTGTGTGTGTGTGTGTGTGTGTGTGTGTGTGTGTGTGTGCGTGTTTGTGTATGTGTGTGCGTGCGTGTGTGGCTGTATGTGTATGCATACATCAAAATGACAAACAGAACGTGCTAAACAATATAACCAAGTAATGATATAAAAACAGAAACAAACAAACTTCAATAATTATAACAAATGTCCTATGGGACTTGACTGCAAACCCTTAGTAATATCAAACATTATATCTACATCTTTGAAAACTTCCTCAATAGAAGTCTTAGAAATGAGAGGCAAACAGGGTTTTAAATCTTGGCAGTCAAGTGTGATATGAGCATTGGAAATATAATCTCCGCATAAGTATTTAACATTCTTGCTGAATTTTGTAGCAAATGCATTTAATCTGATTCTGAAGAATAATGCCTTGAGTTGTCTGTCTCTGACAACATCTGTATGAGTCTTTCGATGGATAATGTCTTCAAACACACTCTTCCTATGTAGAATCCGCTTCGGGAACTGTCCTTTTTGCTGATATGACTCCATAAATTTATTCACGGATGCCTGTTCTATTAATTGGTAACATTCTCCTAAGGATAAAGGAAGATTCAATGCTGTCGATCTACTGTCATTATTTGCACCTTTTTTAGCAGATCTATCAGTCCACTCATTTGAATATAACCCTATAATTATGTGAAGGAGTCCAACACAAAGTGACATTTATACCTCTTAAGCTAATAAAGATTGTCATGTACTTGATATCTAATATGATTCTAGAAACTTTCTTATAATTTGAAGATCTTAAAGCATATAAGGCAGACTTTTTGAATCCACAATGGCAGACTCTTCCATAAAGCCAAACGGGTTTTAATGTGACTGCAAGATATTCTGTGGGCTTTTCCACACTAAACCCCAGTTTACAGTCTCATGTGAAGGTCTTTTGGGAGGACAGTGGACTCAGTACCGACATTAACTTCACGAGAAAAAAAATGTCCTTGTCTTGGTGGTAGCCCAACCCAGACCATCAAATTGCAACCTTTAAGCCCCCCCCCCCCCCTCACCTCTTCCCCCCCCCCCCCCCCCCCCTCCCACCGTTTTTTGTGCAGTCCTTGCCAAGGCCCTACTGCTGGCTGGCTTAAGCGCTTTGATTTGTTTTTTTTTTACAGATTCACGCTTATAAATTCCATATGTTATTTTTTATTATTATTTTTTAAACTGGATCATCAAGGTGTTTTTCCCTTTTTCAGGGGTTTAGGAGGGGGTCTTTTCTGGCGGGGTTGTGTGTTTTGGAATTTTCCCTGGGTTGCCAGCTCCTGGTATTTGGGTTAAAAAAATAGCTGTATCCTGTGTGTGTGTGAAGGGTTTGGTGATGTTTTACTGTGAACATTTGACCCCTTCCCCGTTTTTGCTTAGCTTTGTGGAACAACATGGTTAACAGCCGACATTTGTGGTTTTGTAGACCCTACATATTTTTGTTGTGTGTGGTGGAATGATGTGGTGGTAGGGGGGTTTTTTTTTTCTGTCTTTTCTCTGTTTGTTTGTCTGTCTCTTGTCTGTCGTGTGTGTGTAAATTTGTGTGTATGAAAAGTCTCTGTCTTCTTAGCAAGGTTTTTTAAAAACATTAAATTTTCATGATTGGTGTATGTGTGGGGGTTTTGTTCCTGGGTGTGTTTCCGCACGCACGCATGCGTGGTCCTGTTGGTTGGGGTGCGTAAATAATAAATTTATGTCTTTTAGTCGATGGTTTTTAAACATTGTGTTCCCAATTTGGTTGTTTTTGCTGTCTTCAATTTAATGTCTTTCGCTTAAGTGATATTAGCGACCCAATTTGGTGAGTGTGTGTGTGGTGTGTGTGGTGAGGTTGGGGTGGTGTGTGTGTGTGTGGTTTTTTGGGGTGTGGTGTATTTGGACATTTTTTTTGAAGTATTTTGAACTTTTAAAACCTATGAAATAGCTTTTTTGTGTCTTTGGATTATGGTGCGTATCAAAAAATTGCCTGCATATGTAATTGCCCTTCTGGGTGATTCAAGTGTTTTTTGACTTGACTTGATTTGACTCACTCCTTCCATTTCCCAAAAACCCCATGTCTTCCCCCCCCCTCCCCCCCCTTAGTGGCTATTCCCTTTTCCCCCAGTGTCAACACCCACTATACCCCGGCAACAGGTACGCCCTCTAGCGGCTGTGTACCTTTTATGAAAGGGGGGGAAAAAACCCACCTTTCAGAGAAAAAGGGAAACTGAAATTGAAAAACATGCATGGTTTATGAACGTGGGGAGGGGGGGGGGGGGGGGGGGGAGGAAGGGGCGTGTTTTGTGTGGGTGTGTGTGAGGTTGGGGTGGGGTGGGGTGGGGTGGGGGGGGGCTGGTGTGTGATTGTGTGAGTTTCAGAGTAATGAGCCCCTGAAAGGGGCCCGGGTTTTTAAACGGTTTTTGGGCGTGGGGGGGGGGGGGGGGGGGGGGGGGGGGGGGGGGGGGGGGGGTTGGGGGGGGGGGGGGGGGGGGGGGGGGGGGTCTCTTGGTGTTTGTGTGTGTTGTGGGGTTTTCTTGTGGGGTGTGTTTTTGTGTGTTTTGGGGGAGGCGTGCAGGGTGCGTGTGGGGGTTTGGTGTGGGGTTGTTTTGTGTGGTTGTTGGGGAGATTGTAAAGGGGAGAAAGAATGAAAAGCAACCTGAAAAAATTAAAAGAGGGTAAAGTAAAAAAACAAACCCAACCACCCACACCATAAACAGTAGTAGCACCCCTTCCGCAACAAAAAGTCCCAAAAAAAAAAAAATACTAAAGAAGTTTAAAAACAAAAATTTCACCCAAAACAAAACACACAAATTACACCAAAACACACACACACACACACAACACATAAATTTAACCCCAAACACAACACCACACACCCCCCCCCCCCCCCCGGGATGGCACACAAAAAACGAAGTATAATAAACAAACAAAAAAAACAACCTTAAAAAATTTTGACCCAGAATTTGATGCAAAGGCCGTATTTAAAAAGGAGGGAAGGAAGCTAACTTTGCGGCCTTTTTTGCATGGTTTTTTTGTTTCTTTTTGTTTTTTTTTTTTAAATTTTCTTCTTTTTTCTTCTTCTTCTTTCCCTTCTTCTTCTCTTTTCTTCTTTTTTTCCCCCGGCGCAATTTTTTTTTTTTTTTATTTTTTTTTTCCCCTTTTTTTTTTCCCCCAATCTTTTTTTTTGGGGGGGGGGCCCCCCCTTTTTTTAATCTTTTTTTTTTTTAAAAAAAAAATTTTTTTTTTTTTTTTTTAAAAAAAAAAAAACCCCAAAAAATTTTTTTTTTCTTTTCGTTTTTTTTTTTTTTAAATTTCCCTTTTTTTAAACCCCCCTTCCTAAAAAAATTTTCTCCCCCCCTTTTTAACTTTTTCTTTTCTGGTGTTTTTTTTTTTTTTTTGTCGAAAAGAAGTTTTGGGGTGGTGGGCTGGGGTTGGGGAAACCCCTCAGCACGGGGCGGGTTTTTTTTTTTTAAAAAAAAACCCCCCCCCCCCCCCCCCCCCCCCCCCCCCCCCCCTTCCCCCCCCCCCCCCCCCCCCCCCCCCCCCCCCCCCCCCCCCCCCCCCCCCCCCCCCCCCCCCCCCCCCCCCTGCATAAGTCTGTAAGGGGTTTTCTGACAAAATTAGCGTGCCCCTTTTCCTTTTATCCCCACCCCCTTTTTTACCCTTGTTTTCACACTGTCTAATTATGTTGTCCTTTCCTGTACGACCATGCCCTCCAAAAAAAGACAGGAGGCAGCTGCTGTTGGGAAAAATTGGGCAGCAAATTGTTTTTATAGTGGGATGCCCTTGACATAATCCCCACTTCTCGCCAAGTGGGATAAGGAGAGTCAGCGTTGGAGATGTTCCCCAAAGACCAACAGCCCCCGGGCGAAGCACTTTGGGACTGTGCAGTAAAACCCCCATTTAGAGAATTGCGTCACTAAAAAACAAGTTAAAGTGGAATTCCCTTTGAGGGGGAAAAAGAAATCTACTGATCGTCCTACCCCTTCCCCCTTTTTGCTGTTGCCCCAGCGTCTGGTTTTAATAAAATAATCAAAACTTTTGTGATACGCCCAGGGTGAATTTCACACTGCCAAGTCCAAGTGCGTCATTTCCCTGCTGAAAATAAAAATCAGCCAGCACCGGCTGACCCAGCTGGGCTGGGTGGGGTTGGGATGGACAGCAGCGGGAGTAGCGGATGTGGGGGAATGACAGCCCTCCCCCCCCCCCCCCCCCCCCCCCCCCCCCCCCCCCCCCCCCCCCAACCCCCCCCCCTTCCCTTCAATTATTTCTTTGATTTTTGAGGGAGGGCTCTCGTTCTACTCTTTCGATTTAGCAAATTTAAAAAACCGAGGGGGCCCCGCTTTAAAAAACCCAAAAACAGGCAGGTGAAAGAAACCCCCCGAAACAAAATTAAGAGCTGTTCCCGGCAAAAATTGGGAAAAAAAAAAAAAAATCATGTATTATATGGAAAAATGTACAACGCAAACAGGAATTCTGTTTTAATGGGGGGTGCTCTTTTTGGCGAACGCTCTACTTAGAAAGGCAACAGCTCCCCCCCATTTCACACAGAGAACTCTGCCCTGACTGAAAAGGGTGATGATCACTTAGTGCACGACAATATGCTTTTCAGAGGGAGGAGAATGAGGGGGGAGGGGAGAGAGGGAGGGGAGAGAGGAAGAAGGTGTGTGGGGGGGGGGGGGTGTTGTTTTTTGTTGGTGTGGTGTGTGTGTGTGTTTTGTGTGTGTGTGTGTGGGGGGGGTGTTTGTGTGTTGGGGGGGGTGTTGTGTGTGTGTTTTGTGTTGGTGTGTGTGTTTTTTGTGGGGGTTTGTGGAGAGAGAGGTGTTTTTGTTGGGGGAGGGGTGTGTGTATGTTTTGGGTGTGAGAGAGAGAGTTGTGTGTGTGAGGGGGTGTTTTGTGGGGGGGGGGGTGGGTGTGTTTGTGTTGGGGGGGGTTTGTGGTGTGGTGGTGTGTGTGTTGTGGTGTTTTTTGTGGTGGGGTTTTTTTATGTGTGTGTGCGTGAAGAGAAAAAAGGGGGGGGTTTTGTGTGTGTATGTGTTGTACGTACAAGCCTGGTGCGTCGAGTCAAATTTTTTCCGTGGTACATTGAAAAAGTGGTGCATTTGCTTTCTTTCATAAGCCCTTATTAGGAAAAAAAAAATTGATCAATTTATCTAACTAATTATTTCCATAACCAATAATAAAAAAAAAACTAATCCCAAAAGAAAAAATAGAAACAGAGAAAAAAAAAAAAAAAAAAAAAAAAAAAACCACACACACGCCCAAAAACAAAAAAAACCCCCCCCCCCCCCCCCCCCCCCCCCCCCCCCCCCCCCCCCCCCCCCCCCCCCCCCCCCCCCCCCCCCCCAAAAAAAAAAAAATACCCCACCCCCCAAAAAAAAAAACACCAAATTACAATAAACAACACACGGGGGCGCGCGCGCGCACGGAACCAAAAATACACAACACAAAAAACACACCTTTCATACACAACACAGTACATACACCGCACAATTTGTACTCACTTAATTTGGGTTTCAAGAAAAAAGAGGAAAAAAAAAGTCAAAAAATTATATCAGTACCTGTTTTTTTTTTTATTCATACTTTATAATTAAAGACAACCCAAAACAAAAATACTATCTAATACGCCCACTTGATATACTGCGTGCGTGCGTGGATGTGTGTGTGTGTGACACAGAGAGAGCGCGCGTGTGTGTGTGTGTGCATGCGTGTGTGTGTGTGTGCGCGTACGTGCGTGCATGCGTGTGTATGTGCGTGCGCGCTGGTAAATTGTTGGGGAAGTGTTTGATTAATAGAGGCAAGGTGAAACTCAGGATGTGTTGGTATTATTCTGATACGCCCACTTGATGTACTGCGGATGAGCCAGTGGTCTTAACCGCTTTGCCTTGTTCGCCTCTCTTCACATCTGAAGGCCAGCTTGGCATGATGGATCGTCCACTTCACGCCGCCACGTGCGTAGTAGTGGCTGTGGTCAGTTGGTCAGTTCTGTATGTTGACTCCACCACGTGTGTAGTAGTGGCTGTGGTCAGTTTGTCAGTTTTGTATGTTGACTCCACCACGTGTGTAGTAGTGTGTGGTCAGTTGGTCAGTTCTGTATGTTGACTCCACCACGTGTGTAGTAGTGTGTGGTCAGTTGGTCAGCTCTTTGCATATGGCCTTGGGTGGGGCTGAGTTTTTAAAGAATTCCAGAGTGAAATATGTGTGTGGGAATGTTTGTGAAAGTGTGGCGAGGGAAGAGTGGGGATACAGTCTTGGTACTTGGATTGTGTACATAGAGGTACAGAGAGACTAGAATAGCCCTCGATAGAGGCACGCGCCCACATTGCATACACACAAGCACGCATGCTCACGTGTACCCACGTATGAACAAACAGGCGCGGACACGCGAGCACACGCGCGCATGGATGCAAGCACACACGATGATAATACACGTGCATCTATGCACGCACCTACACAGAGGTGGGGAGGGGGGAGGGGGAAAAAAGAGAGAAGAGAGAGAGAGGAGATGGAGAGAGGGAGAGAAAAGAGAGAGGAGAGAGAGAGAGAGAGAGGAGAGAAAAGAGAGAGAGAGAGAGAGGAGAGAGAGAGAGAGAGAGAGAGAGAGGGGAGAACTCGAAAATTTAATTACCAGGCCAAGGGGCCCATGGGACAGAGGTTTAGAAATTTTGCAAGCAAAACAAATAAAACTAAAACTTACATTTTTTGACAAAAATTTTTTAAGGTTGTTATGATTTAAAGTTTATGGCTTGCTCTCTTTTTCTCACTCTTTTCTTCTCTTCCTCCCCCCCCCCCCCCCCCCCCCCCCCCCCCCCCCCACTCCTCTACAACATGTATAATAGAAAACACACGTGCATGATGCAGAAATTTCAAGAACATCCCCTTTAAAAAATTTTTTAAAATTTCAAAGGAATTATCTTATTTATATTTTTTTATTGTTCTTCACAGAAAAGGTTTGTGTTCTGAGAAATGCGTTAAATTGAGAGGAGAGAGGAGAGAGGAGAGGGAGAGAGAGAGGGGGAGGGAGAGAGGAGGAGAGAGAGGAGAGAGGGAGGGAGAGAAGAGCGGGAGGAGAGGGGAGAGGAAAGAAACAGAGGGGGGACGGAAAAGGGAGAGGTTTGTATTTAGGGGGTGTCTTTGGTTTTTTCCCTGTTTTTTGTTGTTTTTTGTTTTTGTTTTTATTTTTCGGATATTTTTCTTTCGTTCCCTCCTTCTCCCCCCCCTTTACTTCTGCCTTCCCCTTCTCCCCTTTCCAACGCAGCAGCACGCCGCACGTGGGACGCCGCAAACACACCACACCACAAAAACCAACAACATTCACACACCCCAAATATGATGAGACTAAAACCGAGGCCCCCCTGTGCAAGCAGCAGAACTCTTGCGCAACCCTTAAATTGTCCCCTTTTTTTGAAGAGTGGCCTTGTGTGCGGTGGGAACAGATGGGCAGAATTTTAAAACCCCAAAACTACGGGGATGGATGTAAAAAAGCAAAAAGTGCTTATTCCCTTTTCCTCGAGTTTAAAAAAAATTAAAATAAAAAATAAAAAAACACACACACTTTTCCCGCCACCAGTGATCGGAGTTTCTGTCGAAGTGTTTTACGTAGGGAAAAATCTCCCTCTCTCTCTCTGTCTCTGTCTGTTTTCTGTCTGTATGTTCTGTCTGTCTGTCTGTCTGTCTGTCTGTCTGTTGTCTGTCTCTCTCTCTCTCTCTCCCCCTCTCTTTTCTTCTCTTCTCTTACTTTGATACATCTTTCATTAAGGGACATGCCCCCTGCTGCCCAAAATGCAGGTCCCCTTTTACAAATGAGGTTTTTATGTCGTATTTTTACGTGTGAGTGTCTGTTGGATGTAAGTGTGCATGTATGTTGTTGTATTCATACACACAACACACACAACATACAAAACACACACAAAATATATATATATATATATAATATTTATATATATATATTTATTTATATATATATATTTTATTTTATGTATATATATATATATATATGCATTTAAAAATTTTTTTTGCCCCCCCTTTTTACGGAGATGTTTGGGCCTACGTGAATAAACCATGTGAAGTCTGAACACCCCCTCCCTCTCTCTCTCTCTCTCTCTCTCCCTCTCTCTCTCTCTCTCTCTCTCTCTCTCCCTCATCTCCCCCCCCCCCTTCTCTCTCTCTCTCTCTCTCTCTCCTCTCTCTCTCTCTCTCTCTCTCTCTCTCTCTCTCTCTCTCTCTCTCTGTTACATGATTATTCCATTCCTCTTTCATTCGAGTCAGTGGAAGAATTTGCCAGTTGAAAAGTTTGAAAGGTTTCACTTTCGAGGCTGATCTCGACATGTCTATTAATAATGAATATCAGGTTTATTCACTCTCCTCTTTTATGACCCCACAGTGTGTGTGTGTGTGTGTGTGTGTGTGTGTGTGTGTGTTGTGTGTGTGTGTGTGTGTGTGTGGTGGTGGTTTGTGTGTGTGTGTGTGTGTGTGTTGTGGTGTGTGTTTGTGTGTGTCTGTCTGTTTGTCTGTCTGTCTGTCTCTGTAAGTGCGTGCGTGCGTGCGTGCGTGTGTGTGTATGTATGAATGTGTGTGTGTGGTTGTATGTGTGATCGTGTTTGTGTATGTGTGTCTGCCTGTCTGTTTGTTTGTCTGTCTGTCTCTGTGCGTGCGTGTGTGTATGTGTTGTGTTTGTGTGTGTGTGTCTGTCTGTCTGTTTGTCCGCCCGTTTCTGTGCGTGCGCGCGTGTGTGTGCGCGTGCGTTAATGTGTATTTGTGTGTGTATCTGTATGTCTGTCTGTGTCTCTCTGTCTATCCTTGAATGTGTGTGCGTGGTGCATGTATATGTGAATGTGCATGCTTGCATTGTGTGTTCATGTATGTGTTAATATGTGCACGCATGCGAGTGCCAGCGCGCAAGATTACACATTAGTATGTGTATGCGCGTGTTGAATGCGTGCAACATTACAGTCCCTGAAATTCCAGACATAGTTCGAGGCTGTGTGTACAAAGAATGTCGTATTTTCTGTTCGTCTTTCAATGTAGTAGTGCCTTCCTTTTCTTTCCTTCCTTTTCCTTCCTTCCTTGTCTGTCTTTTTCTCTTCTTTAAAGATTTCTTTTAATGTTGTTCATGGGTGCACAGTTTCAGTGACAGAAGACCTCTCTCTCTCGTGTAATATATATATATATATATATATATATATATATATATATATATATATATATATATATATATATATATATATATATATATATAATCTGTGTGCGTGTGTATAAACATGTCTTGTTTTTGTGCGTTTGTATAAATGTGCAGGGAGGCATAATCATGTGTACGTGTATATGTCTTGGTATGGGCGTATACGACAATGGCATGGTAACGTACGTTTTTAAAAAAAACAACGCCCCCCCCCCCCCCCCACCCCCACCCCCATCCCCCCGACAACACACAAAAAATAAGATAAAGAAAGAAAGAAAAAAGAAGCTATACATGCTTAGAAGTGGTGGTTAGCATCTTTGGTTATTTTAGGTTTGTTCTGTTTTGTGGAGGTTTTTTTTTGGGGTGGGGTGGGGTGGGGTGGGTTGTGTTTTTGTTTTGTTTTTGTTTTTTTTGGTTTTGTTTTGATTTCTTTCAGGTGGATAACTTTATTATGTGTAACACTTTCCACCCATTTTTCTCTGTCGGTCCTCTACAAATCCCCCTTTCCATCTCAAAACCCAAACCCCTCCCCCCCCCCCCCCCCCACCCCCACTACCCTTTTCCCCCCTCTCAGTCTGTTTCCATCAACACCCCCAAACCTTCCCCCCCCCCCCCCCCCCCTTCACTCACCCCCCCCACCCACCCACCCTCTTCACCCATCTTCTATCCTCCATTTCCAAGTTTCTTCTCACGACCAGAAAAAAGTGGCCGGGCAGGTTGGGAAAGTTGACCACGGTGCATGTTTCAGGAGGGGGGGGGGGGGGTAGAATTTTTTGGATTTTTTTTATATCGAGGATAATGGAATAAGCAGTTATGTGCTATTTTACATCCAGTCCCCGTGTGTGTGCGGTTTTGTAAATTCTGTCATCTGTTCCCACCGGCACGCAATGGCCTACTTTTACGAAAAGCGGAACAGGATTTTAACGTGTGCGCAAGATATTCTGCGTGCGTTCGCACACGGGGCCTCGGTTTATTTGCGTTTGCGTGGGTGTTGGTTCATATACAGATGTATATATTATGCATGTGTACATAAAAGCATTTATATGGGTGCGCGCGCATACACACATACGCACGCGCGCACGCACGCACGCACACACGCATGCACACATATACATGCATGCATGTACGCACACACGTACGCACATACACACACACACAAACGCACACACACATGCAAATACAGCCCCCACCCCCCTCACCCCACCCAATTACTGTCCCTGTATTTGTCTGTCTCTGACTCTGTCTCTCTCTGTCTCTGTTTCTCTCTGTCTCTGTCTGTGTGTCTGCCTATGTATCTGTGTGTCTGTGTGTCTGTCTGTGTGTCTGTCTATCTGTCTGTCTGTCTGTCTGTCTGTCTGTCCCCTCTCTCTCTCTCTCTCTCTCTCCTCTTTTTATTGTGAGACTGTAAAAAGTTTTGGGGTTTTTAAATTATTTAAATGTATCCCTAACGGGCGGGGACGGATGTAAAAAAGCACATTGTGTGTTATTCATTACCTCGAAATAAAAAGAATTTGTCATTGTCATTTGTCTTGGTAAGGGGACGGGATACTCAGTGGTCGGAGCACTCGCTTTCCCCCAGCCAAGTTAAGCAGCGTCGAGCGTGGTTACCAGTTGGATGGGGGGACCGTTTTGGGGCCTTGGCTTCAGTACAGTTTCCCCCCGTTTTACCCCCTGTTTAAAAGGGTACCTGCCCTCTTTAGGGTCAGGGAAGGTAAAGCACGAGGGAGAGGAGAGGGCGCCGCCCTCAATATGCTGGCCCTAGAGAAATGAGGTCTCTGGGCGGGCCCCGCTCCCCTACGACCTTTTAGGTTATGGACTCCTTTACCTTTACCTTACATTTGTCATTGTCTCTCTCCCTCCCTCCCTCCCTCCTCCTCCTCCCCTCCTCTCCTCTTCTCTCCTCTACCTCCCTGTTCCCATACTCTGTCTTCAGATTCTGCACTTTAAGGCAGACACGCTTGATCACCTGGACATGGTCATTGCTGACACGCATGGAAGAGTTGACTGGCCAGAGGTCCAGCTTTCTGTATCTATCTATTCAATGGAGCGGAGTGAACTTCGAACAGTCAACTCATTGTTCTCTCTCTGACTGGGTTCAAATCTGTCTGTACTAATTATTTCTAACCCTGCCCTGTATGTTTTGTCAGTCAGTTAGTTAGCTAGTTTGTCAGGGAGTTTGTGTGTGTGTGTGTGTGTGAGTGCGCGCGCGTGTGTGTGTGAGTGTGTGTGTATGAGCGGGCTTGTGAAAGCGTGTCTGTATGTATATATTCTTCTTTTTTTAATTTTTCTTTGAACAGAACTGTTTTCTTTGTTCTTTGGTTGAGATATATTTTGTTTGTTATTTTGTGTGTGTGTTTTTTTGCCCAGAGGGCTGGTTGTAAAAAAGCATGTTTGCTTACGCCATAACCCTCTTTAAATAAAATTCATTCAATTCAACTCAATTCAATTCTCTCTGTTATACCGTTATTTCATCTCATTATACCACTTCACGTTTTCAAAAGCTGACTAAGATGCAGACAGTGGAGAAAAGGGGTGAGAGTGCAAAGTCAGCTATCCAGTCATTTCTCCATCAACTGCTACACGAGAGATGAATTGTGGATTACCTCAGCAGCACCAGTAGTAAAAGTAGTAGTAGTAGCAGCAGCAGCAGCAGCAGCAGCAGCAGCAGAAAGTGAAATTTTTTAACGTTTGTTTGCATACAACTCACGCTGATGCGACAGATCAGATATTCTTATTTTGGTGCAAATTTGGTCTTCTGTGTACTTGTACACACACACACACACACACACACACACACACACACACACACACACACACACCACACACACACACATACACACACACACACACACACACACACACACACACACACACACACACACACACACACACACACATAACATCTTGCGCACACGTTAAAACCCGTTCCGCTTTTCGGAAGAGTAGGCCATTGTGTGCCGGTGGGACGAATGACAGACTGGACGGAAAAAAGCACACGAGTGCTTATTCCATTATCTTCGAAATAAAAGAATAAAATAAATCACACACACCTATCCCCCCCCCCCTTCCCCACACACACACACACACACCACAACACACACACACACACACACACACACACACAACACACACACACACACACACACACGTCAACGGGGTACACAACACACTATCACAACAACATAAAAAATCACCTCGGTATGAGAGATGGGAAAGTGATGGTCGGCCTTTTTACTGAGAGCAGGAGAAATACAGACATGTACTCTTGCTTGAATTCATCCGACAACCCCTGCAGTCCACGCAACTTAGTGTGCATTACGGTCGGGCGATGACACAGAGAGAGAGAGGGGGAGACAGACAGACAGACAGATGCAGACAGACAGACAGACAGACCGAGACACAGAGAGACGAGAAGAGAGAGAGAGAGAAGAGAGAGAGAGAGAGAGAGAGAGAGAGAGAGAGAGAGAGAGAGAGAGAGAGAGAGAGAGTGAGAAAGAGAGAGAATCCATAGTTCACAAACATATAGACTTTAGGACAAACCTAGTCTTAAAAAATAATGTCTTTTTATAAACACACTTACATCATCATACTAATATCACTAAATGTGAAAAGGCGTTAAATCACAGAAACACACACACATACACACACACGCGCGCGCACACACACTCACACACACACACTCACACACACATACATACACACACACACTTTTATTCACGTGTACAGTACAAGTTAGAACATTAAAAAAATCTGATTATGATATACAGCATTATAATATTACTTCTAATTAAAAAAAAGAAATGAGAGACAGACAGACAGACAGGCCGACAGAGACACAGACAGATAGACAGACAGACGGACAGACAGACAAGGCAGACACAGAGACAGACAGACAGAGATTCCAGATGACAGTTCGCCTAGTAGGGATGGACCCGGCTTTGCAGTGTGTAGCCAGGTCAGCTCCAGCACCACTGAAGCTCCTCTCTCCCTGCATCCTGACAATGCTTTATTCCCATTAACTCTTTCTTTTGAGCCATAGAGAAACAAAGAAAGTAAAATAGATAAAATGTCCCATAGCCCATGCGGTCGTTGCGGAGCGAAGCGTCAGAGACCTCAGCTTCTCCAGAGGCCAGCATATTGAGGGCGGCGCCCATCTCCTCTCCCTCGCTGCTTTACCTTCCCTGACCCTAAAGAGGGCAGGTACCCATTTTCAGCTGGGTGAACTGGGGGAACTGTACTGAAGCCAAGGCGCGCAAACGGTCACCCATCCAAGAGGTAACCACGCTCGATGCTGTTTAACCTTAGCTGGGGGAAAGCGAGTGCTCTGACCACTAAGCTATCCCGTCCTCAAGAAAGTATGCATGATTATAAGTAAATGAATGACGGGCATCAAGAGGAAGAGAGCAAAACACAAGTACACAAAGGACAATAATGAGTTAAACATGGTGATATCCTGTTAGCCCTAAATGGGTACCTGCTTCTTTAGGGTTAGGGAAGGTAAAGCAGCGAGGGAGAGGAGATGGGCGCCGGCCTCAAAATGCTAGCCCCTAGAGCAGTGAGGTATCTGACGCTTAGCTCCCCTACGACCACATAGATTATGGGACACCTTTACCTTTTACTTTTATATCCTGTTAGGGTTGATGCACCCTGGATGGGTGGCAAAATATTCATGTACTTTTAGTTAAAGTATACAGGTATCTCAGGTGAAAAAAGAGAGAGAACAACAACAAAAGTGGCATGTAATTAAAAAAACAACCATGAGCATCAGTATGACATCAACATCATCGACCAGGCTGTAAGAAAGAAACATTAAGAATAATACAATAATTCAGGAACATGAATGTAGATGAACAAGAATGAATATCCCCCCCCCCCCTCTCTCTCCCTCTCTCTTCTCTCTCTCTTCTCCTCTCTCTCTCTCCATCTCTCTCTCTCTCCTCTCTCCTCTTAATGATACGATAATACCTATCAATGTGCCTTTCAGTATTGCAATTGCCCTCCATGGAATGATTAAAGTGTTTTTGATTTGACTTGACTTGACTTACTACAGACTTGCGAGAGGAGCAATCACCCTCCAGTAGCAAGTATTTACAGAGACAGCTACGACTGGAAAAATGGAGGGTTGTGTAGAACAAAAGCTATATACATATTTATGTGTTTAAGCAAATATATGAGAAAATGAGATTTTAAAAAAAAAGGAATTAAACTTTTTATTGAGGGAAAAGAATAAGCACACAATGTTGTGTGTGTGGTGTGTGTGTGTGTGTGTGTGTGTGTGTGTGTGTGTGTGTGTGTGTGTGTGGTGTGTGTGGTGTTATTTGTGTGTGTATGTGTGTGTGTGTATGTGTGTGTGTGTGTGTGTATGTGTGTGTGTGTATGTGTGTGTGTATGTGTGTGTGTGTGTGTGTGTGTGTGTGTGTGTGTGTGTGTGTGTGTGTGTGTGTGTGTGTGTGGGTGTGTATGTGTGTGTTGTGTTTACATCGAGCCCTCAGTCCATGAAAGTAAATAAGGTGATAATGATTAACAAACAAACAAAAATAAGTGTGTGTGTGTGTGTGTGGTGTGTGTCTGTCTGTCTGTCTGTCGTCCCTTTATCTGTTTAGCTATCTGTCTGGATTTCTGTCTGCCTGTCTGTCCACCAATCTGTACGGAAACAGTATCATTTTAACACACACCTGTAACTGCAGACTCTACAAGCCCGATTTTAAGAGGCAAAGTCACACCACCTTGTCTATACCAACACCCTACCTGCTTCCCCCCCCCCCCCCCCCCCTCCCCCCCTCTCTCTCACCCTCTGACATTTTGGCAAGGGAAGAGTTCCCACAAAAACTGACAGCTCTCTACCCATCTCCCACCAACACTCCCACCCCCACCCCACTACCACCGCCACCCGGGAATAGCCTCCCCCCCCCCCCCCCCCCCCATCATCCCCCCCCCCCCCCCCCCCCCCCCAAAGCCAGCAGGCCGCACTGGAGTGAATGGGGCCAGGTGATTTTCCATTCATCATGTCGGCCAGGCCCCAGCTCAATGCCTTCAGGAAAGAAAAATACAAAAAATCACGGGGAAAAAAACCCACACCACCGCATTCCTCCTTTTAGACTTCAACAGCCAGAGAAGAACTAGTGGGGGAAACTGTAGAAGAAGAAGAAGAAAAAATGACCTGTAATTTAAAAGAAGAAAAAAAGAAGTCAGTGTCTGAAATCTATGGCTAAAAGAGAGAAAAGGGGAGAGAATTAGGCAGGAGAAAAGAGAGTGCCGACGGGTGGAGTGGGTGCTGAGGTTAGGGGGTGGGGGGTGGCAAGGGGGGGGGGGGGGGGGGGGGTAGGGGGTAGGGGGTAGGATAGGTGGGAGAAAAAGGTTTGGCTTCAAAGGCTGTGGATCGATTGCTAAGGTTGGGCTCACACACAGAGAATCTCTGAATTGAAACAGTGAAGCAGGATTAGGTTAAAACGGGGTTTCAAGCTTCGCCATACTCCGTGAAACAGACACACAAACCATGCACACACACACACACACACACACACACACACACACACACACCACACACACACACACACACACACACACACAAAACCCAACCAACCCAACAAAAGAAGAAAACCCCATAAATAACAAATGTACCCAAGGGTATTTCAGTACTATTGGTTTCACTTCATGACTACAGGACTAAGAGCACAGCCAGACAAACAAGCAGATAAGATGAGCAACTTCCACTTCACAGCAAGACATGAAAGAGGTAATGATAAAGGGGAGTGAGTAATTCTCTTAATGGACTGGAAGCGAAAGAGTTTTGAAGAAAGAAAGGGAAGGAATTAATGCGATATCGAGAAATGAAAGGAAGGGCGTTAAAGAGAAGAAGAGGAATGCATGCAGTATGGGACAACTGGGGAAGAAAGGCTGAAGGATGGGAGAGATATTAAAAGATAAATAACATGGAAAGGGAGGGAGCAATACACGAAGGACCATGGCAACTATTCACCGGTCACCAACAGTCATTCTCCAATACATATAAAACTTGTACCAAACACAACACAACACACACACACACACACACACACACACACACACACATACACACACACACACACACACACATGTAGGCATGCTACCAGTCTTTAGCCAGACACCAGCCCTTTATCTGACCTACAGAAAATCAGTCGAACACCCTGTGCCACCCTGTAGCAGAGCTAGTTTCAAAACAAACTGTGTGACCTAGGCTTTAGTCGATCCCTTCTTATAACCCCAAATTGCCACCCCCCCCCCCCCCCCCCCCCCCCCCCCCCCCCCCCCCCCCACAATGTGCCAGCTACATCCACCACTCTGAAGACACTGGCTCGCTCTACCTACAACTCAGTTGAAGGCCGCGGTTTACCTCCCCTTCTCCCCCCCCCCCCCCTCCCCCCTCCTCCCCTTTCCGCTGTCCTGTGTATGTTAATATCTTACCTGTTCACGGGCTCACTCCCCCTCCCCATACCTCTTTCCAGTCTACGCTTACTCTACGAGCCCTACCTACCTCTCCTCCCTTTCCTTCTTACCTGTAGGCCTAAGCCTACCTACCCCTCCCCAGTCCATTCCTTTCAAGCCTTGTCTCTCTCTACCTTACTCTCTCCCTCCCACGCACCCTCTCCACCCCCCCCCCCCTCTCTCTCTCTCTCTCCTCTCTCCTCTCTCTCTCCTCCGTCCCCCTCAAAAAGCTCTCTTTAGGCAGTCGACGACTCCGCCCCTGTGTGTCTGTGGGTCTACCTAGCCTGTGATGTGGGAGCGTTTTCAAGGGGCTGTGATCGCACTGACGAGTTGCTTCTTATCACCACCACCACCCTCACTCAGCCAGCCCAGCATAGTTGAACTGTCTGTCCACCGACAGAGTTGGATCGTACAGGGGACTGAGAAAAGAATGCTGCTGCTATAATGCAGATCTCTGCTAGGCTACTACCTTTTTTTGTTTTAATTGCAGAAGATCGCAGTGGTCGTAGTAGTAATAGCGCGGACGGTTTTAATTAGAAAAGCGCGTGCGTTTGAGTTTGATGATTTTCTTTGCGGATTATATTAACCGGCCCTACTGGGAGTGTCAGGTGTTTATTCTTCACACATCTCTCGCTATTAGACGAGGAGTGAGTAACCTGTTTTAAAGACTTCAGTCTTTGAGTCATTACTTGGGTTCTGGCCAGCTCATTCTGCAAACTTTTTTTGGTGTCGGCGTTTGTTGTTGTTGTCTGTGTGGATTTTTGTGGCAGTGTGTGTTGTTTTTCTGATTCGTTGGAGTCATCAGATTGTTGTGAAACATGGGGAGTTGGATCCGGCGACATCGGACTAAATATGTGTTTAATGTGAGTATGGGTTTGCTTTGGTTTTTTCTTTTTGTGGGGCCATGTGTGTGTGTGCGTATGTGTGTGCGTGCGTGCGTGTGTGTGTGTGTGTGTGTGTGTGTGTGTGTGTGTGTGTGTGTGTGTGTGTGAGAGAGAGAGAGAGAGAGAGAGAGAGAGAAGAGAGAGAGAGAGAGAGAGAGAGAGAGAGAGAGAGAAATCACAAGTTCTTTTATTTCGAGGATAATGAATAAGCACCCATGTGGGGGGTTTTTTACATCCAGTCCCCAGGAGAGAGGAGAGAGAGAGAGAGAGAGAGAGAGAGAGAGAGAGAGAGAGAGAGAGAAGAGAGAGAGAGCGAGAGAGAGAGAGAGTTAGAGTTTTCTTAACTGGCTGGTTGACTGATCG
>CM054141.1:66337589-66340089 GCA_028751875.1 Rapana venosa
GTAAAAATATAAAATGTTTGTGTGGTGAGAAAATTACTAGCATTCATATAATTTTTGAATGTAAGAGTCTAAAACCATTATTACCTTCTTTTTCTGAAAAGTCCTTGGATAAGATATTCAAAAATATTGATTTGGCATTTCGTATAACAAAATCTTTAATGAACAGTCCTATAGGACATTTGTTATAGTTATAAGTCGCATTAGCATTTCTTATGTATTTATTTGTTGTTATCATTGCTTAGCCTTTTTCTGTATACTGCCTAGGATATTTAGCAACAGATAAAAATTTCACAGCACACAACCATCAACATCAATTCCCCTCCCCCCCTTCCCTCGTCTAATATCACTTTGAGTGAACGACGAAAAAATCGAACAACAAAAACACACACACACACACACACACACACCCCCACCACCCCACACCCCCCACACACACCAAACACGCACACACACACCGCACACACACAGTCACAAACCACACACACACACACACCACCACACACACACTCAACATGGAGTGACACACACACAAGTCACAACCACACACACACAATCAAAAAACCAACACACACCCACAGAGCCCCCAAAACCCACACACACAGTCAAAACCAACACGCACACAGTCACAAACCAACACACACACAGTCACAACCACACACACACACAGTCACAAACACAACACACAACAAAAAACACACCACACACACACACACACACACACACACACCACAACACCCCAACACACCATGACACATAAGTGACACAGAACCGCACAAACACACCACCCACACACCCCAAAACACACACAAAACCCACAACAACACCCCCGCGGGAGCGCACAGAGAGAGGGGGGGGGGGCGAACAGCAGACAAAAAAGACAGACAGAAGAGAGAAGAGAGAGGAGAGAAGAGAGAGGAAAGAGAGAGAAGAGAAGAGAGAGAGAAAAGAGGAAGCTGGGGTGTTAGAGAGAGTAAACAAAAATATAACCAATGATAAGAGCAACAACAACGACAACAACAACAGATTCATAAGCAAGTTATAAGGCTAAAGAAACATCCCAAAGAACAAGCTATGTTGTCACTGACAGACAAAAAAAAGCAAAAACAACATTTAAAGAATATATTTTAAAATCCATAACATCTGCATAATTTATGACGTATGACGCAATTTCTCCCCGCAAGACAAGTTTAATTAAAACAGAAGAAAACAAAATTTGCAGAATGAAAAGGTGTGTGTGTGTGTGTGTGTGTGTGTGGTTTCTTTTTTTACGTAAACACAGGCACACGCCGTGTTAGCTATATATTTTGTGCCTAGCAAGTTACATCATATAACAAGAGAGCGAGAGAGAGACAGACAGACAGACAGACACACAGACACACAGACAGACAGACAGACAGACAGACAGGCACACAGGCAGGCACACAGACACAGACAGAGACAGAGAGGTAAATATCCTTTAGTGGAGGACACAATATTTAGTTGATTGATTGACTAATTGATTGATTGACTAATTGATTGACTGATTTATTGAATTATTGATTGATTGGTTGATTGACTGATTGATTGACTATTGATTGATTGATTGATATACGCGTCGACTGGATAAATTCTTCGGCTTTCAATCAAACCCTAAGACATGCACATGAAATAACTATGTGAAACAAAGATTCGGTCATCTTTATCGATTTATCTAAACGATTATTTATTGATACCAAAGAGTACGAAAAAGGACACAGATTAGCGGCATCAAACCTTAAAGCTTGAATGGGCATGCACATAAAATATGTGAAACAAAACTTCTGTAATCTTTATCATTTTATCGAACAATTGTTTATAGATGCCTGTGTAATAGACAAAGGTTAAGGGTATGTTTAGGAAGCCTTCTTATTCAGTGTGTGTGTGTGTGTGTGTGTGTGTGTGTGTATGTGTGTGTGTGTCTGTGTGTGTGTGTCTGTGTGTGTTTGTGTGTGTGTGTTGTGTGTCTCTTTCTCTCTCTCTCTCTCTCTCTCTCTCTCTCTCTCTCTCTCTCTCTCTCTCTCTCTCTCTCTCTCTCTCTCTCTCTCTCTCTCTCTCTCTCTCTCTCTGTGTGTGTGTGTGTGTGTGTGTGTGTGTGTGTGTGTGTGTGTGTGTGTGTGTGTGTGTGTGTGGAGGAGAGGGAGGAAATGCTAACTTATTAACCGAATGACTTTGTGGTCGTCTTTGAGCGTGTGCAACACACACACACACACACACACACACACACACCACACCACACCCCTCCTCACACACAAGCACACACATACACACACACACAACACAACACAACACAACACGACACACCACACCACACCACACACACCACACACACACCACACCACAACACACCAACACACACACACACACACAGACCAGAAAAAAAAACCTGCCCGAATTTCTTCACACGCGATAACCACGACCACACACACAAACTACGCAACAAGCGAAGAATGCAATTCAAGCGTTGGAACGTAAAGAGGGTGCG
>CM054141.1:66352589-66360089 GCA_028751875.1 Rapana venosa
AGGGGTGACCCATAGTCAGGGTGTCAGGATAGTTTATGGTCTGTGGAGAGAAAAAAAAGAAAGAAAGAAAAATTGCTGAATTGACGCCTCAGCACGATCCTACATATGTCTTACCTCTTCTCAGATTTCCGACAGAGTAAGGTCTTAGTGATTCCCAAAGAAAGAGAGAGAGGTGGGGGAGTGGAAGGAGAGGGAGGGAGGGAAAGGGAGAGAGAGGGAGAGAGAGAAGGGGGGGAAGAGAGAGAATTCTAATGGGATTATGGGGACCTCTTTTGAGTAAATGATATCCCGAAGTCTGTGTAAGATATTTCCTCTGTACTATTAATTTGGTGCTAGTTTTTTGTGTATGTTTTGCCTCGCTTTCATCTTTCCACAGTGTGCGTGTGTGTGTGTGTGTGTGTGTGTGTGTGTGCGTGCGTGTCTGTGCGTGTGCGTGCGTGTGTGCGTGCGTGCGTGTTTGTCCTTCTGTCCCTCTGCTATGTCTGCCATGAATTGAAACGGAAAGACAGCCCTAGAATAAGCTACATCATGGGGCAGACATCAAACTGTCAGTGTCCTCCTGTCCCAGCTAGCTGTAATGCAGGAGATCAAGAGTCGGAGGTGTGTACTTGAGCTGTACAAAGCAATGCCTAAAATGTCTGTGACAGTTGTTGACACAATCATATACGCTCCTTTGCATGATCGCGGACAAATATCTAACTAACCAGCCAATCATCCAACCAACCAACCAACCAACAATCCAATCAATCAGCCAGCCAAGTAAGCAAGCAGGCAACCAACCAACTGACAAATAAACCAACCAAGCATCCAACCAATCAACCAAACTCCCAACCAACCACCTACCTAAACACCCACTCACCACCAACCAACCAACCAACTAGCCATCCAACCAACCATCCACCCAACTACCCAACCAACTAACCACCCACCCACCCACCCAACCAACCAACTACAACCTTTTGTTTTACTCTTCATTTTGAAGTTTGACATCTATAGATACTGACTCCACTCCCTTTAAAAAAAATCCCCACGAGACTATATAAACCAAGATCCCCGTATGGGAACGCACACAGATCATCTTATGCACATGTTGAAATCCCAGGCCTCTTTCGTAGAAGAGAATGACAGCAACGTCAAGCGGCATGGATGGCATGAACATACCCAGCATGCAAGCTGCTCCTTGGGGGAAAATGGGCTCCGCCAGGTTCAAGTTGTTCACGACACACTGCCTGAAGCATTGACCACACTGCCCCAACGACTCCTCAAGAAGTTAAAGGGAGAAGTCAGCTCCTGGCAAGTTGCTCGCAGGAGGATTTTCTTTCCCCTTTGCTCCCAGGTTCACAAATTAATGGTGAGATTTTTGCGTATGCGACACTGTTTTTCCTCCCCCACCATTAAGGTAGCCGCATTTCCACTTCACTCTGGGATTCTGGAGGAAAGAAGAGGCCTCTATGTGTGTGTGATTTCGTTAGAGTAGTGGTGGGTGTTTTTTTTTCTCTTGCGCGCGTTTAACTATCTGTCTCTTAATCGTTCTTTCATTTAAAAAAAAACTTGTTTATATTGTTTTACATTGAGGATAATGGAATAAGCACCTGTGTGCTTTTTTGCATCCAGTCCCCGTGTGTATTCAGTTTTGTAAACTTGGTTCAGATGGACTAATTCGGTTTCTTTCTTTTACCTGGGATCAATACGAAGGGTCTTCTGAAAGTGGTAGGAATTCAAGGTTCTTGGTTTTAAAAGAAGAGATAGGTAGGTCGTCATTGATGATGAATGCGTTATCTTGATAGCTGTGTAGTCTTAATAGACCGTTGTTTTTTGTAATGGAGACTTCTGGAACAAGTTCGTGACAATGCTGCAGACTAAAGACCGCCGCACCCCCCCCCCCCCCCCCCCCGAAAAAAGCAAACAAAAAAGAAACAAATTCAAAAACACTACTAACAAACCAACCCCCCAAAACAACAACAACAACAACCACCAACCAAACAAACAAACAAACCACCACCACTGCTACAAACAAAAACAAAAACAAAACAAAAATGAAAAAGAAACATCACAAACAAACAAAAACCCAAACAGAGAACAACCAAACAAACAAATCCTCCCCCCCCCCCTCCCATGCCCCCCCCCCCCCCCCACTCCAACCCCCTCCCCTCCCCAAAAAAGCAAACACCAAAATACCAACCACCACTTCCCCCTCTTCCTAACCCCACCCCCCACCCCCACCCTTTCCCACCCCCCCAAAGCAAAAACAACCCCCCAAAAACCAACTAAACAAAATTATTTCCGCATACTTTGAAAAGACTACTCGTTTCTGTTTACAAGGCGTCCTGAACACGGCTTGTTTGTTCACCCTCTTCTTCCTTCTCTCGCATCAACAACTCTGTCTGTCTGTCTGTCTGTCTGTCTGTCTTTGTCTGTCTCTGTCTGTCCTGTCTCTATCTCCCTGTCTGTCCTGCCCTGTCTGTCTATGTCTCTGTCTGTCTGTCTCTGTCTCTGTATGTCTCTCTCTCTCTGTCTGTCTCTCTCTGTGTGTCTGTCTCTCTGTCTCTGTCTCTGTCTCTCTCTCGTCTGTCTCTGTCTGCCTGTCTGTCTGTCCTCTGTCTGTCTGCCCTGTCTCTCTTTCTCTCTCTCTCTCTGTCTCTCTCTCTCCTCTCTCCTCTCTCTCTCTCTCTCTCCTCTCTCTCTTCTCATCTCCCCTCTCTCTCTCTCTCTCTCTCTCCCCTCCCGAGGGCTGGATGTAAAAAAAACCCAGTCTTGTGCTTTTTCTTTTACCTCAGAAAAATAAAATATCCTTATCGTTATTCTTATCGTTCCCCTCTCTGTCTCTCTCTCTGTCTCTCTCTCTGTCTCTCTCTCTGTCTCTCTCTCTGTCTCTCTCTCTCCCCCCCCCCCCCCCCCCAAAGGGCTGGAAGTTATAAAAAAAAAAACAACTGTCTTGTGCTTATTCTATTACCCTCAGAAAATAAATTTCGTCATCTCTCTCTCTCTCTCCCCTCTCTCTGTCTGTCTGTCTTTCCGTGTCTGTCTCTAGCTCTCTGTGTCTCTGTCTCCCCCTCTTTCTCTCAGACATAACAGAACTCTGTGTGTTTGTGTGTGTGTGTGTTAGTGGGGTGAGAGAGAGAGAGAGAGAGAGAGAGAGAGAGAGAGAGAGAGAGAGAGAGAGAGAGAGAGAGAGAGACAAGAAGACAGTCAGAGGACCCGTTAACACAGCTGCTTATGTAACATTCTGTGACAGCTGGGAGCTGTACTCTGACCTTGTGACCGGGGCTGAGCTGTCTGGAGAGAGAGAGAGAGAAAGAGAGAGAGAGAGAGAATATGAAATATTACTTTCATGTCTGAGAGAGAGAGACAGAGACAGACACAGAGAGCTAGAGAGAATCAGCGGCAGACGGAGACACAGAGAGAAAGACAGAGGAGACACAGAGAACAGAGACACAAAGAGACAGACAGAGAGAGACAGACAGAGAAAGAGAAAAGTTTCTTTTATTCTGAGAGAGACAGAGATAGAGAGAGACAGAGACAGACACAGAGAGCTAGAGAGAATCAGAGGCAGAGAGACACAGAGAGAAAGACAGAGGAGACACAGAGAGACAGAGACACAAAGAGACAGACAGAGAGAGAGACAGAGAGACAGACAGAAAAGAGAAAAGTTTCTTTTAAGTCTGAGAGAGATACAGAGAGCTAGAGAGAGACAGACACAAAGACAGAGACAGACACACAAACAAACACACACACATACACCACACGCACGCGCAACACAAAACACACGCACGCACGCACGCAACGCACACACACACAACACACACACACGCACGCACGCACGCACGCACCCAACAATCAGACAGGGAGCTAGCTATAGGGAGTGAGATACATACAGACAAAAACAGACAGACAGAGACAGAGCGAGACATAGCAATATACAGACAGACAAGGATGGAGGGGGGGGGGGGGGGGGGAGGGAGGGGGAAAGGAGGAGGGAGAAAGAGAGAGAGAGGGAGAGAGAGAGAGAGAGAGAGAGAGAGAGAGAGAGAGAGAGAGCGCCAGAGGCAGTGACATAGGCGATAGTCTGAAGTTACGTAGAAATGGAATGTCTGTACTATCTGTCTGTCTGTCTGTCTGTCACTGTGTTGTGTTTCATAGGCTTCTGTTTTGATTGTCTTCTGATAGCCAATGTGTATGTGTGTGTGTGAGGGGGGGGGGGGGGGGGGGGGGGGGGGGGGGGGGGGAGGGATATCAAAATGGGATGAGGATGGAAAGGTGGGGGAAGGGGGTTGACACTTGGGGAAAGTGAGTGTGTTGTGTGAGTGTGTTTTGTGTGTTTGTGAGAGAGAGACAGTCAGAGAGACAGAGATAAAGACAGACGGACGGACGGACAGACAGAGAGAGAGAAAGAGAGAGAGAGAAAGAGAAGAAGAAGGAGGAGGAGGAAGGTGTGAGGAAGGAGAGAGGGGTAGAGGGGAGGAAGGGAGGGAAAGAGAGACAGACAGACATAGACACAGAGAGACAGAGAGCTCAGATCTCAGAGCTAAAAAAAAAACACCATGTAATGTTACCTCGGCCTTGGGCCACACACAACACATGGGGTCGGCGGAAGAGATTTTAAAGAAAAGACTGCAGGGTACTTTTAAAGAAGTAAAGTGCAACAACAACAACAAAAGAAGAAAAAAAGAAAGAATGGATAAAGAGACAGACAGACAGATGGAAAGAAAGAACGGAGAAAGAAAAGGAAAAAAGAAAGAAAGAAGAAAAATAAGGAAAGAAAGAAGAAAAAAAGAAAGAAAAAAGAAAGAAAGATGGAAAGAAAAAGAAAGTAAAAGAAAGAAAGGAAGGAAGACAGACAGACAGTAAGATAGAGAGACAGAAAGAAAGAAAGACCGAAAGGCAGACAGACTGAAAGAAGAAAAGGAAAGAAAGAAAAGGAAAGAAAGATGGAAGGAAGGAAAAAAGGAAAGAAAGAAAGAAAGAAGAAAAAGAAGGAGGGAAAGAAAGAAGGAAGAAAGAAAAAGAATGCAAGAATGGAAGGGAAGGAAGAAAGAAAGAAAAAGAAAATAAAAGAAAGGAAGTAAGGAAGGAAGACAGACAGAGAGAAAGATAGACAGAGAGACAAACATACAGAAAGAAAGAAAGACAGAGAGACAAACAGACAGAAGGAAAGACAGAAAGAATCACAGAGCATGACATAAGGCTACCCAAGAATGAACTATGTCGATCTATGCCCTAGTCCTTGTGTCTTTGTCAGAGATTCAGGATTTCAAGCGTGCATCCCTAGTACGTCTTGTAAGCGTACCTCTGACTGAGAGAGAGAGAGAGAGAGAGAGAGAGAGAGAGAGAGAGAGAGAGGAGAGAGAGAGAGAGAGAGAGAGAGAGTGTGTGAGAGGGAGGGAGGGAGAGAGGGAGGGAGAGAGAGGGAGAGAGGGAGGGAGAGGGAGGGAGAGAGAGGGAGAGATGGGGGAGAGGGAGAGAGAGGGAGGGAGAGAGGGAGGGAGAGAGAGGGAGGGAGGGAAAGAGAGGGGGAGGGGGATCGTTGTGGGCATGATACTATCTCAGTCGGTGATAAGATCAACAGCGGTCTCATGTGTCTGGTTGGTTGTTGTTGTTTTTGTTTGTTGTTTGTTGTGGTGGGGTTGTTTTTTTTTTTTGGGGGGGGGGGGGTTGTGGTCACATAGTTTTTGTTTACTGCTAACAAGTGGCCAGTTTTGTTATTGTTGTTGTTGTTGTTGTTATTGTTTTATGTTTACCCCTCCTCTGCGAACACAATCATAGGCCAGTCAAAGACAGATATATAGATAGATAGATAGATAGATAGATAGATAGTCCGACATACAAAAATAGACATGCGTGTGTGCGCGCGCGGGCGCGCACGCTCGCACGTGAGTGTATGTGTTTTGTATATTGCAGGTAAAGGACACTAAACGGAAGAAAAACTGCGCGGTAGACATCTACCTATAAACACATCTTGAAGAATAGGGGGGATGCTGGCGGGACCAAACCAAGAACAGAAAGTTATTTTGAGGGAAAAACCAGCGGGGTAACTATTTTTGAGTTAAAAAAAACTAACTGCCCTCAAACCAGAAAAACCCCCAAAAACAATAAAAAGCTTTAGTACCCAACGCCGTCCTCCTTTTTCCCCATTTTTTTGTTTATCCCCCTGTAAACTCTTTTTTACGAAGTCTGAAAAGTCGATGATAGTTTCCCTCCCCCTCATTTGCCCCCCTTTGCTGGGTTGGCAGTTTGTGGCTACTGTTGTGCGTTTAAAAAATTCCTGGGGCTTAGCTTGTCTGTCGTTGTTTTAAGGAATGCAAAGTCTTTTTATTAAGCTTGTGTGTGTGTTGTGTGTGTGGTGTGTGCGCGCCCCCGCCCACCCGTCGCGGCTTGTGTGTTTTTTATTTTTTTTTTTTTTCGGGGTAATGAATAAGCACTCACTTTGGGTTTTTCATCCACCCCCGTTGATGCACCCAGTTCCGTGTGATGCGTTTTGTAAATTTTTGTCATGCGTTCCCACAGCAAAAAGGCGGAAAGGTTTTTTGAATAGTGTGCAAGTTTCTGCGTGCTTTTCATCATCTTCATCCCCATCCCATTTCTTCTTTGCTTCTTCTTGGCAGTTTTCTTTTCTTCGCATTTTTTTTTTTTTTCTAACCGTTTATTTTTTTTCTTTCATTCTTTTCTTTTCATCTCCTCTCCCCTCCCCACCCTCTCCTTTTTTTTTTCTTCGCTTCTTTTTTCCCCTTTTTTTTCTTCTTCTTTTTTTCTTTTCTTCTTTTCCCCCAAAACCCTTCTTCTTCTTCTTTTTTCCTTTTCGCAATTCTTTTTTTCTTCTTCTCTTCTTTTTTTCTTTTCTTCTTTTTCTTTCTTCTTCTTTTTTCTTTTCTTTGTCCCTTTTGCACTCAAGCCCTCCCGCCCCATGTGAGTTTCCCGTGTTGTGTGGCCCTTTCTGTTTTATGTGTCTGCCCTCATCTAAGTAGATTACCATCAGGCCGATGGACAGACAGAAACAACAGGCAGACGACAAAAACACAAAAACACCACAACCACGCCCCGCGCGCGCGCTCGACCGGCACCACACAGACACACCCACACACACATTAATCTTTTTTTCCCCTTCTCCCCCTCTTCTCTTTTCCCCAACCAGATCGAAGTGCTTTTTTAATCCCCCCACCCCTCCCCCCACCCTTTTCCCCCCCCCCCCCCCCCCCCCCCCCCCCCACCCCCCCCCCCCCCCCCCCCCCCCCCCCCCCCCCCCCCCCCCCCCCCCCCCCCCCTCCCCCCCCCCAACCCCTTTAAAATAAAAAAAACCCCCCATTTTTAAACCCCAAAAAAAATGTCCCCCCAAAACCCCCCAAATTTTCACCTTTTTCCCCCCCCCCCCCAAAGGGAAAAAAAAAAAAAAAAACAAGGAAAAAAAAAACCCAAACCAATTATAACCCCCCCCCCCCCCCCCCGCCCCCCCCCCCCCCCCCCCCCCCCTTTTTGGGGGGGGTTTTTTTTTTTTTTTTTTTGGGT
>CM054141.1:66367589-66385089 GCA_028751875.1 Rapana venosa
TGGAATGAAATGGACCAAGAAGGCAGAAAATAAACAAGGAGATGACACGAAGAAACGGACAAGGCAGAAACAAAGAGAGGGATAGAAAAGATGGAGATCCTAGCACAGAATTTCCTGAAGGCGAGGATACTATTTACTGACCGGCCCCTCGGCATCCCCACAGGGGAACGAATGAATACCTGCCTTCTATGGCGGCACCTGTTGGATTAAGACGAAGACAGCTTAACGTCTTGTCTTCATTAGTGCAGGTCCTTTGCTGCTTAAATCATATGTGGGTAGCATAGTAATGTATTCATAGGGGCATGCAAACCCTGTCCATGAACATTCTTTGGAATAGCTGGTTCCAGTCCTACCCTAGAGAAGAACTTAAGATTCTTTTTTGTTTTGTTTTTTGTTTTTTAGATCATATTTTCAGTTTTTTCATTGTGCAACTACGAATTGACAGAATCACATCTGTATCCTTAAGATTCTTAGTGAAACAGAGAAAGTATATATGTGAGGATGGGAACAACAATGTCTGTGTACATACAACGAGAAAGTGAGGTGACAAATATAGGCTACACCCATTAAAGAAATAGGCTGCTACCGCAAGATTAAAATTTTATGTGTTACAGGTAACGGTGTTTCAGAATTCAAAATCGCTTTTAACAGTCTAATCCAATCTTGTTGTTTATACCCCCGCCGACCTCAGAGGTCATATTGGGGCTGTCACCTCATTAAATTGTTTGCATCTCACACTGAAGCTGTGCAACTATACATACACAGATTAAAACAGGGTTTAAAGCCAACTCTGCTGTCTTCTTTCTTAGTACCAATGTCCTGGCCAGCCCTAAGGGTTAACCCAGGACAGTCACCACATTGGGGAGCTTTTAACCTTATATCATTCAACTATCCCAGAAATAGCACATTATCATATTTCCATTACCTCATAACTGTTTCCATTACGTTATCTTGAGACTACTATCCTGATTCATTTCATACTCAGTGTTGTTATTAAGTGCTGTCTTCTAGGCCAAGGTACATGTCACCATACTATGCTTCTTCGATTATTCATTGTATATGCACAAGAGAGGGCCTCTGTTAATTTTCAAGTCAGTGTTTTGTTTGAAACAATGAGCGCAGGAATAAACCAGCATAAATGGGAGGATTTTTATACTTTCTCTCTCTGTCTGTCTGTCTGTCACTCTCTCTCTCTCTCCTCTCTCTCTCTCCTCTCTCTCTCTCTCTCTCTCACTCTCATCTCCGGTCTCTCCCCTCTCTCTCTCCTCCTTTCTCTTTGTGCGTCTGTTTGTCTCTCTCTCTCTCTCTCTCTCCCCTCTCTCTCTCTCTCTCTCTCTCTTTCTGTCTGTCTGCCCTGTCACCTCTCTCTCTCTCTCTCTCACTCTTCTCTCTCTCTCATTCTCTCTCTCTCTCTCTCTCTCTCTCTTTCTCTCTCTCTCTCAGGAAGACCTTGACAACAGAGGGTATGTGGATCGGTGGTCTAGAGGTAACGCGCCTGTCTAGAAAGCGAAAAGTCCGGGTCTGAAGTGTGCGGCGGTTCGTACCCCGTTTGGACCGGAAATTTTTCCCCCATCCATTAGACCATGAGTGGTGGTCTGGGCGCTAGTCTTTCGGATGAGACGATAAACCGAGGTCCCGTGTGTTACACGTAATTATTTAGCGCACGTAAAAAAAACCACGGCAACAAGAGAGTTGTCCCTGGCAAAATTCTTAGAAAAAAGCCACTCTGATAGGGAAACAAATACAGCTGCAGAAAAAAAAAAAAAGGGTGAAAGGGTGGCGCAGCGCTAAGTGGCGACGCGTTCTCCCGCTCTCCCCGGGGAGAGCAGCCCGAATTTCACGGAGAGAAATCTGCCGTGACTTAAAGTAAAATCTGAGCGCTTTGATTTGTTGCTTTACAAGATTCAGCGCTATATAAATTCCATACATTATTATTATTATTATTATTATATCTGATAGTCTTGAACATACTTTAGCCTGCATGTAGGATAGTACCCTTGTTCGGGTTTTTTTCTGCGACTTCAGCCACACAAATACGTTGTCCAATAAATATTCAGGGCTAAGGTCCGCTGTCTCAGCAGCGATCTGAGCAAGATTGTGTGGCCGACGGAGAGATAACCCTGCAAACTAAACTGTACGGCCCACGAGAGGAGCTGGAGAAGACTTGCCAGTATATCTCCCAAATACATCTGACGGTGTAAAAAGCGAACGAGAGAAAGAGCAAGAAGACAGCCATGATGCCAGTACCCACATCTTCTCCACCTTCCCCTCAGAGGGCCTTATTTATGCTGTGCTATCTCTCCGAGTCAAGAATTGGAGAGAGTGAAGAATGTGTCGAGAGGAGTCTGTGGACCAATCTTGGCATGTGGACAGTCCTCTTTTGTAAAATTTTTATTTTTCATATTTTTTAATAAGAAATCTTCAGCCTGAAGGTATGGGACAGAAGCTGGTGATATTCTCTTAGGGTCAGAATGGTGATCCGTTGTGTCCTGTCTGTAGTGTATGTGTTTTTGCGTGCGTGCGTGTGTGTGTGTGTGTGTGTGTGTGTGTGTGTGTGTGGTGTGTGTGTTTTGTTTACTTTGTGTTTCTTCACGTTCCGTTCTCTGCTTTAAAACACAAGTAACAGGCTTTTTTTCCGAGAAGAGCTCGAGTCTTGTTTGTTGTAGTTCAGTAAACTGTCTACCTCTCTGTGCCTTCTGAGCGTGTTTGTTTGCCCTTATGCTTTTGTATTTGCTATTCATGTGTGTGTGCGTGCGTGCGTGTGTGTGTGTGTGTGTGCGTGCGTGGTGTGTGTGTGGTGCGTGCGTGCGTGCGTGTGTGTGTGTGTGTGGTGTGTGTGTGTGTGTGTGTGTGTGTGTGTGCTTTCTCACACAAAACATAGTTTTGTAACGGGACTGTTTCCTTGAGTGGTCGTTTCAAACATCTAGTATTCAAGTACCTGGTTTATTTTGTTTGTTGTTTTTGAAAAGCGTTGTAGGCTGTTTGCTTTCTCGTTGTTTTCCTTTACCTACAGGAAAGTGATGTCGTAGTGGTATACATTTATGATGCAGATTATAGCTTTGTTGGTGTACTTTTTCCTTGAAAGGCCGTTTAAAGCAGCTGAAATGTTACAGTGCCTGTTTGCAGTGACATGATGGACAGAGGCAGGACGGTTAAGACATCCACCAGCTTTAACAAGTAAACCCACAAGGTTCTGGGCTCGATTCCCAGCCTAGCCCTTGCTTCCCAGTTTGACGAGAAAATCGAAATGAATGTCACAATCTTTTTGAATGAGACTATGAACCGAAGCCCCGTGTGGCGAATACACGAGAAATATCTTGCCCACATGTTAAAAACCCGTTCCGCCTTTCAAAAGAGTAGGCCGTTGTGTGGGTAGGAGCGAATGGCAGTTTCTTTTTAAAACCGCATATAGACAGCTGTTACGTTTGGATACCATTCCTGAAGTCGGAATGTGGCTCCCTAAATGGTGGTGGTGGTGGTGGTTGTGGGGAGGGGGGGGGGGGGGAGCAGCTGCATATGCAAAAATCTCACCACTACGAAACCTTAGAACTCTAGCCGAGCTAGGAACGAAAGAAAAGAAAGGCGATGTAGGTGTGTTTGTGTGTTTTGTTTGTGTGTATTTGTGTGTGTTTGTGTGTTTGTTTGTGTGTATTTGTGTGTTTGTGTGTGTTTGCTTGTTTGTTTGTGTGTTTGCTTGTTTGTTTGTGTGTTTGTGTGTGTTTTGTGTGTGTTTGTTTGTGTGTTTGTTTGCTTGTTTTGTTTGTTTTTTTGTAAATGCAGTAAAGATTGGGGTGGGGGGGGGGGGGGGGGGGGCGTGCGGTTTTCTTTCCCGACAGAAATGTGAAAGTGTAAAGAGTACGGTTGGCTGTGTTCTGCAGCTCTGTACAGACAACTCGTGATCTGTCCAGACGCCATGTTTTCCTGTGTTGCTCTGAGCTGTTGAACTCAGAGGTTGTGGAGGTTGACGCCTCGTGTTTATTTTTGCCCCGTTTCCTTGACTGCGTGAGGCAGAGAGGGGTTGAAAGGTTGCTGTTTACTTTGTTTCTTTTTCCCTTGTGTTTGTTGGGCTGTGATATCTTTTTGAGGGCCAAGACCGCTGTTTACTTTTTAGATGTGAAGGGTTCAACTGTGTTGTTGTTGTTTTTACTCCTTTTTTTAATCTCCTTTATCTATTTAGCTGTCATATTTGTGTGTGTGTGGACAAAGACAGTTTGCTATTTTTTTAAGTAAGGGGGCGAAACGTGTGTTGTTTTTCTCTCTCTTTGTTTTCCAGTGTTTATTTAGGTATGGTATTTGTGAGGACAAAAATAGCTTTCTTCTCTTTCGTTTGTGTGCATGCTGTTGGTTGTTTCTTTTTCTCTGTTGAGCTTTGAGACTGCTGGTCGGGTTGGGCTTTTGAAAGAGTTTGGTTTGATCTTTTAAACGTGTTACACGGGAAAGGTTACCACAGTTAAACAAAATAGTAAATGAAACAACAACAAAAGCATGCGCGCGCGCGCACACACAGACACAGCGTGTGGATTCTGACAATTTTGGTAATCGACCAGGGTAGAGTTTGAAAGAAACTAAGCAAGAATCTTATTTGGAAATCAAATTTCAAAATGGAAAAACAAAGAAACAAAACCTAACTAATATTTAGGTCGTACGTATGGTTGACTTATCTTACGTGCAATGGATGGGAGGATGTGTGTGTGTGTGTGTGTGTGTGTGTGTGTAAGTGAGGAAAGGAGGCAAGTGTTTGTATATGTGTGTGTGTGTGTGTGTGGTGGGGGGGGGGGGGAGTATCTCTCTGTGTGTATAATTATATGTGTGTGTGTGCGTGGTTACAACACACGCGCGTATAGGCGTACAAACATTCGAGCATACGTGTGTTTGCTCGCGCGTGCTGGCTGCGTACTCGCACGCTTTCATGCATTATGATATACTCCTTTGAAACTAAACACAATAATCATATTGTGAAACAGACCTATCCTACAACCTTGTCTTGGCAGTCAGTCAAAGCTTTCACAACCCCTTCCTTTCCTGTTTTCATATGGACACAGTCGTCTAAAACTGTGTCTCTCTTACTATGCTTAAAGTGAATCGCCAGACAACACACATGGCATTTTCTATTGGCCATGTGTGCTGCCTTACAGCGACTGTGGAACACCGGACACATCGTATACCTAGGATTTGGGTGTTTTTTTTATAACCACATAGCTTTGTCCTCGGTTCGTAATGCGAAACTGCACGAGTGTACATGTATGCATTATCACGTGGACACTGTTCGAGCGTGACTTCGGAGACAAAAGAGTATTATATCTTTGGTTGAAAGTAAGCGCACATTCTTTCTTTCTTTATGAAAGAAGTACATATGTAGAAAGTTCCCGATTTTCATTCAGCGAGAGTTAAAGGGAGGGGAAATAAGAATGAATCAGTCTGTAAATGTTGTTCCTGCCTTCTTGGCCCATTCTCTTTCTCTTTTGTCCAGAAAGACTTAACAGATAACGATTCTCTCCCATGCCGAAGTTGGATGCGCTGGGTCTGACCTGCCAGGCACTTAACGGCAGCGTGATGCATTTTCGCTCATATAACAGACAACGACAGTTGCTGTCTGAGCATTCGAGGACGACGACGAAGAAGAAGAAGTTTCAATGTCGATACTCAGTTTCTGAAATCATTTTACAACTAGGAACTTACCTCATGAGTGTGTGATGTAATTCGGTAAAAGAAGAAGAAACAGCGTCCAGCCTTATCAGGGAAAAAGCCCTTGCGACATAAATTATGCTTTAAGCAAAATAACAGTACGTGAAGTGCCTTAATCATGTTTTCCAGAGGCGAATATATGACAGGTGATATTTATACAAGTTCTTGATGATAGCGGATTTTTTAAAGGTTGTGCTTACATGGGGAAGAGATAACTCTCTCTCTCTCTCTCTCTCTCTCTCTCTCTCTCTCTCTCTCTCGCTCGCTCGCTCGCTCTCTTTCTCTCATACACACTCACGCTCACTCACTTTCTCTCTCGCTCTCTCTGTTCTCTTCTGTTCTCTCTCTCTCTCTCTCTCTTCTCTCTCTCTCTCTCTCTCTCTCTCTCTCTCTCTCTCTCTCTCTCTCTCTCTCTCTCTGTCCCTCTCTCTCTCTGTCTCACACTCTCCCCTCACCACACACACACACTCACACTCCTCTCTCTGTCGCTGTCCCCTCTCTCTCTCTCTCTCTCTCTCTCTCTCTGTTCTCCCCCCCCCCCCCTACTACAAACTACTACTACTACTACTACTACTTCTACTACTACTACTACTACCACCACACCACCACCACCACCACCAGACATCTGTCCCATCACAATCATTTGTCATTTCGATAGAAACAACACACGCAAGCCTGAACGAACAATAACTCTCCTTCCTTCCCTTCGAGTGTGGTCTTGTTTGCCCATGCCTGCACCAAGGGCAGTGCACTGAGGGTGAGAGCTAGCTGTCTTCTGCAGTTTCCTCAGTTTGACACCTGACAAGTTTGATTTGGCGGCAGCGAATCGAGCGGAGAAAACTATTACATGAGCACGGTGCCTCCCATGCAGAAGGGATAGAGAAGCATTAATTTTCTGTTCGTCTGTCAGGTCGGCTCTTCTACCCTGGGCCTTAAGCTGTGTCACTCAGTGATGCCATGTCAGCAAAAGTGTGCATGTCTTCATTCAAATGTTAGTTATGTTTTACTATGTTATGTTGATATTGTCTTAAGCCACCACATGCTCTTAGCGTAGCACTTTATATTGTCCTTTAAAATAGAGAGAAAAAAAGAATCTTCGAAGTCGGAGTATGGCAGCCTCTATAATGAGGTACTAGAAAACATCTATAGACGCACGCAAACTTCTCCTCTAGTGCTTACTAATGGTCTCACAGTAATTCACAAGCAAGATTGAGTAAGACAGTGTGTATAATCTGGGTGATCTCCAGGGTGTCAGCCATGGAACGCCCAACAATAACAAAAAAGATCCGCTTTCAGAATTGTAGGCCGCAGTTTGCTAAAGCGAGTGGCGGGGACAGTAGGAAAATGATGAGGGGATGGGTATGGTATCTAGCCGTGAGGGTGCTGAGGTCAGGGGTTATGACAGGCTTTAATCTAGGTGGTGTGATGTGGGGGGGGGGGGGGGGGGGGTTATGATCTTCCTGTCCACGTGTGTGCAGACCTGCTCGTGCCTTACTCTGCCGTGTCTACATCCATGCTGAAGAATGCGTGTCCATGATCCGGCAATTTATGCCAGTGTTGAAAAGATCGCAAATAGGTTGTGCGCATCCCAGTGTCCACCGCTCAACCTGTGGGTTATGCGGTGTGTATCTGTGCATCTTTGCCGAGTGGGTGGTTGGACCTGCCCCAAATCATGTGGCGTGTGTGGAACATTCTGCACTCTGACCGTTCAGAAACTGGAAACTGGAGCATGCTGCTATGTACATGGCAGCTAGTTCTTTTCTTCTCAAAGACAGAAGGAGCAATCAAAGGTGCACCGATTTCATTTCAGTGTTTCATTCTGTCCTTTTGAAATACAGGTTTTCTGCTTGGTGTGTTTACGTTACATAACTGTTTTTTCCTGTGTATCTTACGGAGTCCAACTGTAGTCATGTTCCAATGGTCGAAGAATTCTGAAGTTTCCTGTACTGTTCACAGACAACATATTTATAAGCACAGATTATGTGCAGTTGAAAGCTCGTGTGATCATTATAGAATCTAAGCATTAACTAGAACGATCTACTCACAAGGCATGTGATCTATTCACAACGAATGCTAATATGACACACACACTTGTATAGATAAGGCAGTGTGTCAATAAATGATATTATCGAGGTGATACCTCTGATGTGGCTTCAGTGGTCGGCAGGGCTATGTGTGATGTGACTGCATTAGATTTGTTAACAATCCTTCATTATTTCTTCAAAAATCTGCGACCATGAATACAACAATAAGGCGGAATTATGACCAACAGAAGCTCACAACAGTTAGAATTTAAGAGGTCTGAGAGAAGACATTGCGCTATATCTATGGCAGAGACCTAGTTTGGAAAAGATCGATACACCTGCAATCAACCTTACTGACTTAATGAGACCAGAAGATTGGGGAGGAGTGGGGCGGGGGGGGGGGGGGGGGGTGGGGGGGGGATCCTTGAGCCAAAGGTATGTCAGGTGACTAATTGATAGTTTCTAGTTCCCTCCTAGATTTGTGACACCTCCACTCAACCCAGAGCGAAGCACACAACAACAACAATTATAGAGATAATGATTAACACCTGCTGAAAACACTTCAGTTACTGCTTCCTCTATCTGTCCTGTTGTTGTTTATGTTAAATATGCTGTGTTACAGGGCTGCATGGTGGTGGTGGTAGGTTGATAAAGTCCGTAACTGGAATCACTCCGCTTAAATACCATCAACAAACAAACATCGTTGTTAGTTTGGTTGTTTGGTTTTTTTGGTTGGTTGGTTGGCTGTTAGCTTTTAACTCAGGTACGATGGGAGAATTTCGTTTTTGGTCAGTGTTTGGGTGGGGGTGGGGGGGTTGTGGCGGGGGTATATGCTGGGATTTTTAAAAAAAAGGTTGTTTAGCTACTTATTGGTTTGATTGGTTGGTTGACTGGTTAGTTATCGCTGTAACCCCCCCCCCCCCCAAATCCCCCGAAGCTATTGATTATATGTTTCATTATTAATGTCTGGTCTATAGGCATATAATAATGTTACTAGTACAATTTATGTTGCCTCTATTAAAGGAGACATGTGAAGATAGATGTGCACTTATTTGACGGAAGCCTAAAGAAAGGACAGGAAAAAGTGAAGAAAATGAGAGAGAGAGAGAGAGAGAGAGAGAGAGAGAGAGAGAGAGAGAGAGAGAGAGAGAACTCGAACTCGAAGGATTTATTCACAAAAAGGCCATTGGCCCATACATGAAAAGAGAGAGAGAGAGAGAGAGAGGGGAGAGAGAGAGAGAGAGAGAGAGAAGAAGAAGAAGAAGAAGAACGAGAGAAAGCAAAAGAGCAGGGGCGCATAAAATGTAAGGTATGCTTTTCTTTTCTTTTTTTTAATTTGAATCAAGAATAAGAGAATTGACATAGACCAAAACCTCTGTACATGAAGTGACGCGCATATAATGTGATATTCAACACACACGGCCGACCTTGCCAAACACACACACACACATACACATACACTCACACAAAAAAAACCTTCCCAACCGTAGGCGGTTTTCCCAACATAAGCCAACGGCCATTATGCTAACACACCTTGCTACGAGCGAACGAACACGCCATCTAGTGTCATAACTCAAGCATGAATACTATTTAATTCATTTTATATCGCTCTTCATGAGTGAATCTTTTGCAGGGTGAAAGAAAAGTGTGTGTGTGTGTGTGTGGAGTGGGGGTAGGGAGTAGGGGGTGGTGGCTCTAAATTATTGTTGCCAGAAGATGATTATTCATGTTGAGCCTTCCGCCCACAGAGATGTTGATGCACACGAATAAAAGCCACACGTGGATCTGTTGAATTGAACAGCATTGCACCTGAAGGAGAGTTATTTTTTTCTCAAAGAGGTTTTGTAAAAAATATATATATACATCTTTTGATATTTGCCTTTCATTAAAACTGGTATGTCAAGTGGTAAGTTGTTCTGAATATTTTACTGCTCCAGTGACCCACATACCCCCCCCCCCCCCCTCTCTCTCTCTCTCTCTCTCTGTATTCTTTGGATGGTGTAACCCCACGCAATCTTTTCTTTACTCAGAAAATTAGCATAGTTTGTCATATCTTGTGGACTATTTTTTGGTTGGATGGAGGGGTAGGAGTGCGAATGGGGTGTAACCTGTAAGGAGGTTGATATGCTCAGTCAGGGGGAGTGTAAAAAAAGAAAAGGTGTAAACTAGTGTATAGAATGGATTGTCGAACTGTCAAAAGTGACAATGCAGGCTTGAAATGTATATTCTAAGCAAAATTTATATGTGCCTTTTTGTTGTTGTTGTTCAAATTATTTTTCTTAGATTTATGGAGTAGTGTGAAAAATAAAGTATCAAGTTGTAAAAAAATAAAAGATACCTGAAATGTATACAAGGAAAGAATGAATTTGAAAAGTCTGTTCAAGTAAAAGAAGTAGTTTCTATACATAGGGGTTGTTTTTTCCTCGTTGTTCACCCCAAACCCCCACTATTTGTTTTAAGTCTCTCCTGCAGTTTTGTTTATTTGAGAGTAAACAAAACACGGAATACGAAAGCATTTACAAGACACCCAGAATTCACATTCTTCATACTTCCGTAAGGAAAAAAAGAAATCTATATGATAGACTAAGATCGGATTTTTTTTTTACACTAGATCAGACCACAAAAAAAGGTAAAGGAGTCCTATAACCTATAAGGTCGTAGGGGAGCAAGGCGTCAGAGACCTCACTTCTCTAGGGCCAGCATATTGAGGGCGGTGCCCATCTCCTCTCCATCGCTGCTTTACCTTCCCTGACCCTAAAGAGGGCAGGTACCCATTTACAGCTGGGGGAACTGTACTGAAGCCAAGGCGCGCAAACGGTCACCCATCCAACTGGTAACCACGCTCGACGTTGCTTAACTTGGCTGGGGGAAAGCGAGTGCTCCGACCATTGAGCTATCCCGTCCCCTAGATCAGACCAGACCAAGACAAAAAGACCTATACAGTTTGTAATCATTCTTGAGAGAAACACGACATACAATTGAATCAGATCAGATTCACAGCAGTGCACACACTGCAGTCCACTCAGCAGGTTTGGCAGCATTGCGGTGTCGTCTCTGGCCAGGGGTGAGACGGCAACATGACAATGATGGCTGCCAGAGAGCTGCTCTGCAACTGTTGTATCCAAAGCAGAACAGGAGTATTTCGTTTTCACTTCCTTTTTTTTTTGTCAGTTTTGGCATACGTTTTTATTTCAAGGTGGTAAAACTGCGTGTGAAACATTTTACATGTGTCATGCCACATCTGCCAAACACGTAACAGATGCCTAGCCCACTGCAACGTCGCCCCGTACTAAGTCATGCTGTATGCTGGATGTTTCGGGTATAATTATGTGAAATGCTGACATAAACCGTTAGATTTTTGACAAGCCTATCGAAAGGTCAGTCTGTATATAATACAATCTGGGAAACTGGCAAAACTCTCTCTCTCTCTCTCTCTCTCTCTCTCTCTCTCTCTCTCTCTCTCTCTCTCTCTCTCTCAAAGGACCACATGTAGAGAGAGATTATCAGCAGAAAGTCTTCAGAGAAGTCTTTTCCCTGTGGGGATGCCGGGGCCCTGTCAGTATAAACTGCATGCCCACCTTCTGGAAACTCTGTTAGACTAACAATTCCCTCTTTTTCGATCCCTGTCTTTGTTTCTACTTTGTTCGTTTTCTTCCCGTCACCGCCTTCTTGTTTATTTCCTGCCATCTTAGCCCATTCTCCTGCTTTTTCCCCCCAGGAAGACTTCAAAGATAGTAAATCTCTCCCACACTGAAGTTGGATGTGCTGGGCCTGACTTGTCAGGCGCTTAACGGCAGCGCAACGCATTTTCGCTCATATGACAGACAGTTGCTGTCTGAGCGCTGGACGAAGAAGTATTTGAGCTTATCGTTTTTACCACTTGATTGTTGGGCCCATTCTTTCATCTCTGTAGACTACTTTCAGTCACGGCAGATTCCTCTGTGTGAACCAACCAACCATTTTTTTCTTTATTCTTTTATTTCGAAGATAATGGAATAAGCACTCATGTGCTTTTTGACATCCAGTTCCCGTGTTTATGTAGTTTTGTACATTTTGTCATCCGTTCCCGCCAGCACACTCTTCCGAAAAGTGGAACGGGTTTTAACGTGTACGCAAGATGTTCTGCTTGCGTTCGCACACGGGACCTCGGTTTATAGTCTCATCCGAAAGACTTTTGGGGAGAGTGGAGTCTGCACTGATGTTAACTCGAGAGGAAACATCCTCTTGAACGAGATTCGAACCCAGGTCACCAGATCACGAATGCATCACTCTAACCACCAGGCTATCCCGTCCCCCCCTAACTCACCACCAATATGCCCAGCAGCAGCTATCCACACCTATTTACAGCTGATTGGTTCTCCCAAGGCCGTGGAAATGTACCGCCCGAGGTGGAAGGGCAAAAGCGCCCGTCTTTTGAAGCCAAAGAAAAAAAGAAAAGAGTTGTGGTTCGTCACTCCTGTACGAAGAATGACAGCTGGTTTCGTTTCGTCACAGTATGTGTGTATGCGTGTGTGAGCTCGCTCTCGCTCTCTCTCTCTCTCTCTCTCTCTCTCTCTCTCTCTCACACACACACACACACACACATTTCCTTTTCTGGCTCGGTTTTCCCCCCAAATCTTTTGAAGCCTACTTTCTTGCCAGACAAGCTCAGTTTTATGACATCAGCATGACGTAATATTTCATTAGTGACGTAGGGTTGTACACACTTGCTGCACAATGTGTTGTATTTTGCAGTTTATATGCTGAGCTTGTTAGGAATCTTTCTGATAGACTCCATTTTGTTTTCAAAATGAGAAATATTTGATTTCGAAGTGTTTGATAAGGGACTTGAGCACAAATTGGGATGAATCAAGACAGAATGGTGTTTCCATGTCTGCAGCCCATTTTCTAAAACATTTCTACGAGGTATTGAAATGTCTAGCCCTGTAATTTATCAGCTCAAAAGCTATACTGCTTTTATCGAACTGGAAGCTTACAAAAAAAGGATAGCTTCTGATCCAAATGACACACACATTCTTTCTCCTTAACTCACACACACTTCTTTCTCCTTACACACACACACACACACTTACACTTCATTTCCCTTCCCGTTCTATGAACACAAAACGAAGGGGGAAAGCAAGCATGAAACAAAGACTAAAGAAAAAGAACGAACGAAAAAGCCGTAGGGAAAGACAGAAGGTCGAATGAATGAGGATGACAGGAAACTATGCTTGTAACGTGAGAGGCAAACCGGTTTCCCCCGAGTGCTCTCCCTTGTCAGGACATCTTGGCGTATGTCAAGGACGAAAGGTCATCCTAAAAGCCCGGACCATGAATCACTGACCTCAGTTGTCACATTGTCTCCAACCTGGCCTAAGAAGTTTATAAATAACCGTCACACCAGTACAGGTGTATGATGATAAATCTGTTGGTAACACATCATAACCATAGTTCTCACTTAGGAAACATTACATGGTCGCTTTTAGCATGTGAAACTTCAAAATGATTTTTTTCTGTGGGATTTTTTTTAAAGTATAGGGGAGGTAGCAAATGTGAAATAACAAAAACTGAGTCAATTTTTTTTTCTTCGACTGTAAATATTCATTTTTGTAACAGGCACGTCCCTCATAAGGTTTTGTGTGATTTAGCGAGCTATGCACATTCCCACATTCACTGAGATAGAGTTTTGATAAGATAATGTGTGCTGTGCCCCTGCCGCCCAATGAGAGTGAAACCAATACTTTTTTTTAAAGACAGAAAGAAAAAAGAAAAGAAAAGTATGTTTCTTTTGAAAATGAGTTTCAAATGATGATGGGTAAGATGTACTTTGGTCCTGCAGAATAAGTTTCTAAGAAAATCAGATTCCTCTGTCATGGGCAAAAGAAAACACAAAAAACCTCTATCAAAATGTTTTGTTAATAAGTAAGTTTTATTCAAATGGCTTAGAAAATTGACAAATAATATAAAGTTTTTAAAAAAATGCCCTTACCTTTTTAAAATAGTAAACTGGACTGCTGTTTTAAAAACATTTCTAAAGCCTAGTATAGTATTAGAGAAACCGTCATAAATTGACAAGAGTGAATGCCCTTGTATCTGCCAGGGATTGATAGGCAGAATTCACAACCCAGTTCAAAATGGCACAGTTTGTCAACACTCATGTCAGAAAAAGTAGCCACACCGTTTTAAAAACAATGCCATGTCTGGAATATATGATACCTACTTGAGTTTAAGTGTCTGACTGAAGCATTGAAACAAAAACATAACGCAGCATACAAAAAGCAGTTATTACGTGTAAGCTGTGGGTTTAGTTAAATCACTCCAGATGTTAGAAATGGATTCCAAGAAGAATAACAGGTTGCTGCTTTTCACGCCCGATATTGTACCTCTCGGAACCGGACGGGATAGCTCTGTGGTCAGAGCGCTCGATTTCCCCAATACGAGGTTAAAGCAGCATTGAGCGTGGTTACCTGGCAGATGGAGGACCGTTTTCGCGCCTTGGCTTCAGTACTGTCCCCCAGTTCACCCAGGGAAGGTAAAGCAGCAAGGGAGAGGAGATGGGCGCCGCCCTCAAAATGCTGGCCCCTAGAGAAGCTGAGGTCTTTGACGCCTCGCTCCCCTTCGACCACATAGGTTATGGGAACACCTTTACCTTTTACCTCAACCTTTTTATTGTTTCTCTAGACCAGGGATTCACACTGATCAGGTGATGCTTCTTCTGAATCACGACTCTGCCACCACCTACTGTCTGTTGAGTCTTCCAAGACTGCCGGAAACCTACCTACATGTACGCATACATCATAGTACATGTATGCAATACGTTAAGCTTCAACTCCATTTTGCAGCATTGATGTTATTTTTGGACGTAAACTGCCGCACTATACTATGCATACTGATCCAACTTGGAAGGACAGACAAAGTTAGTCACCGTGAAGTCAGACAGACAGAGATGTCCTCTGAGTAGTGACAGTGAGGTGACCGTCACCACGTCCTTCTCCTTTCATGTCTCTTAATACCTTTACATCCCTCCCCCTCACACACACACACTCACACACACTCACACACACACACCTCCCTTCTTTAGTCTTGACCCTCTCCCTCCCTGGTTGTTCTTGCTGGGACCTTATATGGTAATGAACCTATGGCTATCTCAGATAAAGAATGATTGTCCATGTACTTTATACCACAAGAAAAAAAACACACACTCTACCGTGCTGTGTCTGTCTTTCTGTCTGTGTCTCTGCCTCTCTGTCTGTCTGTGTCTCTGCCTCTCTGTCTGTCTGTCTCTGTCGATCTGCCTCTCTGTCTGTCTTTCTCTGTCGATCTGTCTGTCTTTCTGTCTGTCTGTCTTTCTGTCTGGCTGTTTGTCTGTCTGTCTGTCTGTCTCTCTCTCTCTCTCTCTCTCTCTCTCTCTCTCTCTCTCTCTCTCTCTCTCTCTCTCTCTTTGTTGATGTTGATTTAATTGATGACTGACAATAGTCTTGTGGTCTAAGGCCAATGTGCATAAGGATTAAAACTGTTCAGAGTTCAAAGTTCTGAATTCTCTCTCTCTCTCTCTCTCTCTCTCTCTCTCTCTCTCTCTGGTCTGTTGATGTCATTTCAATTGATAACTAGACTTTGTCTGTAGTATTCTAGCGTATTTGGCATGAACGTGCGCCCACTGGCTGTTTGCCAGTCAGGTAGAACCCACCCTAGCTACCAGTGGCTCACCAGCCTGTTCCACAGAAGCCTTCCTTGTCACTATGGAGCCGTCAGGTTACGGGGGTCACGTTGTCTTTGAAGTGCGACAGGGGCTAGTCTCCCCCGTGACTTTGACCATGCCCGTGTGGAGTGTGTGCCTTGCCCGGCTGTCCCACGTGCTTACATTTGCATAATTTATTAATTGATTAGGGGTCACAAGAAATGCTAATTCCTGCCGACTGGGGCAAAAAGTGGAGAGAGAAAATACATGGTAAAAAGTTACACACCTTTCCATCTTAAGTCTTATTTTTTCTTCTTCGTTTTAATGAAAATGAACACAGAAATCTCAACAAAGCAAAAGTAAGAAGTTATACGAGTTTATATTTTATTCCTGGTCATCAGGTTACGAATACTTTATTTTCTCAACAACACGAGAGAGAGAGAGAGAGAGAGAGAGAGAGAGAGAGAACAACTGGTAAGTTTATGCTTGACTTGACAATCTCCATTAGCCCACGTTCACATGAAATACGCAATGCTACGGACAGTCATTGCAAAATGACGTCAACAGACCACAGCGAGAGAGAGACAGAGACAGAGAGAGATAGAGACAGAGAGAGAGAGAGTTTTCGTGACTTAAGGCTGTCTTGCCAATTTTCACTGTTAAAGCTATCGTGCCTATAGTTGTTCTCAACCCTCTTGTGCCGACAGTAACCCCAAAAGCTATCACGTAAGAAAGAGGAAAAAAAGTACAGAAACAAAACAAAGGAAAAAGAAGAAAACGACAGCAACTGAAGGATAAAACGTAAAGTAAATATTACAAAGAATGGAGACTGTTAGAAGTACGAAGGACGAGACAGCCTGACAAAAACTTCTTTTTTTTTAAAAATCACGTCGTAACACAATCACGCGTGCCTTATTTTTTCTGACATTTTGAAATATTCATTGGTAAGAACATCCACCTCACCACTAATTCCCTCCTTCTACACACACACACACACACGAGAGAGAGAGAGAGAGAGAGAGAGAGAGAGAGAGAGAGAGAGAGAGAGAGAGGACAAAAGGGAAAGAAAAAAAGAATAAAATGAAGAGTAGGAGAAAAGGAATGTACTTTGAAGAAAACAAAACAAAACTCGTCTTGATTAATCATCATCATATGCTCTGAAAAATTTCGCGTGTGAAAAGTTATGACTTAGGCCTATTCATTCTACACTTATGTCATGCGCGGAATTTGTGTTGAAGATATTTTGGGACTGGAATTCTTGTAAATAATTCGCTTTTTTAGAAAAAAGGTAAGAATTATATATACGTGTACGTAACTTGCTTATTGTTGGTTTGCAAGTAATTATGTCATTTTGTCCTAGTTTTTTATTTGCAGATATATCACTTTTAATATATCAGAAGCAATTTGTGTGTGTGTGTGTGTTGTTTGAGAGAGAGACAGAGAGCGAGAGAGAGAAGAGAGAGAGAGAGAGGGAGAGAGAGAGAGAGAGAGAGATCATCCTAAAAAGAAAATTATCCTTCATCCAAAGTAAAGCACGATTCATTACTTTAAGAAAATCTAGAAAACATCATCATCTGTTTGTCGTTGTCGTTATCGTTGTCGTCGTGAAGAAGCAAAGCAGCAGCATCGCATCAAACAACAGCAACATTAGTTATAGAACCATTTGACATTGCTGTTGTGGTTGTTCTGGTCAAAAGTCGTGGATGAATGAATGATGACGATGACGACTGTATATGATGATGGTGAATGATGATGATATGATTAGTATGCGATGATGATATAATATATCGACGCAGCGATTGATGTGGGTGTAGTGTGGAGTTTCTGACACTGACGAAGACACAGACTAGAAATCAACAACGACCATGATGATTAAGATACAGAAATAACAATTACAATACAAAAAAACAACAACTAGCATCCTTCAACAACGATAAATCACTATTGTCTGTCCTCTTCATCCACCTTACCACCTATCCCTACACCAACTCCTACCCTCACACAGCAACACACACAACATATCACACCACACACTGACAAGCTGTGACAGCACACAAGACGACACGACACGACAACACGACCAACGAACGATAGGAAATATTCCTATGAACTAAACACCGTTCCTCACAGC
>CM054141.1:66390089-66495089 GCA_028751875.1 Rapana venosa
GTTGTTTCTTCTTCTTCTTCTTCTTCTTGGGTAATGTGGACAGGGTTTTTGTTTTTTTCTGGGTTTGTTTGTTTGTTTGTTGTTGTCGTTTCTTATTGTTGTTGTTCTTGGCTTATTGGTTTGTTTGGGTTGGGTTTTTTGGGTGGGGGGAGGGGGTTGTTGTTGGGTTTTTTGTTTTGTTTTATTGGGGTTTTTTGTTTGTTTGGGGTTTTTTGTTGTTGTTGTTGTTGGGTTGGGTTTTTTGCGGGAGTTATCATAATTTTGAGAGTACAAAGTTCAACTTCAAAGTCTTGTAAATGTTGGCTCTTTGTAACTATCGAAGGAAATGTCTATGTTTGTGGGAACTGTTCGAATTTTACACGGGGTTATCTTTTAGGAAAATGATGTATTATTATATAGAGCGCACCACAACAAAAGATATAGTTTCAATACTATACAGTAAAACGGAGCACAAAATTTCAAACTAGTTATGAACAAAACACAACATAACAACATACATACTTGATACAACAACACAGAATAATAGTCCAAAAGAGTACAGTGGAACACAATACCCCACACCTCACCACACCAAACAGCTGCCACACACCACTCCAACAACACACCACACCACACCACAGGCATATTACACACCACATCACGCCGCACACCACATCATACCATATCACATCATATCATACAACATGACATGACACCTCACACCATCATATCACATCACATCACAACCTACCACATGTACACCATACCACACTATCCAGTGTCACACCCTATAACATCACACCATACTAATCACACCAAACCACATCAAACACCATCACATCACACCATATCGCTTTTATATCACTCCATAGGCACAGTACACCAGAATACCCTATATCACACACATCACATTAGTCTAAAATTCCCACCACACCACACCACATATAACACACCACACCACACCACATATACACCCACACCACACCACATATACACACACCACACCTCATATACCACAAACCACACCACACCACATATCACTACACCACACCACACCACATATACACTACATCACACCACATATACACTACACCTACACCACATATACACTACACCCCCACCACACACATATACACCACACCACACCACATATACACTACACCACACCCAAAAACCACAAACCCCATATACACTACACCACACCACAACACATATACACCACACCACATATAACACACACCACACCACATATACACTACACCACACCACACCACATATACACTACACCACACCACATATACACTACACCACACCACACCACACACTATACACCACACACACCACATATACACACACCACACCACATATACACTACACCACACCACATATACACTACACCACCACATATACACCCACACCACACCACACATATACCACACCCACACCACATATACCACACACCACCACCCCAACCACCACACCACCCCCACACACCACCTATCCTCACCCCACACCCACACCAACACACCACCCACACCACATCTCAAACCCCCACACCACCACCAACCACCACACCACACCCACACCACCCCCACCACCCCCAACAAAAAAAACCACCAAAAACCACCACTAACACCCCCCCCACCCTCCCCTCCCCCAACCCTCCCCTTTCCCTGCCCCGCCAAAAAACAGCCTGTTCGCAGAGGAGGTGGCTCAGAGCGGGATTCGAACCCTGGTGACGGACAGCAAGGTGACGGAGGGCGGGGTGAGCTGCGCGCTGCGTCGTCTGCTGGGGTGGCTGGCGTGGCCCACCTGTCGGCACCTGCACGCCTGGGTCGTCTGCTTGCTGCGAGAGCTGGCAGCCTCTGGCAAGTTCTCCGTCCTCGTCAGCGTCACCGAGACCAAGGTGGAGGAGGTGAGGTCACCACAGAGAGAGAGAGAGAGAGAGAGAGAGAGAGAGAGAGAGAGAGAGAGAGAGAGAGAGAGTGTTGGGTGGTGGGTTGGGGGAGGAGGGGGGAGGGGAGGGGGGAGGGAGGAGGGTGGGGGGGGGTGGTTGGGGGGTGGGTAGGGAGGGGGTTGGGGGGGGTGTGGGGGGTAGGGGGGGGGGGGGGGGGGGGGGTAGGGGGGGTGGGGTGGGGGGAGGTGGGGGGGAGGGGGGGGGGTTGTGGGTTGGGTGGGGGGGGGGGGGTTGTGTGGGGGGTGGGGGTTGGTGGGGTGTGGTGGGGGGGGTGGTTGGGGTGTGAGGGGGTGGGTTGTGGGGTGGGATGGTGTGGTTGTGGGGTGGGATGGTGTGGTTGTGGGTGGGGTGGGTGGTTGTGGGGTGGGGTGTGGTTGTGGTGTGGTTGTGGTGTGGGGTGGGGTGGTTGTGGTGTGGAGTGGTTGTGTGGTTGTGGTGTGTGGGGTGGGGTGGTTGTGGTGTGGTGTGGTGTGATGTATTGTAGTGCATTGAATTACTTTGTAATGATTAGCACTGCATTGCATTGTAGCGTAATGTATTATATCTTATTGTGTACTGTTCTATTGTATTGTGTTGCGTTGTATTATATTGTATCGTACCGTGTCGTATTGCATTGTAGTGTTTTTATTGCATTGTAACATTGTTGTGTCCTTAAATGGATTCCATATCACTAACTAGATTAAGACGTTCAACCGCGCTAACCGGGTCAGAGAGTATTTTCAATTCATCTATAAACTGCTTCACACATCATTTTCTGTCAACACACATGAAAACACGACCCAAAATCATAGCAAGAAAAAGATAAGGTTCCAATAAAAACTCAGTCAAGACTGCGAACGTAAAACGAATAGTCCCTAACTTTCCCGGGAAATTATGATGTTTTACCCGATTCGCACTCTCACAAAGACGGTAGGGATTATTGGATTCGGCATCGTTTGTCTTGCAGTCTGTGCATTGGCAGCCCGCCTAACGAAGGGTTGTTTTTTCCCATGGGAAGTTTGCAGACCCAGGGAGGACCGTTAAGTCTGCGCACACTTTATGAGGAGAACCACTTAAAGACAAGGATCGTTTTAGGACACAACAGATGTGTTATTCTAGACCCCTGAATGTCGGTAATGGGAACAGACACCAGTGACCCAACGTGACTGAGACAATATATTTTTAAGTTCACAGCTGTTTCCGGGTAGTTGATACAACTGGCCTGAAAATAAAACACAGGTGACTACTTCGTGTCTGTTACTAGCTATACTGTCCAACTTGACAAACACTGATGTCTAATACCAAAAAAAGATTTCAAACAAATTTACTTATCCATCTATAAAACTGAACCCCTCGCCTCTCTCTCTCTCTCTCTCTCTCTCTCTCTCTCTCGAGCAAAACAGGAGGTTAGGCATATTGTGAGTTAGGTTTTTCACGTGTTGGAAAGAGCATGAGTTACCGGATCAGACGGAATGTAGGAACAGGAAGCCCTGTCACAGACTCGGTGTTTAAATGATGTTTGTGGTTGTTGTTACCCTCCCCCCTCCCTTTCCCCATTAGCAATGGGCGAAAGTGTTAGGCACCAATTCATCTGAATCGTAATGTAAAAAAACCACTTCACCATGTCGTGGAATCCATGCCATGTCGACCATTTGGGCTGTAGAAATGATACATCTGTATTTCTGAAAATACCTGTTTTGTGCCCAGTCCCCTTCCCACTGTCCCCTTGTAAATGGGCTTTAACAGCTTATTACAATAAAATATTGTCATTGTCATTGTCATTGTCTCTCTCTCTCTCTCTCTCTCTGTGAGTGAATAGGTATTGGGTTTACTTTATTATCATATGATGTATCCCAAAGGGCGGGGACTGAATGTAAAAAAGCGCATTGGTGCTTATTCATTATCCTCGAAATAAAAGAATCTCTCTCTCTCTCTCTCTCTCCTCTCTCTCCTCTCTCTCTCTCTCTCTCTCTCTCTCTCTCTCTCTCTATCACCCAAAAGTTTATTTAAGGGGTTGGAAACTGACCTGCATATTCTTCAAACAAATGATCTCACCTGTACTCCCCTCCTCCTCCTCCTCTTGTCTTGGCTTTTGTTCTTTGTGAACCAGTCAAACCAAACCAGACTTACTCAGGGGGTACCAGGCCCACTGTCTACAGTGTATGTCCTCTCTCTGCCGCCCTGTGTTTTCTTTTAGATAGGGTCGTCTTTTCTTTCTCTCCCTCTGTAGTTGTTTCTTTTCTTTTCTTTCTATTTTCAAAGTAGATTAGGAGGGTGTCATCCCTTGCGTGTTTTCTTACCCGCACCAGTGACCTCCCTTGTTGTCTGAGGTGAAAAGAGATTGTTTTCTCTATTATCTCCTACCTGTTCAACTTTGTATAGATACTTCAATTTTTAGGGTCGTATACCGGCTGCCTGCACTTGTCACGTACATGCGCACGCGCGCACGCACGCACGCACGCACCCCCCCCCCCCCCCCCCCCCCACACACACACACATACACACTCACACACACACACACTTTTCAACTCTCCGTTTCTCTATCACTTAGTCCTCTCTTTATGTCCCCCCCCCCCCCCCTTCTTCATTTTTTGTGTTTGTTTTTCATCTTTTTTTATATCATGCTTTCTTTCATTCCCCCCCCCCCCCTCCTGCCTCTCTTCTTATTCCCTTTCCTTCTTTCTCTCCTTTAATGCAAGTTATGTGTCATCATCTGGTTGTGTCATCATCTTGTTGTGTCATCATCTGGTTGTGTCATCATCTGGTTGTGTCATCATCTGGTCATATCATCATCTGGATGTGTCATCATCTGGCAGAGGAAATTCTAACACCAGAGTCAGTTCTCTCTCGTTCTCTCTCAGAATCTCTACATCTCTCATCTCCTCTCTCTCTCTCTCTCTCCTCCTCTCTCTCTCTCCTCTCTCTCTTTTGGACGAAGATGAAACAACACAGAAACAACAAAGAGAGGGATAGAAAAGAGGGAATTCCTAGCACCGAATTTCCAAAAGGTGGGGATCTTATTCAAAATCCCCCCCCCCCCCCCCCCCCCCCCCGGCATCCCCACAAGGGAACCATCCTCAGTCACATCCTCAATCACATACTGCTGCTCTTCGAGTATTCTTCTCCTTCCTTGCCTCCCTTTCTCCCTTCTTTCTTTCCTTCTGTCATTCATTCCTTTTGTTCCCTTCTTTCCTTCATTCCTTCCTTCTTTGCTGTGTGAGTGTCTAGGTTGCGGAGAAGGAAGGTACGATAGTCAGCAGAACGAGAGGCCAGTTTGAGAGTTCTTAGTCACACGCTGCTCTTCAACTATTTCTCCTTCCTTTCCTCCTTCCATCCTTCCTTCCTTCCTTCATTCCTTGCCTCCGTTATTCCTTCTTTCCTTTAATGCCAGTGCTGAGAGGCCAGCTCCACAAGTCTTTGTCACATGCTGCTCTTCAAGTATTTCCCTTCCTTTCTTCATCTTCATTCATTCATTCATTCTTTCTTTCTTTCCTTTAATACCAGTGCTGTGTGTACATGTGATAGGGAAGATATGATATCCAGCAGTGCGAGAGGCCAGCTTCACAATTCTTTGTCACATGCTAGTCTTCAAGTATTTCCCTTCCTGCCTTCCTTCCTTTCTTCATTCGTTCATTCATTCTTTCCTTTAAAGTCAGTGTTGTTGAGAAGCTACAGATATCCAGCAGTGCAAAGTGCAGACTTCACCATTCTGGTACACGCTGCACTGTTCTCTGCCCGTCTGCTCCGCTCTTCTTCCTTTTCCCCCTCTCCTTCCTTCTTTTATCTCTTCCTTCCTTGCCTCCTTCGTTCTTCTTTCCTTCAACGCCAATACTCTTTCGCAAGGAGGTGGAGAAGGTACAATGTCCAGCAGAAAGGCCAGTTTCGACCAATCTTAGTCACCTGCTGCTGTTCAAGTATTTCTCTCCCTTTTCGTTCGTTCGTTCCTTCCTTCCTTCCTTCCGTGCCTCCTTCATTCCTTCTTCTTTCCTTTAATGCCAGTGCTGGGTGTGCAGGTGATAGAGAAGATAGTACGATATCCAGCGGTGCAAGAGGTCAGCTTCACCATTTAATTCTCAGTCACATGCAGCTCTTCAAACATTCTTCTCCCTTTTTCTTTCTTTCTTCCTTCCTCCCATCCTTCCTTCCTTCCTTCCTTCCTTCATTCATTCATTCCTTCCCTCCTTGCTGTACTGTGTGTGCAGGTGATAAAGAAGATAGTACGATATCCAGCGGTGCGAGAGGTCAGCTTTACCATTTAATTCTCAGTCACATGTTGCTCTTCAAACATTCTTCTCCCTTTTCCTTCCTTCCTTCCATCCTTCTTTCCTTCCTTCCTTCATTGCTGTCGTGTGTGTGGTGTGTGTGTGGTGGTGTGGTGTGTGTGTGTGTGTGTGTGTGTGTGTGTGTGTGTGTGTGTGTTGTGTGTGTGTGCAGGTGATGGAGAAGATACGATACCCAGCAGTGCGGGAGGCCAGCTTCACCATCCTCAGTCACATGCTGCTCGGCTTTCAGCATTCCTCACTGCCCTTCCACAAGGTAGGTGGTAGACATAGTTATATATAACTGCTGTGTGTGTGTGTGTGTGTGTGTGTGTGTGTGTGTGTGTGTGTGTGTGTGTGTGTGTGTTTGTGTGTATGTGTTTGTGTGTGTATGTGTGTGTGTGTCCTTGTCTCTGTGTGTCTGTGCTTCTCTTGCTTATTCAGAGCGTACTCACTGTCTCCAAAACGAGTTCCAGTTTTGAAGTCATAGTATAGTGCATAGTCTTTTTCATAATCTTCAGAATATTTAGCTGGGAACACCCACCATCAACAATACTCCAATGTTTTTGCTTACTGTCAAAGACATGCTAACCATTATATTTCTTCTACTTTCCTTAACCTTTGCTTATTGTCAAAAGATATTTTGAACACATTTTTTCTTACTTCCTAAAACTTTTGCTTTTCATCAAAGGACAGATCAAACATTATATTGTTCATACTCTCCTGATGAATTTAGCTTGTCGTTAACATCGTATTTCTCCCATTCCCGAAATACTTATGCTTATTGTAAACAGACAATATTCAATATTATATTTCTCCTACCCCCCCCCCCCCCCTCCCTCCAAATGCTTTGCCTATTGTCAAAAGCCCAACTGGACATTATATTTCTCCTGTTCACCTTAAACTTTTGCTTATTATCAAAAGACACACCGAATATTATATTTCTCTCATTCCCCTTAATGTTTTTGTTTTCATTAAAAGATATTCTGAACATCATATTTCTCCTTCTTACCTAAAACTTTAGCTTTTTGTCAAAAGACATATAGGTTTTTGTTCTTCGCTTCCCACTCAGAGAGCAGGTATTGTTGTCTGTTATATGAGCAAAAATGCGTTGCGCTGCTGCTAAGTGCCTGACAAGTCAGGCCCAGCGCATCCGACTTTGACCTAGGAGAGAATTTGTTATCTATTAAATCTCCCTGAGAAAGAAGGCAAAACATAGACAAGAAGCGAAGTGACGGCAAGAAAGGGAACAAGGTATACTGAACGCTTCATTCTCCCATCCTGCTGTACTTTTACTTATCGTCAAGAAACATAATATCCACCATCCTATTTCTCTCGGGGACGGGATAGCTCAGTGGTCGGAGCACATCGCTTTCCCACAGCTAGAAGTAAACCAGCATCGAGCGTGGTTACCACTTGGATGGGTGACTGTTTGGTCGCCTTGGCTTCAGTACAGTCCCCCAGTTCACCCAGTTGTAAATGGGTACCTGCCTCTTTAGGGTCAGGGAAGGTAAAGCAGCGAGGGAGAGGAGATGGGCGCCGCCCTCAACATGCTGGCTCCTGGAGAAGTTGAGGTCTCTGATGCCTCGCTCCCCTAGGACCACGTAGGTTATGGAACACCTTTACCTTTTCCTATTTCTCTCTCTGTGTCTGCAGATTCTGCCCATGGTGCCCGAGCTGTTGGCGGTGCTGCAGCAGGAAGGGGGGGAGGGGGGGCAGGAGTGGAGGGGCAGGCTGGGCAGACTGATTCACCACCTGATGTTCCTCCATACCGGCTTTCCTGACCTCTACGACCCCATCCTTGACCTTATCAAGGTAGATTTGGGATGGGAGAGGTGAGGCGGAAGGGGTAGGGTGGTATTGTGTGTGTGTTGTAGGGGGGGGGGGGGGGGGGGGGGTGGTGTGTGTGGTGTGTGTGTGTGAGTGTGTGTGTGTGTGTGTGTGTGTTGTGGTGTAGATTGTGTGTAGCGGCAGTTTTATTGGTGCCATGAGTAATGCTGCACTCAATAGTACAGTGCACGACAAGACAGAAGACAGACAGAAACAGGGGAAGACAAAGATAGATTATAGATAGACACACAGATGGACAGACCAAATAGACTATATAACATAGATAACACCATAGCATAGACAACATAACAACATCATAACAACAAACCAAGCAGCAGTACAATACAGAAACACCACAACACAAAAAACAACGTAACTTCATCACAACAACCAGCCAGGCAACAATATACAACATAACTAATACCACAACATCAAACAACCACAACGCCCAACCGACCTGACCCTAACCACGACAACAACCATAACAACAACAACTACAACATGTATTTCAGGACATCCCGTGCCCAACTCCAGAAGAGATGACGCAGAGGTTAGCAGAGAGCCGATGGACGGTGCAGCAGTACATCATCAACAACACCAACACCAACATCAACAACAACAACAACGGCGCTGCTACTGCTGCCACTGCTCCTGCAGACGTCAGTCTGGAACTGTGGCAAAAGTCCAACACTGGCAAAGTAGGCCTGGCCAATCTGGGCAACACCTGCTACATGAACAGCGTGCTGCAAACCCTCTTCATGTGTGATGAGTGAGTCCTGCATCCTTCCTGCCTCCTTCCATTTCCATTTCTAGTTCTAGTTCTATTGATACCACTCTAAGTCACGGCAGATATCTCTGCGTAGAAATTCGGGCTGCTCTTCCCGGGGAGAGCGCGTCGCCACAAGAGCAGCGCCACCCGTTATTTTGTTGGTTTTTTTCTTTTCCTGTCTGCAGCTGTAGTATCTGTTTCCCCTCTCAGAGTGGCTTCTTCGGCTATACAGATACGAAGGTTTTTCTTTGTTTGTTTTTTTTTTATCGCTCAGAGGTTCACCAATGGTGAGATTTTTGTGTGTGCGGCCGTTTGTGTTTGCCTACCATGCAGGTTGCCGCTTTCCGACTTCGGGGATGTATGCTGGCTGGGGTGTGTTCGTGTTTCTGTAACTCACCGAACGCTGACAGGAATCAGGGGATCTTTCACGTGTATAATATGTGCTCTTATGTGTGTGAATTATACACACGAAGGCAACGAAGACACTGGCAGGTCTGCACTTGAAGTTGACCTGGGGGGTTGTAACGTTGCCCATCCTTAATTCACCAGACGCCGCCGAGATTCAAACCCACGACTTCATGGACCCGTGGAATTGAAGTCAAAGGGTCTTTACCACTCGGCTATGGCGTCCGTCAGACATGAAGGAATGGATGTTCCCTCTCTCCTGTCACTTCCCTGGGGTTCTCCCGGGGTTCTTTCACTATCAATAGTACCGGCCGCTTTTGCAAGTTCTGTGCTGGAAATTTTCCCCTGTCTTTTGGGGGTTTTGTCCTTTTTCCTGAACTAACTAACTAACTCTCTCTCTCTCTCTCTCTCTCTCTCTCTCTCTCTCTCTCTCTCTCTCTCTCTCTCTCTCTCTTCTCTTTCTCTCTCTCTCTCTCTCTCTCTCTCTTCTCTCTCTCCTCTCTCTCCTTCTCTCTCTCTTCTCTTTCTCTCTCTCTCTCTCTCTCTCTCCTCTCTTCTCTCTCTCTCTTCTCTCTCTCTCTCTCTCACTCTCTCTCTCCTCTCTCTCGCTCTCACTGGGACTAGATGTAGAAAATGCAAAAGAAACAAAATAATGTCATTGTCATTGTCTCTCTTTCTCACTCACTCACTCACTCACTCACATCACTCCACGCACGCACGCACGCACGCACGTACGCACGCCCCACACACACACCACACACACACACACACACACACACACACACACACACACAGTTTGCAGTGTTCATAATGTTTATATAAGGGGTCTGTTTGTATGTTTGTGCCTCAGTACACTTTTTTACATCTCTGATCAATGGCATGCGGGTTGCAATTACAACACAGGAATGTCAGTTGAAGATAAGGATAGTTTAATGGTAGCCGTCTTGCTTATGTGCCATGGTTGCAGTCATTCCAGTTGATTAGTGACGTTGTGTGTGATGTCATTATAATTTAGGATGTTGCGTTGGGATCATCGTGGATTGTTGTGTGTGTGTGTGTGCTGTGGTGTGTAGTGTGTGTTGTGCGTGTGTGTGTGTGTGTGTTGTGTGCGTGTGTGTGTGTGTGTATATGTGTGTGTGTGTGTTGTGTGTGTGTTGTGTGTGTGTATGTGTGTGTGTGTGTGTGTGTGTGTGTGGTGTGTGTGTGTGGTGTGTGTGTGTGTGTGTGTGTGAGTTTCGCTCGTAGTGCTGTTGTGTGAGTGCATGGTGTGTGGCTGTGTGTGTGTGTGTGTGTTTGGTTTGTCCGTGTGCTAGTGTGTGTGGCCAGATTTCGCCGCAGCTGGCAGACCCAGCACACAGAAAAGCGCTGAGGAACTGCAGCGAGTCTCGCCACTCTCCTCCCTCAGTTAGAGCACGACACGCACCACGCAAGCACACACACACGCACACGCAAGCGCACCCCACACGCACGCACGCACGCATGCACACACCCACACGCACGCACGCACGCACGCACTAGCGCGCGCGCGCACACACACACCGCAAACTCTCTCTCCTCCTCCTCTCTCTCTCTCTCTCTGTCTCTCCTCCCTCCTCTCTCTCTCTCTGTCTGTCTGTCTGTCTCTCTCTCTGTCTCTCTCTCTGTCTGTCTGTCTGTCTGTCTCTCTCTCTTCTCTCTCTCTCTCTCTCTCTCTCTCTCTCTCTCTATCTATCTGTCTCTTTATCGTGCATTTGACACATCAATACATTTTGCATGTATGTCCAATTCCTAGTATGAACTTTTTTTTTAAAATCATGAACATGTTATTTTCTGATCAGTTTCATGTTCGTAGTACATAGTTTATCGTAACATAGTGTACCTGGTGGTGTCAGAAAATAATGTGACATGTATTGGTCTCAGATGAGAGGACTTTTTTTTCCCAGTTCCTGGGCTTAAGTCCGAGGTTCACTAATGGTGAGGTTTTTTGCGTATTTTATGAGCGTTTTCCCCCCTACCCTTTAGGTACCAGCATTCCGATTTCGAGAATGACTCTCAGTTAAGATAATACACTGTGTCGTGTGCAACACATGTTAGCACACATTAAAAACTGAGTTGTCCCCGGCAAAAGTTTTACTGAAAAAGCCATTCCAATAGGGAAACAATTATTATGCAGAGATCACAAAATTTTCTTTATAAAAATGGGTGATGCTGCTCTGGTAGCGACATGCTCTCCCCGGGAAGAGCAGCTGAATTTCATGACAAGAAAAGTCTGCTGTGTGACTGAAAGTGGTACCTAGTATATTACATTCAGCCACAGTCTTCTTAATAGTGGTTGATTTATTTTCATTCTCTCGAGAAACAGTAGATGAGTGTCATGTTTTTCATGATGCCATTTTCCTTCCGCATTTTTCTTCCTCGTGCTTCTTTTTCTTTGTTATGCAAAAGCCCTTGTAAACAAAATTGCCATACTGGTTAGGCCATGTGTATGTTTAGGTATTCATGTTGACGTTATCAAATAGCTTACAAGCTCAAAAACCGGGTTTTCAAAAAAAAAGTTGTAAAGAAAGAAAGGACAAAAACATCTGCTATTCTCTCTATGTTATTTGCCTACAGATTAAGAAGAAGAAGAAGAAGAACAAGAAGAAAGAAAGAAACACTGAAGAAGAAAGAAACGCCGTCTCCAAACTTTCTTCCCAGTCTCTCTTTAGAAGATCTCTTCACACTGTTTTTCTTTTAACTGTTTATAACCCTAACGATTGAATGCATAATGCCAACAGTGAGAAGAAGAGAAAGAGAAGGAAGTAGGAGCTAGACTTTTCAGTCATGAAAAAGCTCTAGACAAGTATCATCTAACAAGAATTCACAGTAGCCCAGCGTTCTCTCTTTTAGCACACGTGTTATAGTTTTCCATTCGGCGGCCAGATCCCGGAGGTCCAGTGATGATGAAATTTTTGCATATGCGACTATTTTTTCTTCCACCACTTAGGTACTTGCATTCCGACTTCGGGGATGGGTTTTATATAAATATTTCCGTTTTAAAATTACAAACAATCAATATTGCACTAGTCTACTCTCCCTGTAACTGTAAAACGTGTTTATAGATACAACTGCAGCCTACAACTCAACCCGCACTAACCACAGACCTTCTCCTCCCATTCCCTCCCACAGAGGCCTGCCTGGAAGCCTCACGAGTTCCTGGAAGCCTCACGACCCTCCTGGTTCGCCAGAGGCCAGCAGCAGGACTGCTCCGAGTTCCTCAAGTACCTCCTGGACCAAATCCACGAGCAGCAGCTGAGGTCGCTCAACACGCAGATCGAGGAGAAAGAAATCACCTTCAAGAACAGCCCTGCCAACGGTCTCCTCACCAACGGGAAGACTTCCCCCAGCAAAGCCGCGTCTTCAGGAAGCTCCGCAGCCAACAGCATCCCGAAGTTCGGCAGTTCCACGGAGCTGACCGTGCTGGTGGACAATGTCCACGACTCCACCCTGGTGAGGAAGGCGTTCGGCTTCAAGGTGCAGTCCACCTACCGCTGCCTGACCTGCCAGCAGGAGTCCCAGAGGGTGGAGGACTTCCTGGACATCCCCCTGGCTTTCCCGGAGACGGGCTCCGGCACTGCTGTCTCTACGGCCATCTCCCCGAAGACTCTGGTTGGAGGAGGGTCCCACCAGCCTCAGGGAGCCGCTGCCCTCAAGCAGCAGGACTGTGCCGTGGTGAGTGTTCGGGGTGTGGTGAAGGGGGGGGGGGGTGGGGGGGTGTGGGGGGTGTGGATGTTAGAAGTTTGGGACAATGTCATACACTGCACGGACTTTCATTCGTACACCATTCCTGAGATGAAAAGGCAAAAACATTATTGATACTTAATGAGAGGAACACCCACCTTTACCTAAACACACATGCAAGCAAGCAAGCATACACGCGCGCACATACCACACATACACACACACAACACACACACAACAACACACACACAACACACACACACACACACACACACACACACACATGCATATGACATTGGGTTTTTTGTTTGATTTGTATAGTTTACCATAGATTACGTTTTTTATTCTTTGTCTGCATATACATTATCTTTTTTTTTCTCGCTTTTTTTTTCTCTCTCTTTTTTTAGATAGATGGCTTGATGAAAAAAAGCAAATGCACTGCTTATTCAATGTACCATCTGAAAATAAAAGTTTGACTTTGACTTTGACACACTCACAGAGTGTACACAAGATAACCAAACGACACTTCTAGCATCATTCTAGCCACGAGTGACTCTGTTAAGCCAAACATGTTGGCTGGTGTTTCTGTTTTTTAAAATTTTAGCACAGAAAAGAAGCTGGTCACTCAGACACAAAACCTCGCTGTGTGTGTACCGTACAGGAGATCCCAGCCCAGGATGCAGAGGCAGGAGGAGGGGTAGGGGAAGGAGGGGGAAGGGGAGGGGGAGGAGGCAAGGTGACTGAGCTCAGCCAGCTGCTGGGTCACTACCTGACGGCGGAGTCCCTGGTGGGCGACAACCAGTACCACTGTGACCGCTGCTGTCGGCTGCAGGACGGGGAACGCACCATCTGTCTTCTGGAGTCCCCCCAGTACCTCATCCTCGTCCTCCTCCGCTTCGCCTTTGATGCCAAGAGGCAGGTTCGGTCCAAGGTGAGTTTGTAGTTTGTGGGGGTGGGGGGGTGGGGGGGTGGGTGGGGGGGTGGGGGTGGGTGGGGGGGTGGGGGTGGGGTGTGGGGTGGGGGGGGGTGGGGGTGTGTGTGGGGGGGGTGGGGGGGGGTGGTGTGGGGTGGGGGGGGGTGTGGTGTGGTGGTGGTGGGTGGTGTGGGGTGTGGTGGTGTGGTGTGTGTGGTGTGTGTGTGTGGTGTGGTGTGGTGTGTGTGTGGGTGGTGTGGTGTGTGGTGTGGTGTGTGTGTGTGTTGGTGTGGTGTGGTGTGTGTGTGTGGTGTGTGTGTGTGTGGTGTGTGTGTGTGTGGTGGTGTGGTGTGTGTGTGGTGTGTGTGGTGTGTGTGGTGTGGTGTGTGTGTGTGTGTGTGTGGTGTGTGTGGTGTGTGTGTGTGGGTGTTGTGGTGGGGTGGTGGTGGGTGTGTGTGTGTGTGGTTGTGTGTGTTGGTGTGTGTGTGTGTGTGGTGTGGTGTGTGTGTGTGTGGTGTGTTGATGTTTGTGTGTGGTGTGTGGTGGTGGTGTGGTTGTGTGTGGTGTGTTTGGCTGTGTGTGTAGGAGTGTTGGATGTGGTTGTGTGTTAGTGTGATTGTGTGGTGTGTGGTGGTTGGTATAGGATTGTGGTGACTGTGTGTGTAGGTTGCGGAGTGATGGTGGGAGTGTTTATGTGCTAGGTTAAAAGGAGGGTAGTGGAGGTATGTGGGGAGTCTGAGATGTGTGTTTGATGATAGATTTGGTGTTGAGATCAGGCGGTTGAGATTTATTGAGAAGAATATGATGAAGTAGTCAGCTGTAGTAAAGTAATTTGTGGAAAATAATCAGTTGATTTTTCATTCCAAGTAATGCTGGATTAAAATACAGATACAATTATCTAGGTGACTGAAACATGCTGTCAAGGATAGTGTAGCCAGATGCAAGTACAAGAATAAGAATAAGCACGTGAACATACTCTTTGTCAGTACTCGAGACAGGCATGGCTAAGGAACGTTTCGTGAGTACAAAGACATGGGATAAGAAATGAAGGATTCCTAGATCAGAGATTCTGAGGAGGGATCTGAGATATAGCAATGGTAAAAATACAGACGGTTTAGAGGTTCCGCAGAGAATGTGCGAATAGCTACTAAAGAGGACATGGTGATTCTCTTCACCTCCACATAACTGTATTCCTTCAAACACTCCACAGATCTTTCGTGAGGTGACCTGCCCCAGAACACTGGCTGTCCACGTGGCACGCAACAGCAACAACAACAACAACAACAACAGCACCAACCAGAAGAAAACCAGCCGTTCGCCCACAGAAACCAAGCGGTACAACCGACTCCTGAAACACCTGCAGCCAAAACTGCCCTCAGGGGTCACTCCCTCCTCGGACAATTTGCAGGTGTACGGACTCTGCTCGGTGATCGTGCATTCCGGAGCGTCTTCCGAATGCGGCCACTACTACTGCTACGCCCGACACTCCAAAACGAAGGACGTGGATTCTGTGCTGGACAGTTTGGACAAATCCGGGCCCTCTGGGAAAGACGGGCAAGGGTCGGCAGAGCTGGAGGAGGAGGACTTCCTGGAGGACGAGTGGTGTCTGTTCAACGACGAGCGGGTGTCGCGTGCCGCCTACACGTCCTTCAGCAAGCTGACCCAGCGCTACCCCAGCGACACGCCCTACATGCTGGTGTACAAGAGGCTGTCCCTGGCAAACCAGCAGGCGGCCTACCTGCCTGACACCCCTGTGAGGCAAGACATGTGTGACGCCGTCAACAGGGACAACTCGGTGTTTGTGAAGGTGAGGCAGCTTAGCTTGAAAGCTTGGATACTTTTGTGGCTTAGCTTGAATATTTCCTTTTTAATACCTGAAATAAATGGATTTAAGATGGTGTATATCAGTTATACTAATGTGTAAATGGCCCAAATATATTTGAAATTTGATATTTCAGTTTTCTTTTATTAGTTTGTTTAGCTTTGAATCGTCTGGTGCATAATTAGCTGTAACATAATATACTTGCATGATTTTGTTGGTAAAAGTTTGAGGGTGGGTGTTTTTTTTTCAACCTGTCAATTGATTAAGAGCTAGATCCAGACAGTTTTCTGGATTCTTTAAAAATCTCTTTCTCAGATAGGAAAGGATCTACTCATCAACAAATAGATATACTGGCCAGCTGATTACGTTAACAGTAACTTAAGAAAACGTCGTTCTCATTTACACAGAAAATCAAGCAAGATTATGAGAGAAAACACTTCCACAAGAACGCACGCATGCACACGCTCGCTCGCGCGCGCATGCACACACACTACCCACTGACCCCCCCCACCCCCACTGACTCCCCTGCCCTCTTTACTGCCCCCCCCCCCCCCTTCACACACACACACACACTCTGACCCCCCCCCCCCCCATCCCCATGACTCCCCCCTCTTTACTGCCCCCCCCCCATCCCCCCCCCCCCCCCCCCACCACACACACACTAAACCTCCCCCTCACGTCCCTGTTTCCAGGAGCAGGAAGAGGCGGCCAAAGTGCAGACTGGCCGCAGCCGCTCCATGTCCACCAGCTCCGTCACTCTGGACACCTGGCAGGACGAGAACAGGACCGGGGACCCCCACCACCAACAAGCCTGCAGTGGAGGAACCCAGGATGATGCTCTTCAGGGGCAGGAGTCTTCAGTTTTCAGCTATGTGTTCTGAGTGGACATGGACACTACAGCAGTACTAAAACGAAAGTTTTCTCACATGAACAGACGCAGGCACGCACACACACACACAAACACACACGCACGCGCATACACACACATATACACACACATACACACACACACGCGCGCGCATACACACACACATACACACACCACCCTCGTGCTCAGTGTTATTGGACATATGCTGGTTATGTGTCATATCATACCAACGAATTGTCAACACAAAACAAGAAATAGATGGTTGTAATGTTGGCTTAAATCCATGCACATGTGTAATATATTTTTATTTTTCAGTGGTGTGTACATTACTGAACGAGGACAAAAAAAAAAACCTTTACACACAAAAAAGGACTTTGTACATAATTTTTTTTCTTCGGTTTTTGTTAGTGGCAAAAATCAGTTTCTTGTACAGTCGGGTACATTCATTCACACAACTCCGAATTGTAAGCCAGTGTGAATCTGGGAGAGAAACCAAAAGTGAATAGGAGAGTTAGCTCAGCTGATTCAAGTTGGCTGGGAAGCCTGTGATTTGGGATGAAGCAGAAAGCCAGTAAAAGTGATGATGATGATGATGAGGAGGAGGAGGAGGAGGAGGAGGATACACACTGTCCCTGAATGTGTCTTGACTCATAGAAATTGACATTCAGGAAACTGTTTGATTTTGTACGGTTTTTTTATGGTCTTTTGTTTGTTTTTTTGTTTTATTTTGGCTGCCTCACTCCTGTGACGTTCCTGACCTGTTGTTCCCACACTGCTCATTTCAATCTCTCTGCTGCAGCCATACCCAGATTCTTTATGTCACATCCACAGGGAGTCTGTCTATGTGAAGCCGATGCTGTTGCTCCACCAACCATAGGAACCCTGCTTTGCTGCTGGGTCACTTTGGTGGTGTTCAGTGGTGCCTGTTCTGAGCTAACATACGCAGAGCACCACCCACATACTAAGCCCCCTATTGAGAACAGTAATAGTTCAGGCACGGAGCCAGACTGAGTGAGACACCCACCCGGGGTGGCAACCACCACAACAACACATCCCTTCCACAACTTTCTCCTGTGAACCTCCGACCCTGAAGGCTTTGACACAATCTCACCACATGCTCAGAAGCATATGGGGAAACTGACACTGAGGTCACCACGAGACCAGAGTTACCAGGGTAAACAGCTCTGACAATTTTCTTTCAATGCATGATGATCAATGAGGATGAGATGTAATGATGCTGCTGTGTAAGCGCATGTGCTGAAAGACTACATGATAGATGTACTCTATGCTTTCTGTCATAATATATCCTGGCATCAACCGAGCCTGAGAGACACAGAGGCCTGCAGTGTTAGTCTGATTATTTAAACAACACACTCAAATGGCATCTGTAAAGTGGATGAAGCTTGACTGTGTGGTCCCAGTCTTCCCAAAGAGCACATGGCAAGCTCACTGTGGGTAGGAGCTGACCGGAGTTTGACAAATCCCCATAACACTTATGGAATTCAAATCCGTGGTCTTTCAGTCCATAATCCAAGGAGCTAACCACTGTGCCATGGCAGCTGGCTTCAACATTTTATTTTGATTAAAGTTTGTCTTGTATTTTCTTGTTCTATCAGTGTTATAATGAATTGTTTGCTCTTTGGTAAAACTGGTTCTCGATTAGATAATACTGGAAAGTCCTTAGTTTTTACTTGTTCACTCTTCCACCATCTTGCCCTTTTTCTTTTTATCCCCTTATCAAACCTCTGATGCATTAACTGCCCCCCCCCCCCTCTCTCTCTCTCTCCCAACCTTCACATCTAACCTGGATTTTGCTTTTATAATTTAGATGTGAATCACTGAGCATGGTCTTCATGACCTGGAACCATCTTCTCCAGGAAATTTTCTGAAACATTACATCATCACTCCCTAGTGATTTTGGTTTTCTTGAAGCTGTACATATTGTACTTAGGAGCTGAGAGAAAATACAAAGAAAGATGACATTAAGTAAAATACATAGATGTTTCAGAAAATGCTTCATAGGCTAATGTTCCCATGTGTAGGAGATCTGTTATAATCTGTAATCTCTCTCTTCTCTCTCTCTCTCTCTCTCCATATATATATATATATATATATATATATATATATATATATATATATATATATATATATATATATATATATATTGTGTAGTAGAGAGCTTCAAACTGATCAATATGGAATATAGAAGAGAGCCTGTATTGTAGCCAAACATAGATATTTTCCTTTCTGGATCTTTTTGCCTTCAAGTTTCTCATTCTTAAAGCATTCTGTAAATAAATCATGACTGTTGCCAAGATCAATCTGTCTTTTTTATCAAAAGTAAATAGCGCAGAAAAAAACCTGTTTTATGTGTACAGTTGATAGTGTACATGATAACACATACTCTGTGTGTATATTTTACAGTGTACGGTTCAACATGTAAGTCATTGTTCACATTTTAAACAGGATATGTAGAAGTCGTATTTCATACTCACATCAGATTATAAAATCATGAAAAGAATAGGTAGAAGCTGATAACAACAACGATAGTAAAAACAAAAGATAAATCACCCAAAAACCAATAACAACCCCCCCCCCCCCCCCCACCCCCCCCCAATGAAATAGGAGCAGGGAGAGCAGGTGGGATATATCGATAATGTTCAAAGCTCATGTATAAACCAAACCAACAAATACAACAAGGCAGTTTAAAGCACAAACTGCACTTGAATCAAATTATCCAAGTAACAGACTTGTTCACAGTTAGCTGGATATAAAAGTGCTTTCAGGTACAATAAGATTTTTTTTTTTTTTAAAAGATACATGGTAGAACTATTTTCTTACGGAAATACTACAAACTGGATCTTGAAGAAAGACGGTTTTTTCTCTGGGAAACCTTTCTTAGGTTTATTTTAAACTTTTTTCACCTAGTTTTTTTTATAAGATTGATCTTTGTGATTTCAATTCCTGTATCTGCCTCCCCCTCCCTCCTTGCATTTATTTGGTACATATTCAGGACATGTACCATTGTATTAATATGATTGTGATTGTTGTACAATATCCAGTCTTGCTCCTAAATATAAATACCATGTATATATATATATATATATAGATAGATATAGATATATATATATATATATATTATATATATGTATACTTTACTTGTGTATAATATGCATTATATTATTTCGGGTGACATGTCAAAATTTTGTATTACATCAGTGATTTAAACTACCTGTATTCCTATTATTTATCTGCCTCCTCTAACTCCTCCCCCCCCCCCCCCCCCACCATGAAAAAAATATATTAAAGGGGAAAAAACACAAGAAAATAAAACCATTACCACCACCACCCCAGCAAAACCAAACCATCAGAAACAACAACAAAAAACAAAACAAAAAAATCCCTTAGATGTGGATTATTCTTGCCAAAACATGCATCATGTATAACTGAATGATTTTGTTTTATGTATTGAAATGAATAAGCTTAATATTGTTTTATTACTATAAAATTCATATTTATTTTTAAAAATTAAAAAAACCCAGACCAATGAATGTTGAATGTAACGTATCTATATTGTTCTATATTCCGGTACACCTTCTTGTATAAATGAAGTCTTTCCTAGCTTGTACGCACTTACAATACTTTATGGCAAAATCTGTATAATTGTGTGTGTGTGAAAAGGGTGAAGAGAAGCATGCAAATGTGTGTATGTTTTGTACATTTTAAGTTATTTAACTATAGCCTTCATTTTGAGAAGACTTGGCTCTGCCTGTCGACCCACTCTGTTCAATGGTACTTTGTACAGCCATTGGAAAGTCCCAAATCCCGACCTGTGTAAATTATACATGTAAAACACAAATGTTTGTACATTTCTACATGAGACAAGTAGAGGATGGAAGGAAAGAGCAGTGTGTGTGTGTGAGTGTGTGTGTGAGTGTGTGTGTGTGTGTGTGTGTGAGTGTGAGAGAGAAGTGAATAGGGAACAAGAGAGAGGATCGAGGTGGGGGGAGTCCTCTGTGGGGTTCCCCCCCCCCCCCCCCCTTCATTGTGGTTTTATAATATAAAAAAGTAAATTCACATTGGCTAGCAAGTACACACATACCTGCTCTTGCACTGATAAAGAAAAAATAAAAAATTATAAATGTTCTTCTAACTATTAGTGCTATACCTCTGTGAATATCTGTATGATACTGCCGATACATTGGTAATGCATATCATGGTAGCATATACTTATAACAATTTATCATGAACATAGAAATCAAAAGTGAACAAGTTGATGGTTAGAAACACCAACCTTCAAGCTTTGTATGGAACAGCCCATAGTGACAGTATTTTTGTTATATATTTCAGCGGTTGATGATTCTGCCTACACTGTGCGACACATGGGTTGTTATATTGTAAATACTATGAATGTTACATATGGCAGCTGGTATTAGGGTTTCAGAAGCAAGGTGGAAGGAAGGCTTGAATGTAGAATGGAAACTCCCAGGGAGTTCTTCCCTTTCCTTTAACCTCCAGATGGAACTAGAAGAAGGGCACTAAGGACAATGCAATATTTATTGGTTCACAGTTGATAGATGGCCAACAAGTGCAGAAATGGCTTCCAAATGTTGTCTGTCCTGTCATATTTTTCATTGTGGTTTATCACTTTAAAATCAAATGTTTTCACATTCTGCTTGTCATTAAAAGTGTTTTAAAACACTTTTCCCCCGTTCAAATAGGTGTTTTTTTCTTGTCACCTGGAGCCAGAATAGACAGAGTTTTCTGAAATCCTAGCTGACAAAGTTAAAGAGAAAATTTTTGGTTATTTTTTGACTGTGAACACAAGGTGATGACTAGAACATGAAGCTGTTGTGGTTATGCTATTGTTGTTTGTGATATGTTAATGTTTGTGTGGGATAAACCGTATCCTACAAAAGAAGCAAGAAGACTGTAGGAATATGATGAATATAGCAATTCTGGACCAGTGCAACCACTTTGATTTGGTTTTTTTAAAGGAAGGGGGAGGGGGGATGGGTAGGTTTTGGATTGATTTGGGTTTTTTTGTGTTGTTGTTTATTTTCTTTTTGGCATGGTTATTTCAAGAAGAAAAAACTCTAATTATTGATGTCTCCATGCTTGTGTTACTTTTCCACTTTCAGTGAAAGCTGGGTCTGTCTTATGAGTAGGCATTGTCAACATTTTGGGTACATTTCTGTTTTTATTTATTAACTGTTTATTGACAACATGCATGCTCTGTGATTTTTTTTTTCGCCCCTGAAACTTTTGAGTTTATTTGAAATTGTGTTATTGTTTTCAGAAGCCAGTAATTTAAATTATTTCATTGAGAAAAGATGAACTTATTTTAAGATTTAAATGTATATATATATATTTATATTATGAATTGTGTGTACCATTTAGTTGTCTCATATCATTTCATCTGTCTCAATCAGAAACAAGTATTATGGCGATATTTATATTCAGTTGTGCATGAGGGCGAAGCCTGAACAGTATACATATATTTGATGTGTTCAAAGGCTGATTCTCAACAAAATATGAATTATATTGAGCCGTATATTATTGACTGATTCCAGTCAGTGTGTAAGTTCTGAACTAGAGTAACTCTATCAATACATTAGGCAAAGTATATCAATAGTAACCTAAAATAACCGCACAATTCCTTCACAATTTTCAGCTTATTTAATTATCCCATGCAAATGCTAGTCCGTAACCATCTTTAAGGTGAAGAGAAAGAATTGTAAAAATAAACAGACTTCACGTACTAACCCTTTTACTTTAAGTGAGAGACATATACAGTAGTTCTATGCATCATAGCTTAGCACTTGTGCTTACTGAACGTCCTTTCACACACACTGGCTTGCAACTCCTGCAAACATCCCCAATGTAAGCTTATAAGTTCACAACCCACCAACCTTGGCCTACGGACTGATTCTTGCAGGTCCAGCTATTTTTTTTTCTTTTTATTACACATTCAGTTTTGGGAGACTTAAAAAAATATTGAGAAAAAAGGCAGGAAAATTCATATCAGAGACAGAAATAAGAAAACAAGCTTGAGGGTAACACACACACACACACACACCAAAACACAACACAAACAAAACAAAACAAATGAAAAAACAACAGCAAAATGCAGCATGACAAGAAATGATAAACCCAAAAGTACCAACAGCAAGTTTTACAGCTCTGTGGCTCCAGAAACAAGAAGCATCAAACTGTAGCATTCCCATTCAGAAATTCCTGACACTTGTACAAGAACTACTGGTACATTCGATTTCACATCTTGCAAACACATTGTGATACAATGGACACATTCAAGCTCTGGTGTCCCTAAATCTAAAAATATGTAAAGCAAGTATTATAATCTAAGACTCACAGGTACATGGATTAGAAATTATGCACGAGTATTCAGATTTTCTAATGCATGCATATTTTGTGTCTGATGCTTCAAAGTTCCTGATGAAGCACATACACAACTTAAAAGCATACTTACTCTAAATTAGTAAATACTATTTTTTTAAGAGAATGTGTACCTTATCTGAAAACCTGTAAAGTGGTGATTTAAACATTGTTTTTAACAAACAAACAAAAATGATCAAATCTTTGCAAGTAGATATTCATTTGCACTAGCAAAGTGCATTCCCTACAGGGTAGTCTTCCCCTCTAATACAACGTGTCTTTCATGGAGCAATCTCTTTCAGCGTTGTCGGTTCATGTCAGCCATGTGTTGTTCCGTTCAGTGCCTTTACTCCTAATCATATATACATACTTACTGTAGTAACAAGTTAGTACTTATTTCATGGAAACTTCCTCAATACTCAAGACATGTACTTCCATTTATCAAATAAAGACAGTGATTAGAGAGCCAGAATGCACTGGGAGTTTTTTTTATGTTTGTTTTTGTTGTTGTTGTTGTGCGTTCCCCAGCTTTACACCCTGGGGGTCATCCAGAACATGCACTCTGACTCACTCACCCCACCTGGGAATTTCTACTGGATGGGAAGTTTGCGTGTATGACTCTTTTCATCTATCTTGCCATATAGGCAGCCATACTCCGACTTCAGAGGATTTTTTCTCCTTTAACAAAGGAGAGCACAGGTTGTTTTGTTAAGAACTTGTCATGGCTGAAGGCAATCTCAACACATCATTTTACAACATAACAACATTTTAGTGTAGGCTTTGTCACTTAACTGACATCAATAATGGACACAGCTTTTGGCCTGGGCCAATGATGTGTTCTGAGTGAATGAAAGGGGCAGGATGTTGACATGAGTGAAGCGTGGCATGGAGATAGTATTTTCCCCCGGTGTTAACACCAGTACTGACACCACTCTCCAAGCTCTTCAGATGAGACTATAACCCAAGGACCCATGAGTGAATGCATGCAGAACATCTTGTGCACATATTAAAAACCTGTTCTTTTGGAAGAGCAGGCCATTTTGTGCTGGTAGGAATGGATGACAAAAGTTAAAAAATGCATGCACACAGGTGTCGTGTCTAGACACCATTCCCGAAGTCAGAATGCTGCTACCTTCATGGTGGGTAAAAACAGTCGCATAATTATGCACAACCTCGCCACTGGTGAACCTCGGAGCTCTAACTGAGGAACCAAAATAAAATGAAAGAAAATTTTTTTCTGTGAAATATTCTATAGATACGATGGAAAACAAACCATTTCTGGATTTCTTGAAACACAAAATGTAATGTCTCATACCAATGACTGGGAGTGAACTCGCTGGTTTGTGCAGACTCCATCATTATATTATGACTGACAAGCGTAAACGGCATCACTACTTTTGATCAGTGCAAAACATCCTTTCTCCAAGTCTCAGAGCCACTTTATGCATTGTGTCCATGGGAAAGAATCTCCATCTTTATAGTTGGTACATCAACTGACAGATTTAGATCATGAAGGCATTAAATGCATGTGTACACACACAGGCACGCTTGCACACACACACACACACAGAACAAAACAGCACACCACAGTGTAAAACACCATATATTGCAATCTTGTGTAATTCTATCACAAACACCCATCACAGAATTTCACTATTATGTACCTATACTATCAACTGAGCACAGACTTCAAGTGCCCTCTTTCAATATAAGCACAGAGCAAACCAGAAACATACACCTGGAAAGAAGTCAGAAGAACTGATCCAAGATATGCATGAATGGTAACCAAATCAGAAGGCCACCAAGATGAGGCCTTTTACTGACTGGATTTAAATACCCATCGTGAGTTTAATCAAGAGAAAAACTATTGCTCTGCCACCCATGCTCTGTATAAAAAAAATGCTTCTGGCAACTCACAAACCTTAACCCCTTGGTTCCGTGATCTTGACATCACACACCTCCACAAAGCCACAAGTCGTGGGTTCAATCCCCATTCAAACCCAAACTTTCCTCCTATCCATTAGACCTCGTGTGGTGATCTGAATGCTGATCTTTCAGATGAGACAATTAACCGAAGGTCCCATGTGCAACAAAAATCCAGCACATATAAAGAACCTACAGCAACAAGACAGTTGTCCGGCTTCTAACCAACAAAATTCTGCAGGAGAAGTCTATTTGAATAGGGAAACAAATAATCATACAAACAGGAAAATGACCAAAAAAATGGATGTGCTGCTCTTGCAGCGATGCACTCTCTCCGGGGAGAGCAGCTTGAACTTCATGCAGAGAAATCTGCTGCAACTGCAAGTGACATACACACCACTACAAAATGGTACAGCTTTTTGTCTATCTGTCACTTTTCTTTTTAAAAATTGGATTTTTTTGTTCATATAAGAGATAGGTGAGGCAAGGACATGCATTATACAATAAACAAGAAAGGTGACTTGATTCCTGTGAAACAGACAGACAGACATAACAGACATGATTATGCCATGAAGCTAACGATGCCTGAGTTACCAATCAGCTAGTGCACTGATAGACAACACACAGATCTTTCAGCTTTTTATCCAGTGTGCACTTATGGCCTCACAGTCATTCTCAGGAGTGATGAATGAAACAGGGTGACTGTTATAGGTGACTCCAGGGTGCTCAACATGGGGAATGCTCACCAATAACAACAAATACAAGCTTCATGTTTCTAGTCTTCAATACCAAACAACAACAGATACACACTTCATGTTTCCAGTTTCTGATACCAAACGACAATAATAATAACAATAATAAATGGAATTTATATAGCGCTGTATCTTGCACAATAACAATAACAACAACAAATACATACTTCATGTTTCCAGCTTCCAATACCATACAACAACAAGAGATACCTACTTTATGTTTCCAGTCCCCAACACCATTCACAAACTGAGAAGTCACTGTGTGTTAGATGTCAACTGCATGATGTGTTTGACTTTACTGCCTGCTAATGTACTACTTCAAGGACAACAAGAAACACACCAACGTGAAAAACTGTGGCAGTCACTGTACTAATTGCATGTATAGGTGCAGGTAAACCTGGGCATGAACGAAAGATATATACATAATGAACAAACAGGCATACATGAGAGTGAGTGGTGTGTGTGTGTGTTTGCATGCATGCATGTGCATGAGTGCATGCATGCATGTGTGTGTGCATGCATGCATGTACATGAGTGTATGCATGCGTGCGTGTGTTTATGGCTGCTTGAATGCACACACGCATGCATGTATTATCATCCTACATGTCAATGTACACAGATCTAAATGAAACCTACTCTCCTGATTATCTTTGTCCTACCCCATTACTGAGGCTTGACTGCTCAAAACTTTCATTTCATTTCACATACTGCGCACTCATCCCAACTCACTCTCAAAAACACACACACAAACCAAGCTCAAATAGCCTTCAAAATCCTTCTCAATATATTCTCTCTGTAAAATATTGGAGAAATAAAGGGATACAACAGTACAGCCAAAAATGACTGAAACACAAACAACACAGGTATGTCAAGCCGTTCTGAAACAACAAAACAGACTTTACACTGAAAAAGATACAAAAAATGTGGTAGATATTACACAGGTCTTCACGATTTCTTCTGTCTTTTTAGTGACTGAAATCTCGCTGCTAAACAAAACAAAAAATCCGATTAAAAAAAAAAAAAAGGTACTAAACGTCTGCAGGCTGGCCTCATTTGAACTCGATGGTGAACGGATTTTCGGCAGTGTCGAAAGAGATGTCGGTGTACTTGTCCTTTGACCCTTCCTCCAGCACCTGAATCTTCAATCCTCTCTGACTCTGGTCCTCCTCCTCCTCCTCCTCCTCCTCCGCCTGATCATCCACGTCACTGTCCAGTTTGGTCAGCAGGTCATCGGGGTGGGTCACCGTGACCCGGATGACATTGCCCTCCTTGATCAGCTGCCGCTCGTGAGCCATGGCCAGCTGAGTCACCACCCGCCTCTCCACCTTCACACAGTCACAGCGAATGATGGAATGAATGAAGGAATGAAGGAATAACTGGTTTACCTTCACACAAGTCATGAAGGAATGAATACAGTAAGAATGAAAGAATGAATGAAGGAATGAACAAACAAATAACTGGTTTACCTTCACACAAGCTACTAGGGAATGAATACCGTAAGAATGAATGAATAAAATGGTTTACCTTCACACAGACAAAATGAACAAATGATTGAATAAATGAATGGTTTACCTTGACAGTCAGAATGAATGAATGATTGAATGAATTAATGGTTTTCCTTCATACAGTCAGAATGAATGACTGAATAACTGATTTAAAAAGTATATAGTATTTTAAAAAATCCAACCAACAACTTCACACCTAAAGGCATGATCACAGCACTGTGACTAAGATCTACGTATGGCACTGAATTGGACACATATATATATATATACACACCTTCCTAACCCTTGACACAACATGAATTCTTCCCTACATCCTTAACTTGCCTTCAATTCGCTGCACTGAAACTGTCAAGCAGAATATCATGGGCAAAGTGAACCTGGTGGAGCCCATCCCTCCCTAAATTGTATATGGCATGCTGAGTATGTTCCTGTCATCCATACCACCAGCAACAACTGGCCTTCTCTTCTACAAAATCTGGATGAGTTTTTGATGTGCACACAAGATGCTATGTGTACGTTGGTAGCTGGAGCCCCAGTTTAAATACTCCTCCAAAACACATGCAGGGGAATAGTGTCAAAAGTACAAACACACACACTGTGCTGAGGCTTCAGCCTGCACCTTCAGTTTACCACCACATCACACAGGTCTGATGTTGTAACCAAAGGGCAATCTCCCCGCTCCCACACCTGAATCTACCCACGTACAGAACAAAACACTCATTTCCTGCTGGATTGGTCGCCATTTTTATCAGCCTTCAAGTCCTGTCAGTTCATTGAAACAGGGATTAACAGTGCAAGGTTTGTATGTTTTGAATAAACTTGTTTATCTTAAGTATTTCTGGTGTGTTCATCACAGCACCTCAACCAACGAAGGCAATGACAGGACCACAGGAGGTAAGAATAATGTCAGCTAGTATTTTTGTTGACATATGCACGATATACAGAAGTTAAACTAAAGTGCATACTTTGTAAATATTTTGTTACTTTAAATAAGTGTAACTTAAGATACAATATTCTAGGTGCATACTTGATAATCATACTGTTGTTGTAACTGTAATTCACACAAACCTATATAGTTACTTGACAGTCATATTGTTACTGTAAACCAGTGTAACACAGTACATGAAACATGAAACCATTACAAAACACTTCCATGACATCACTTATTCGAATGTTACTGTAAACATTCATAACATGGAAAACAATATGTAAACTTCTGTTGAACTACTAAATAATTCCCCCAAAACATCTAAAGGCATGCTCAAACAGTCATAACATGGTACACGACATACAAAATATTAAACAGGTCTTCAAGTGTACTTCGTATTCATACTGCTACTGTAAGCCATCACACACAATGCTTGAATGTACTTCAAGCCTAGACTGCACTTCTCCCTTAATGCTTTCAGGAGTCACCAGGACACAGCACTAAAAGGACGTAGTACTTCACCACCATGTGTTTGGCCCAGTGAGTCAGACTGCCATCCAAAGCTGCACAATGTCTAACACACGCACACACGGCCAATCACACAGAGCTGACCTCGTAATTGATGGAGCTGTACAATGTCTAACACACACACACACAGCCAGTCACACAGTGCTGACCTCGTACTTGATGGAGCTGTACAATGTCTAACACACACACACGGCCAGTCACACAGTGCTGACCTCGTACTTGATGGAGCTGTACAATGTCTAACACACACACACGGCCAGTCACACAGTGCTGACCTCGTACTTGATGGAGCTGTACAATGTCTAACACACACACACACGGCCAGTCACAGTGCTGACCTCATACTTGATGGAGCTGTACAATGTCTAACACACACACACGGCCAGTCACAGTGCTGACCTCGTACTTGATGGAGCTGTACAATGTCTAACACACACACACACGGCCAATCACACAGAGCTGACCTCGTAATTGATGGAGCTGTACAATGTCTAACACACACACACACGGCCAATCACACAGAGCTGACCTCGTAATTGATGGAGCTGTACAATGTCTAACACACACACATGGCCAGTCACACAGAGCTGACCTCGTATTTGATGTGATGGAGCTGTACAGTGTCTAACACACACACACACACGGCCAGTCGCACAGTGCTGACCTCGTACTTGATGGAGCGTGCACCGTAGTGCACATCATAGCCGTCAGCCAGCACGTCCACCACACGATGATCCCACAGCAGCTGGATGCGATGCTTGCTCTGTGCCTGACACAACATGGCAAAACATGGCAAATCACGACACAACCTGGAAAATCACAACACAACATGGCAAATCACGACACAACATGGCAAATCACAACACAACATGGCAAATCATGACACAACATGGCAAATTCTGGCACAACATGGCAAATCACGGCACAACATGGCAAATCATGACACAACATGGCAAATCATGACACAACCTGGCAAAACATGGCAAATCACAACACAACATGACAAAGCATGACACAACATGTCAAATCATGACACAACATGGCAAAACATGACACAACATGGCAAATCACGACACACATGGCAAATCACAACACACATGGCAATCATGACACAACATGGCAAATCATGACACAACCTGGCAAAACATGGCAAATCACAACACAACATGACAAAGCATGACACAACATGTCAAATCATGATACAACATGGCAAAACATGACACAACATGGCAAATCCGACACAACATGGAAACATCACACACAACATGGCAAAACATGACAAATCACGACACAAGACAAATCACGACACAACATGGCAAATCACGACACAACATGGCAAATCACGACACAACATGGCAAATCACGACACACTGGCAAAATATGTCAAAACATGACACAATAAGGCACACTGCCAAATGGAGGTTGCAGGACAGAATCTAATCTAGCACAGAAATCTAAGTACAAGAAACTTCTATCCCAAAAGTAGTAAAGAAATAATCAAACTCCTCTGAAATAAAAAAACAACTATTCAATCAAAAATCCACTGTGTCCACTACAAGTCTAAGACAGTCCTTTATGATAGTGAAGAAAAGAAACCCAACAAAACAAATCTTCTCGACAACTGTTTTACCCAATTCCATGTCTATTAATGTAACTGTCCGTTGCCTAAAATCATGCCTTACAAACATTTACAAACTAGTTACGATGTCCTGTTTCAAAATAAGATATTACCACAGGTCTTTTCAACTAGGTAAGGTAAGGTAAAGGAGTCCTATAATCTATAAGGTCGTAGGGAGCGAGGCGTCAGAGACCTCACTTCTCTAGGGCCAGCATATTGAGGGCGCGCCCATCTCCTCTCCCTCGCTGCTTTACCTTCCCTGACCCTAAAGAGGGCAGGTACCCATTTTCAGCTGGGTGAACTGGGGGAACTGTACTGAAGCCAAGGCGCGCAAACAGTCACCCATCCAACTGGTAACCACGCTCGACGCTGCTTAACTTGGCTGGGGGAAAGCGAGTTCTCCGACCACTGAGCTATCCCGTCCCCTTTTCAACTACTCTGTAAAAATACTGTAATACTGATAAAGTATAAAAAAATTTGTTTTTAAATGATTGTAGTAATAAGAAATCTTTCCCCTGAAAAATGTCAAAATTATCACATATCTTTCAACTTAAGCAAGCAAAATTAAATCTGGTACAGAAATGGTAAAAGGACAGTGATTTGTCCTCCCATGATTAAACTGGCCATACAACATCTCGCTACAACTGCCAGTGATCAAACCACTTACCCGATGTGCCCAAAACGCCAGTGATCAACGCTGTGCCCAAAACGCCAGTGATCAAACCACTTACCCGATGTGCCCAAAACACCAGTGAGCAACGCTGTGTCCAAAATGCCAGTGATCAAACCACTTACCCGATGTGCCCAAAACACCAGTGAGCAACGCTGTGTCCAAAATGCCAGTGATCAAACCACTTACCCAATGTGCCCAAAACACCAGTGAGCAACGCTGTGTCCAAAATGCCAGTGATCAAACCACTTACCCAATGTGCCCAAAACACCAGTGATCAAACCACTTACCCGATGTGCCCAAAACACCAGTGATCAATGCTGTACCCAAAACGCCAGTGATCAAACCACTTACCCAATGTGCCCAAAACGCCAGTGATCATACCACTTACCCGATGTGCCCAAAACACCAGTGATCAAACCACTTACCCGATGAGCCCAAAACGCCAGTTCTTTGGCCACCAGCTTGCCCAGCTCTGCTCGGGAGAAGGGCAGGAAGTAGACAATCTCATTGATGCGGCCCAGGAACTCATCTCGACGAAAATGCCTCTGAGGACAGCAGCATGAATATTCACAGACCACAACGTATGGAGTGACAGCAAACAATTATCATAATCTTTTTCATTCAAATGAACACGTGAAGAAATGGGTAACACTTTGCACATTAAGGAGCAATGAAGAACAAGGCTGTTCAGGCATGAATTCCTTTTGGCAAAAAAATGCCACTAATTTCTGTAATTTGAACTTTTTTTTCAAAAAAGATACAAGTTTTTAAAAAATAAAGTCACACGCACTTATGCATACACATGCGTGTGTGCGCACACACAACCCCACTTCCTGATTCTGGCTGGTAGAATTAGAAAAGAAAAGGCAATATCTTGCCAGTTCTGTTCACTGCATCTAAAAGTATGGCTGCGCAACTGCATTTCATATGACTACACTTCACTAGTCTTTGTGTTTGGGTTGGGGGGGGGGCGATGGGGGGTGGGGGGGGGGGGGTGGTACTGACAAAAACACAGGTTCTCTCCATAATGTGGTTCTCATCTCTTAAAGTGTTTATCACCATTCCTCCATATCTATGTTTTCACAAAAACACCAGATCTTTCCATATGTGGTAGACATCTTATACAGTGACTATGCCCCCCGCCCCCGCACCCCCCATGACATATAACAATAATAATATATGGAATTTATATAGCGCTGAATCTTGTAAAAACAAACAAATCGAAGCGCTTACATATGCAGTCTCACTCCCCCCCCCCCCTTCCCAACCAGAGCACACCGCTTCATCTTCTCTTTCCCACGTTTCTGGCTTGCTGTGTGTACGGAGGTCCCCATCCTGCCTGATTTGCAGGGCCCTCACCTTCAGAATAGGCCTGACAACCAGGTCCTTGAACTTCCTGGAGACCGTGATGTCCTCAGCATCCAACTCGTCTGCAACACACACAGGGACGCTTGAAGAACACTGATAACTTCTCTGTGTGTGTGCATGTGTGTGTGTGCATGCGCACGTGCATGCGTGCGTGAAGAACACTGATAAGTTCTGTGTGTGTGTGTGCATGTGTGTGTGTGCGTGCGCATGTGCATGTGTGCGTGAAGAACACTGATAAGTTCTGTGTGTGTGTGTGCATGTGTGTGTGTTGCGTGCGCATGTGCATGTATGCTGTACAGTTGCTGTGCATGTGTGCATGTGGTGGCATGCATGCCCTATGCATGGTGTGCACTGTTATTTGTGTGTAGTGTGTGTGTTTGTGTTGAGTGACATGCATGGGTTGGATACATAAGTATCTGATGTATGCCTTCGAGCATGCTGTGTAATAGCTATGTTTGTGTTCTAATGTGTGTTCATTGATGGTTACATGACTAAGGTGATGTTTTGTCTGTGAAAGTACATGAAATACTGGGCATTGGAGTATGCAACTGTATGGGTAATGTATGCTCCCATGTATACCTGCTGATACAGTATTTTGTTTATTGTGTTTGATCAGGTATTTTTGACTTGAAAGTTGATAGAATTGCTTTGGGTCAAAACACGTATTTGATGGAACATCAACTGCTCTGCCTGCAGTATTGCTACAACAGTTGATTAGCATATATTTCTGTTTGGTTTGTTGTCAGATTTCTTGTGATGGGGGGGGAACGGCAATCAGGGTTGTCAGCAAGTGTAGGGGAGGTATAGTTTATCTGCTTTCTCTTGTTTGTTTGCTTTTTTTTTTGGGGGGGGGGGGGTTCTAGCATTCTCTTCTGCGCTATTTTTGTATCAGAAACAAATCAAAGCCAGGCCAGTTTCTGCACCGTTGAATCAGAGCTATATATTTGCTGCTTTTCTCTGTGTACCTGGGGGCGGGAAACCCCTAACACTGACAGGTTTTAAAAAACTACAGCAACATGTACGAGGAGGGATGTACTGACCAATCTTGGCATCTCTCTTTTTGGCCAGTCGTGGGCTTCATCTCTCAGCTGCATGCCGTAGTCAGCATCTCCTCACTGGCCAGGTTGGAGGTCATGATGAAGATGGCGTCTTTGCACTCTATGGTTTTGCCCTTCCCATCTGTCAGGCGGCCCTGAAAATACACATAGCAAGGAAGGTTATCCAAAAGTGGATGGTGGTCTAGACATAACTTGCCTGCCTAGAAAGTGAGAAATCAGTGGTTCAAACCCATCTGAACCTGAGCTCCCTCCCCATTCATTAAAGATTAATTGGTGGTCTGGGTGCTAGTCTATTGGATGAGATGATAAACCAAGGTCCAGTGACCACTAGATATTTTAGGGCACATAAAAGAACCCATGCAAGAAGAGTTTTTCCTGGCAAAATTCTGTAGAAAAAAAACAAACACTCTCAAAGGATAAACAAATACATTTCCATACAGAATGTTAGCTATAGTTTCTCCATGGTAGTGTCACAGCATGCAGACCATTCCATAAAAGCTACCCCACATCTACCACACTGTCCTTATGGCAGACACTTTAACCCCTTTTACCCATGTATATATCCCCCATTGCACAAGACACAACACTCGGCAGTGATGAGGGTTTCGGAAGCTGACCTCATCAAACAGCTGCAGCATGGCGGTGAGGACGTCAGGGTGGGCTTTCTCCACTTCGTCAAACAGCACCACGCTTTGGGATACTCGGTCAGCTGCTTGGTCAGCTGACCCCCCTCCTCGTGACCCACATAGCCCGGAGGTGACCCGATGAATTTGGACACCTGCACATATTTCAGGTGACAACCATGTTGATGACAGGCAGTGGTAATGTTGGATAAAGCTTGAACAGCAGTGTAGATGTATTGGATTGTCATCTTTTCCCCTCTCCCTCTCTTCAATAAATACACAACATGCATGCAAACATGTATGCACCACACTTCACATGCATGCACCCACCCACCCACACAACCCACACACACACCACTTGAAATTTCATTATGGATTTGTAAATAATGTAACTGGCAGTAAAGTTCTGTAGAGCGACCTGAATGTTTTTGTTTGGTTGGTTGGTTCTCAGTAACCTTAAGTGTGTTTTTTTTCCTGCTGCTACAAGAGCTAAAACACAGCAGAGAGAAAAGGAAAGGCAGCCACAATCCACACTCACCTCGTGTTTCTCTTGGTACTCTGACATGTCCATCCTCACAAAACCCTGTAGACATCACCCCAGGCATAAAAACAGTTAGTCAAGTGACAAAGCGCACAATCATGTTAAAAGTCAGTTCTCACTGAAATTGTATATAAAACAAAGAAGTCAGCAGCAAAGACACAGTACCTATGAAGTAAAGATCAACATAAACCAAAAAAGCAAAATAAAAAAGATAATTTTCTAACTTTTTTTTTGTTTTGTTTATGGGGATGATAAGCTCAGTGGTCATTGATCATCACATTCCCTAACACCAAGTATAGCAGCTCGAAGCGTAGTACTAACACATTGAATGGTACGTTATACCCTCATGCTTCATACAGTCCCGCCTTCACCCACTGCATGCTACCATTCCTCTTTTCCGGTCCATGTTTAATTAAAAGAGCAAGAAGTATTCCCGTTGATAAAAAAAATAGGTATGCAACTGAAGAATAAAGGACTCAGAGCCTCGGCTACCCCAGACATCATAGGTTATGGGACTCCTTTACCTTTCCTTTACTGTTTCCCTGACTAAAAGCAGTATCCTGACTGATCATCAACATTCTTTAAAAAATAAAAAAAGTTATTGATGCTCAGCACTTAATACTAAAAGAAACATCCTGACTAATCATCAATACCATCATCATGCTTTCCCTTATCACAGACATATTCTTCCACTCACTCCTGTTCCTTCACCCTTTCACTGCCACCCATTCTGCTTTTCCCCAGTACCAGCTGTTTTTACTATTCTAAAAAAAAAAATTAAATGTTATTCCTCTGTTGGTAAAACAAAAAATCCAGGTATTAGCAACTGAAGACTATGCTGACACAAGGCAAATGGTTACCAATCAGATAATCATAGGAAAACCCTGGGTACTGGCATCACCTGGTGTTTCTTTATCTCGTCAAACACAAAACGGTGTATCATGACGACAGTGACATATTCATGTCACAGAAATGTGACATCAGTGACAGAAGGTTTAAAAGCAGTTGGTAAAAAAGGAAACACTGGAAAACGTTTTCCCCCATTTGTTCTATAAGCATGTGACTGAAGACAGCTACTCCACCATGGAGTCGTCTATGCCCACTAGAAAGACAACAGCAACAAAAAATACAAAGTCCTGTTTCTGACTGGTTAAAGCTTCAAAACTCCATGAAGGAGTTGAGAGCTGATAAGAATGAACCACAAGGTTCTTCAGGAAAGTATTTTTTCTCACTCTTACAATTTCTAAATATTCCAGTAATATACACAGCATGCAGAACAAAACAAAGAATGTACCTTTTTCAAATCTTTGTGGAGATACTTTGCCACTTGTTTAGCCAGTTCTGTTTTACCTGTAGGTAATGAAAATAAAAGGTTATTTGCTTGATGTACTTGTCTGTCCTCAAACCAATTAGGTAGTAATATCTGGTCACTGGAAATGCCAATAATAAAGCTTTAAAAAAAAAGTAAAAAAGAGAAGAATCTATGCAATTCAAGTTGTATGCCTTACAGTTATGTTTACTTGTTTTCTGTTGCTTTTTGGTAGAGAATAAAATTTGGGTAAAAATATATAAACTGTATTGATAGTAAAGGACAAATGGCTCCACATCCTGCCACCTCTTCAGTAAGCAAACAGTTAATCCATGCATCTGTAACTCTTAAGCCTGGCTGATGCTGGTATAGATTATGAAAGAATGCACTGTGTTCACCTGAATCACACTATCTCCAAGATGAAAAGTGTTCCTCCCAATCAAACAAACCTAAACAGTGAATCTGAATAACGTCATAATCATCATTTTCATTCGCATTTGTCAGCTTGCATTAATAAGAAAAGAAAAGAAGACCCAACTCGGTGGGTTTTTGTGTGTCCTGGTGTGATGGTGACCTCAAGCTTTTGGCTTCCTTTCCCCTTTCATGAATGTGGATAAGTTCATATCAAAATCTTCAAAGTTCTTTGATCTTTTTTGTTCTTTGATCTTTTTTCTATGGGATGAATCCAGAAAATGCATGAAAGCAGCACCACAGGACCTTCACAGGAAAAAACCCAAACAACAGCAACAATAATTATCCAATAACAAAAAGCTCACGAGAAGTGCTGAGTCGGTCCACATTACTTGAAATACACATCCTACAAATTTGCAACAAGCAAGCATGAAAATGAAAAGACTTTTTTTTTATGAGATGAAATTGAAAGATACATAACTGGAGCTAAAATTCTAAAGAGTTAATTCACCACAAAAACTTCACAGCATATATGAATCTTAATGTCACAAACAGCTTGAGAGATTTAATTTAGTTTAAAGGCAACAAAATGTGGATTTGCTAATACATAGTCAGAGATTACAAAGACTACGCTCACACAAAAGCCCTCCACTGTCTAGTATGCTCTGTGATTAACCAGAAACTGAGCAAGACAGCCAACAAAAATCCCCAACAACAACAACCCAAAATACACATTAATTGCTTAATCATAGAAACTTCACCCCCCAAAATCCAGTATACATACCAATGCCAGAAGACCCAAGAAACAAGAAAACAAGGGGGTGATCTTCATCATACCAGCCATTCTGTTTGCGACGGATTGCTGCAAATCAACAAACCTCCTTTTACAAAAAATGCCACATACAATGCATTTTGACAGTCGTTATAAATGCAAAACAAAACAAAAAACTTCATACCAGCTACAGTTTAAAAAAATAAAATAAAATAAACAAAAACAGCCAAACAAAATAACTGAAAACCCTGTATTCAATCTGAAAGGACCAAAAACTCAAGCATATTCTTCATACACACCCATAAAATGGGGTGGGGGGTGGGAGGCAGCCCCAAACCACCCAAACAACAAACATAAAATGAAGTAAACTGTTAGTGTTATGTTTTCCTTTCAAACCAAAACAGAGAAGAACAATATGAAGCAGATTTTAATGAGGAAATCCAGTTCCTAGTATTTCCAGCCAGTCTATACCAAACAGGGCAGTGAAACAATTAAATACTTTATCCCCAAAATAGGTTTGACAACACAGAAATTTCAACAGACATTCTGTTTAATTTTAACACTAAGCCTGCCTGAAAAATGTTCAACAAAATAAATGGGTACTGAAAAAAGTAATAGCCTGAATCAGACTGGATAGGAGTAAAGTGATGGTGCTACCTATAACACTAGCAATACATGCAGTGAATTGTAGCGATAGTCTTGACGTCAATTTTTTTAAAGTTATGTACACACATACACATGTAAACATGCACGTGTCAATAAACAGGCATGCACATACACAAGTGCCCCCCTCCCCCTAAACCCACCTTCCACACACACACACACACACACACACACACCACACACACACACACACACACATACACACACACACATACACACACACATACATACACACACACACACACATACACACACACACATACATACACACACACACACACATACACACACACACACATACACACCACACAACACACACACATACACACACACATACACACACACGCACAAACATACATACACACACCACACAATACATACACACACACACACACACACATACATACATACATACATACATACACACACACACACACACACACACACACACACACACACACACACACACACACACACACACACACACACTACACTCACACACACACATACGATACACACACTCCATACATAATACACACACATACACACACTCACACATACATACAGACAACATCACACATTACTCACATACACACACACCACACACATCACATCACATACACACAATACACACACATTACACACACAACACATAACACACACATACACAACAAACCACAACACCACACAACACACTGACCACACACACACAGCAGCCACGGTACGGATGGCGCTCTCCTGTCCAATGATGGCTTCCTTCAAGCGTAGTTCCAGTGGAAATCTCCTTCTTTCCTCAGCCTCCTCTCTGGCTCTTTTCTCTTCAAACTGATTAAAAAAAAAACCAACACACACACACACACAAATGATTGTCAATGCATGATCAAATCAAGACCAAAAGCTTTCACAATGTAACTGACAAAGACAATACAATGTGGATTAGGCAGTTCTATGCTGGCTGAAAAATTGTCTTTAGCTTTGTAATACCTAGATTTCCATGAACATAAGAATAAGAAAATAAAACAATATAAACAAACAAAAGCAAACTAATAAATAAACAAAGACAACAACTAAAACAATATTACAAAATATACTTCCACACTTTTTCTCAAGAATAAAATATTTTAAAAAAAGATTGTCACCTACTGTCAAACTAATGGAGAATGGAGACATACAAGGTAAAAAAAATATATATAAAAAACCCAACCTACCTACAAGTATACCACTTTAAAAAAAAATTCTTTTACAACAAAACCTTTCAGCAAAAGACTTGATCAATTTACAGCTTTGGGACTACTTTACAGGACTGTACTCTATGATTCCTATCACAATGTATCCTGGCATCAACCAGCCTTGAGAGATACAGATACCTGCAGTATTGGTCAAGTAATTTCAACAATTTCAAACTCACATTCATGAAGCTTGCCCATCATTACGATTTTAAAATGAAAGAATGTTATTACATCCTCAGATGTGAATGACGCTTGACTGGGTGTCCCCATTCTTCCTAAAGAGCCCATAGCAAATTTAATCTGGGTATATGCAGGTCAGACTTTTAAAAAACCACACCAAAACAAACCTGTAGCTCTTATGGGGTTTAAACCCTGTGACCTTCCAGAGAGGAATCCAACACACTAACCATCACACCATAGCAGCTGGTCTTTTCTCCACATTTTACAGCATCCTTAGTTTTTTTAAAATCATAATGCACTGACAAGTATCTAGACTGCAGGCTGTATCCAGCACCAGCAGAAGCATGAACAATCTTTCTTTCTTCCTTCTCTCCTTTGCAATGAGCGGCACCCTCTTCCCTTCCCTCCGTCACTTACAGATTTGGCAGCCTCCTCCATCATGGCCTTCATTTCGTCAGTGCGGCAGTAGTCTATGGGTTTGTGGCCTAGACTGTTTTCTTTTGTGGGGTCTCCTCCTGACAAACACATATATACGTAACTGTGCATGTGTGTGTGTGAGTGTGTGTGAGTGGTGAGTGAGAAGGAGTGAGGGGTGGGAGGAGAGTGATGTGGTGTGTGTGTGTGTGTGTGTGTGTGTGTGTGTGTGTGTGTGTGTGTCGTGTGTGTGTGGTGTGTGGTGTGTGTGTGTGGTGTGTGTGTGAAAGAGTATTTATTTATATTTTATTTTATTCTTTTATATCGATGATAATGAAATAAGCACTTATGTGCTTTTTACATCCAGTTCCCGTGTGTATGTGATTTTGTAAATTCTGTCATCTGCTCCCACCGGCACACAATGGCCTACTCTTACAAAAAGTGGGACAGGATTTAACATGTGCGCAAAATGCTCTGCGTGCGTTTGCACACGGGGCCTCAGTTTATAGTCTCATCCAAGGACTTTAGAGGAGAGAAGAGTGTATGTGGTAGTTGACAAATATACAATTAAAATGTGTGAGAAAGAGAGAGAGCAAGAGAGAGAGAGAGAGCAAGAGAGAGAGAGAGAGCAAGAGAGAGAGAGAGTGTGTGTGTGTGTGTGTGAGGGTGCGTGCGTATGTGTATGTGTCCATGCACACATACAAACACCTAGCCACCAACCCACCATCATACTCTTACACATACTGAGTGATCACATCAGGGAAAAGTGAGGTCAAGTCTAGCAGCGGCAGTAGTAGTAAAAGCAGTAGCAGCAGAAGCAGCAGCAGCAGCATTGTATTCATAGCAGCAGCAGCAGCAGCAGCAGCAGCAGCAGCATTGTATTCATAGCAGCAGCAGCAGCAGCAGCAGCACAAGTAATCATAAAAGTGGAAGCAGTAGTCATGTAAATATATCAACTCTTGAGTGGCAGTATTCCTACCTGCGGGAGTAGCAGCAGAGTTGAGTGGTTGAGGAGGTGGTGGTAGACATAGTGAAGGTGGAAGAAGCGGTAATGAAGGAAGTCAACAGTGTAGTAGCAGTAGGCATCATAATGATTAATGGTACAAATATCAACAGGTCTAATCATACAACATGTGTACATAAATGCATAAAATATAAACTAAAAGCAAAGGGCAAGAATACTGGTAAGAGTAAGTGGTAGTTGACAAATATACCATTACAATTATGGATAACATATGAAGACATATAACAACAAGCACCACCACAAAACAGACCAGGAGTCCCTCACCATGGTCCAGAAGGATTTTGGTGGACTCGACATCTTCAGCAAGCACAGCGTAATGCAGGGCGGTGCAGTCACGGAAGTTGGCCCTGTTGCTGAGGCGGTTGGAAAACTCCTCTTCCCTTGTTATCAGCACTGTCAGCACACAACACACACACACATGCACACACACACACACACACACACATGCCATGCACACATACACATGCACACACATACACATACATACACAACACACACACAACACACACACACACAATGCACACACACAATTTACAAACCGCATACACATCGAGACTGGATGTAAAAAAGCACATGAATACTCATTCTATTATCCTCAAAATAAAAGAATAAAAAAGAACACACACACACAATTTACAAACCTGCATACACACAGGAACTCGATGTAAAAAAAAGAAAAAGCACATGAGTGCTTATTGTTTTATCCTCAAAATAAAACAATAAAAAAGAACACACACATAAAACACACACACAAGCGCGCACACACACATGCGCGCACACACACACACACACACACACACAATTTACAAACCCGCATACACATGGGAACTGGATGTACAAAAAACAACATGAATGCTTATTCTTTTATCCTCAAAATAAAATAATAAAAAAGAACACACACACACACATGTACACACACACACATCTATATACAAACACACCTATATTGTATTGTCATTAACCCTTTACCATTCGCATTTCTTACAGAGAAACTCTCTGTAGTACTCAGAAATTTATGCTGTTTTTTCAGAGAATAAGGTACCTCAAGTACACATAGTCCTGTACAGTTACTATTGTTCGCAGAGCAGTCATATTTGGCCAAAGTATTCATATGATGTCATACTTTGTTCTGCACCCCAAGATGTGTGTCCTACCTACATGTGTCGTGCTGCTGTCCCCTCTTTGTCACCAAATACAGGTAACATTGCAGTGGCATCATGCTGTTAGTCTACAACTACCCTCTAACATGCGCAATATACGTATGTGATTAAATAAAATAACAAGTGTGGTCCTGCCTGAATGTGTCCTCCATCACATCCACCGTCATGGTAATCCAAACTAACATTCACACTTGTCACAAAATTACTGTCACCAAGTCTACATTTTCTGAGTGGAAAGCATTCAAACATATTGAAAACGATGTTGACTAATGCGCATATATACATTATTTACAAATATATGCTGACGCCTACTATTTACACAGACACTAGTGTGTCCTTCACCAATAGCCAGTTACATGGCTGTCACAATGCAGGTGTCACAGCCAGTGTCACGTCCAGGTGTGTTGGCGTGTTTCTCAGGTGAAAATACTGATTAATTTAGAGAAATCTGGTTTTCGTCATAATATTACTGATCCGTGACTCAGAAAATGTCAAATCAGCAGACTAGTAGAGATGAAGCCTCGGCAAACGCTTGATCCCCATCATGATCAAAACTGACAGGTAAGCCCTAATTTCATCAGGTGTTGTTTCTGTCCTAATGGATCTATGACTAAGCCTTTCACAGCGATCTTTTGCCTGGCATAATTGTTAGTTTCATCTGCTACAATTTGAAAAAAATGTTGGGGCACAAACAAAACAAAGTAATCTAACAGCTTGGCATTCAGTGGGAGAGTTTGTGCCGGCCCAGTCGGCAGCGTGAAGTCTTGCACTAAGCAAGGCGCTTGTGCGCTGCGCCATGTTGTCTGCTATGAAGCCAACAGAATATTATCCTCAGCATCACTTTCCGACTCACTACCTTCTCCTATTTCATCTCTTTCTTCTACATCTACTTCAACATCGCATTCAACATTTTATTCTCTTTCGAACTGTTCCACTTGAGCCAAAATAGCTTCAATTTCCACATCAGTATATTCCTCCCAAATCCTATGCTCAATCTTTGCTGCCATTTTTAGCTACAAGAAAGCGTGGGAAAGACAAAGCCAGTCACTGGCCAATTTCTTGTGAATGGGAGGCTGTGTAGCACTGAATTTGGTGCCCATTCCTTTCTTAGTTTATGCTGACCTCAGTAGAATGTTCATTCATAGTGTGCGTGTACTAGGTAGAGCTTAGTGCATGAGGGAAAATCCCCACTAGGCTGAAATGATGTCCGAATATTTCACGTGCTTCTGTGGAGGAAGCGCATGATCCATTGGGTCTGCAGGACTGAACTTAGTGACATGGCAACCTTGTCACGTGCTTGCTTGTTTATGATGATGTCAATTTGAAGTTTTGTTTATTGTACCCCCATCCCCACGCCTTCCCAGTGCAATGGGCAAAAGCTTTATGCAATAAAATCACCGAAATCACCGAAATCAAAATCTCTCTCCCCCCATCTGCTCACCTTGTAAGGAATGCAGGTGTTTTTCTCTGGCCATGTGATTGGGCGTTGTGTACCAGTCTCCTGCGTTAGGATCAGCCCCAGCGTCCAGCAGCAGCTTCACCACCCTGCAGCCACCACCACCACCACCACCACCATCACCACCACCACCACCACCACCACCACATCACCACCACACCACCACCACCACACCACCATCACCACCATCACCATCACACCACCATCACCACCACCACCACCACCCACCACCCACCACCACCACCACCACCCACCACCACCACCACCACCCACCATCATCACCACCACACACCACCACCACACACCACCACCACCACACCACCACCATCACCACCACCACACCATCCACCACACCACCACCATCACCCACCATCACCACCACCATCACCACCACACCACCACCACCACCACCACCACCACCACACCACCACCACCACCACACACCACCATCACCACCACCACCATCACACTCACCACCAATCACACCCCTCACACACCATCATCACCACACAATCACCACCACCACCACCACCACCACCACCATCACCACCACCACCACCACCACCACTACCACATAGAATGCCTTTAGAGGTAGATCTATATCTATGAGCAGAGATAGTAAGAGGTCAGCTTCCTTAGAGAGCTCCTACAAACTGCACAGGAACAGCAGGGTTTAGGTAATTTACTCAAAGCTGGTCTGTGACGGATGCTATAGCTGTGTTGTTATAAGACAGTGTTTTATTTCATGTGGTTTTTGTGTGTTTTGTTTTGTTTTGTTTGTTTTGTTCCTCAGTTAGAGCTGCAAGGTTCACCAATGGTGAGAATTATGCGTATGCGACCATCCCCCCCCCCACACACACCACTATGATCCTTTAGGCAGCCGCATTCTGATTTCAGGGGGAATAAGTCCGTTTGACTTCAATCCCGAGGATCCATGAAATCATGGGTTCAAATCTCTGCAGCATCTGGTGAATTATGGATGGGGATTTTTATGATCTTCCAGGTCAACTTCAAGTGCAGACCTGCCAGAGCCTTAATTTAATTCCCTTCATGTATGATTGATTATACACATGCAGAAAATCAAATATCAAATACGCAAGTTTAAGATCCTGTCATTCATGTCAGTGTTCTGTGGGTTGCAGAACCATGAATACATCCCCAAAGTCAGACTGCAGCTACCTTCAAGGTGTGCAATAACCATCACATATGCAAAAACTCTTACCAGCGATGCACCTCAGCTCAGGAACACAAGGAAAAAACAGTTTACTTAAAGCTGGTCTGAGATACAGCTGTGAACACAACAACCAATGATTGAAGATGCCTTCTTTGCTTTAATATACCACTTTATCTGTGTCTGAAAAATGAAAGTTCTGTCTACATCTGATACACTATCTGAGCTAAGCCAGCACGTTCACCAGTAGTGTCTGGTATTTTGTCAGTTGTTCAGATAACATACAACAGACATGCAAAAGGCATCATTACTACTTATTGAAAAGACTTCTTCAAGTAATTGTACTTTCTGAACTCTGTTCAGATTAGACCAACAATTTTTTTAATATATTATTTTACTAAGTATTTAGTATCTTAAAATGAGTGTAAGAAAGGCTACAATGGTGAAACTCCTGAACAGTATGAGACAAAACTGACAGAGAACCTAAGTTCTAAAAGATCTTTTCTCTCAGACCTGTATCAGGGAGCTCTCAAGAGACAACCAACACAAAAAATGTCTGCAGAAAATAAAAACAACAAACAAAAAGCCCCAAATAAACAAAACCATTCCCATGAAACCAACCATGCCAGGTGAATAATCAGTACTAAGCATCATGTAAGGATCCATCTTTGAGTAGAGATAAGAGATGAGCTCCTACCTAACTACCTACCTATCTACCTAACAACACTGTTGTCACCGGAACGATGCCACAACCATAAGCCTTTAAATCATTGTGGATACTACTACTCACTCCCTGGCTTTTCCTACCATAGTGTATACCCTGGGAATCAGATGTCCACAAAGAGCTATATCTGTAAACATGATCACTACATCATCACCAAACTAGAACAAGCAATGCACTGTGCTGGGTCACTTCAGCTGAGTTGAGTGACGTCTGGTAGTGGTATAACCCAACAAACATATACATACAGCCTGTACAGGATGCCTAACTTTACCAATGAATATAATTACCAGGCTGTGTGACCCTCAACCCACCCTGAGTTGGTGGCTATTACAATAGTGCTGGTGGCTATTACAATAGTGTTATTACCATAATTCTAGGAAGACAGTCCAAGGCTATGAAAAATTTTTTAAGTTCTGAACACTTTGACACAAACTAACGAGCAGCATTGGGTCAAACAGAAACCAAAACTGAGATCACCATTATACCATAACAGAGATTATCAAATCAGATGAAATGTTCTTTACACACTTATCGGAGCTATCCAAAGGTGAGTGCATGTGCACGTACACACACAAACACAAATCTCACACAACACACAGACAAATGCACACACACAGATGGACGGGATAGCCTGGTGGTTAGAGTGATGCATTCGTGATCTGCTGACCCGGGTTCGATTCTTGTTCAAGATTTTTCCTCTGGAGTTAACATCAGTGCCAACTCCACTCTCCCCAAAAGTCCTTTGGATGAGCCTGTAAACCAAGGTCCAGTGAGCGAACACATAAAGAACATCTTGCGTACATGTTAAAACCTGTTCCACTTTTCAGAAGAGTAGGCCATTGTGTGCTGGTGGGAACGGATGACAAAATTTACAAAACTGCATACCCACAGGGACTGGATGTAAAAAGCACACGAGTGTTTATTCCATTATCCTCGAAATAAAAGAATACAAGAAAAAAAAAGAAAATAATAAAGAACACACAGAGAAAACTTACTGAGGGTGACCATTCATAGCAGCCACATGCAAAGACGTCCATCCCAATTCATGACGATAGTTCACGTCTGCTCCTTGCTCAATCAATCTACAATCAATCAAATATCCCCTTTATAATCTTTCCTTATGTGAATTTTCATATTAAAAAATATGTAATACAAAGTTACTGATTTTTTCATAGTTACTAGGAACAGTTTGGTTGATGGATTTTGTTTTTCATCCTGAAAAGTTATCGACTGAAGTTTTCATGAAATATGTATTTGACTATTTCAGGGAAAACAATCAAACATAAAAAAAATTGGGGATATCTTAAAGACTTGTAAATCTTGAAAATCATCCATCAATTGTTGGTGATCAATATCAAAAGGAAAAAACTTATAGAAGTTTAATATGTATAAAAGGAAATTCATACTTGGTTATTTCTTTGTGAACTCCAAGTCGTGCAGCTGTCAGGAGTCTCTCATCTGTAAATCAAAAAAACATATTTATTTGATTAAGATGTAGTTTACTTCTAAGGGCAATACTCACTAGAAGTAGCTTTTTTTTCTTTCTTTTTTTTTTTTTTTTTGGGGGGGGGTCTATAATTTGTAATTTCTTAATGTTTAATTCTCTCATTTTCAGAATGATTGTTTTCTTTTACCCTCCTCTTGCCAAAAAGCAAAACAAAAACAACGACCAACACAAGCCCAGCCCCCCCTCCCCCCCAAAATCCTTCCTCCTAAAAAACACCCACCAACCAACATGCACAATAACAAGTGTACTTCTGAAGTGTTTCCTGTGGAATATGACATATTGTGACAAACAGGATCATGTTTGTTGCGATGAAAAAAGGAAGTGTTTCAAAAACAATTTTTATTTGGGTGATGATCTATCAGTCTCTAAATTGGGAATCTCTGCTGGAACATAGATATCATCACAACCACAACATATTACATAATGGTCAAAGTGTATAGATAACATGTACTTTGTTAACACCAGTGACTTGGCAATCACAGCTTGGTTTTTATGTAAACTGCACACGCAGACTTTTAAAAACATATCTAAATTGATCATTTAATTTTGTCTAATCAAGTAACATTATTTGAAGGTCATAATGAGGTAAGTGAAACTTACACCAGATGCAAGAAGCAACTTTTGGGTTTTCCCTCTAAATACAAAAAGGTCATTTTCTGAGAAATGCAATGGGAGAAAATCTACACATGTTTTCAAAATCCTAATTATAGGTTCCAAACAATAAATCTACTTCTACTTTCGATTTCTTCTTTCCTGTTCATCGAGTATTTCGTCAGACTTCTTGAACGTTCTAGATTTTGTAAACTGATTATTTTATATGCATCCGACACTCGAAAGAAACATACAGTTTTATTCTCTAGCCATAAACATGTTTGAAAATGAAGACACAAGTTACACCTAATGTGTAAGTCACTTACTCAGGTCAGTTGTTGATGCGCAGAGAGCGGTACTACCATACAAGCAGAACCCAACACCAACCGCTGCAGCTCCCCCAAGCAGATGAGAATTTCGAACACATTTCACGACTCTTGGAATTGCTGTGGCTGCAAGTAATCTTAAAGATTTAACTTTGGAGAGGCTACTGAATGTCTTCGCATTCGTGCATGATCTTCCTTTACTTGAGGTCCAAAGGAGATTTCTTGCTAAACAGGTAACAAACCGTCTGCTTCCCATAGCCGCCATGACTGAAGATTTCTCAAAAATCGTTCTTTCTTCTTTTACGACATGCAGATAAGTCAATAAAAGTCTAGTCGTATTTACCAGAAATTGAAATATAGGCTATAAGCTGTGGATTCTCTTTGTAGAAGTACAGGGAGAAAATGCTTTTGATAATCTTTTTGCTAAAGTATGATAGGCCTATATTTCACAAAATATCGTAATCTGTCACTGTCAGAGTGCAGCGTTCACCGACACACTTTTTGTTGTGTTAATTTGTACGTCCCAGCGGAGATTTCCGATTTCTGGACTGTCTCCGACAGGCTTTCTTTCTTTGATTATATTAGAGTCCCAGCGGAGTTATCGATTTAGGGACTGTATCAACCAACTACCACTAGATTTATGAGCTGATCAAAGATTGTCTGAAAATCATGTTGGTGCTTTTATAGTCAAAAGTGGTGAGATGATGTCGGGCTAAAACATATCCAGATTTTTAATTAGCTGGAGAAAGATGGGAAAGAGGGCTTGTTTCCCCAGCCGCCAGCAAATTGCCAACAGGCTGATGCAGTCTTCTTTTTATAATTATTATGAAATATCGATGAGTAATGAAAATGAAATAAACAATAAGCAAAAGTTTTAAAAGATGGTCCCTGTACAGCTCAGGTTGGTTGGGGGTTTTTGTTGTTTTTTTGGAGGGGGGGGGGGGGTTGTTGTTTTTTTAAAGATAAAACGATTTGCTGGAAGATAGTCCGTGTACAACGCTGTTTTTGGTTGGTTTGTTTTCGGGTTTTTTTCTTTCTTTTCTTTCTTTCTTTTTCAAATTTTTTTTTAAAGAAAGAGCAATTTGCTGGTGGGCCTTGTGCACGACAATGCCAGTAAACACACGTGTGTGAGTGTGGGTGTCAAACTTTTTTTTAATTTGCAGATGGTACATGGAATAAACAGTGCAATCGCTTTTTTTTTCTTCAACAAGCCATCTCTCTCTCTCTCTCTCTCTCTCTCTCTCTCTCTCTGTATGTGTGTGTGTGTGTATTATGTGTAGTAGGAGTAGTCGTCTTCAATTTGAGGTAAGGTAAAGGAGGTAAAGGAGTCCCATAACCTATAAGGTCGTAGGGGAGCGAGGCGTCAGAGACCTCACTTCTCTAGGGGCCAGCATATTGAGGGCGGTGCCCATCTCCTCTCCCTGGCTGCTTTACCTTCCCTGACCCTAAAGAGGGCAGGTACCCATTTAGAGCTGGGTGAACTGGGGGAACTGTACTGAAGCCAAGGCGCGCCAAACAGTCACCCATCCAACTGGTAACCACGCTCGACGCTGCTTAACTTGGCTGGGGGAAAGCGAGTGCTCCGACCACTGAGCTATCCCGTCCCCAATTTGAGGTATCTCCAGTAAAATGATATCCAAAAAAAAAATGATTAAAAGAGGGAGAGAGAGAGAGAGAGAGAGGGGGGGGGGGGGGGGGGGGGGGGGGGGGGGGGGGGGAGTAGAAATAACACTGTGCATGCATGTATGTGCCAAATTGAAGAAGAAGAAAAACAACACTGAGCATCCCATGAAGGGCAATTGCAATACTGACAGGCACATTGATAGAATCATAATCTCAGAAAGACAGTCCTTTAAAATATTAAACAAAATTTATCGGCATTATGAAAAACAGCTGTGCTTTTACAATTATGGTTAGAACATTGCACTCTCAATCTGACGACTCAGGTTCGATTCCTGTTCAAGGGGATATTTTTCTCTGGAGTTAACATCAGTGCAGACTCCACTCTCCCCAAAAGTCCTTTGTTTCTATAAACTGAGGCCCCGTGTACGAACGCACGCAGAACATCTTGCGTACACGTTAAATCCTGTTCCGCTTTTCGTAAGAGTAGGCCATTGGGTACCGGTGGGAACAAATGACAGAATTTACAAAAACGCATACACAGGGGGACTGGATATATAAAAAAACACATAAGAATTTATTCCATTATCCTCGATATAAAAGAATAAATAAATTAATAATAATAATAATAATAAAATAATAATAATAATAATAATCCATGTCATTACAATTACACTTTGATAATGTCAAAATAGAGATCTAGATCCATTGCTGTTTAGCAGAAACCTTGTTAAAATGCAGTGCAAATGGCAGTACTCCTTGTTGATTGGTCAAATAAGGTCGAATAATATAGAGACATACAGAGTTATCGTACTTTATCACTTGTCATGGCGCGGTCTGAGCAGGTGAGCATGAATGCCATGTCGGGCATGACACTTTGGAAACAATTTTTGTAATACTGTTTTAGTGTTTGTTGTCTGTAGTTTAGTTGCTAAATTCCGAGATAACAATGACATGCTGACCCACACGGCTGGTAATCTGTACACAGACTGTCCAAGGGTAACATTTTGCATTGTCCAAAAGGGTAAATTTCACACTTTTCGAAGTGACCGTCAACCAAGCACTGGTGTAAAAGTTTTCTGGGGTGCAATGCATAAAGTTTTGGGCTTCTACTTTCAATCTTTTTCTTAACGTGTCGTCAGTTTTCGCTGAGTTAGAGTTCCATTCTTAGTGTTTTGCGAGAAAAAAATAAGTGGCAAATTAAAAAAAGAAAAACACAACAAATCACCATTATGCTCTGTCAAAAAGTGGACCCAGTCCTTTAAAGTATTAAACAGAATTTATGTCATTTGAAATGAATTCAGGTAGTCTTGGACAAAGAGTCTAAGATCAAGTTTAGAACATAAGTTTATTTTCATAGTTTATTAAAAAAGGAAAGACAGAACAACTATGCCACTGCCACACACACACACACACACACACACACTTTTAGATATTCATATGTTTATAACAGATATGTTTGTCTTATCAGGTAGGTAGGTACTGGCTGGCTGAGATGGACCTTGTCACCAAAGACAAGGGGTTGAAGATGTCGGCACGACGGTCCTGCAGAGTACAAGACCTCACACTGTTCGTATCATAGGGTCCCTTGTGAAAGAGATGGTAGGATAAAAAAAAAAATTGCTGAAATCATAAGGTATGCTGGCATGGCTTGTAAAATTGTGATATTGTGTTGTCCTAATGTGTAGTATTGATGTATGCCATTGCATGTTTTTTTAATCTTTCAGGGTCAAGCTGCAGCAATGACGACACACTTCGGAATATTAGAATAAAACAAGAATGGATGCAATGCAAGGCAGTGTTTTGCAGAACACACACAAAAAATATCCCCCCCCCCCCAAAAAAAAAAAAACAACCCAACAACAACCCCAAAACAAAACCAGCAACAAAAACACATGAAAAAAATCTAAAAGGAAAAACAAATAACTAAAATCTAAAAATCCCAAAACAAAACAAAACTGGAAACAAAATAAAGTGGAAGACAGAATTAAGACTAAAATAAAATGTAAAACTAAACAAGAACATGCAAATCAAAGCTCTAAAAACCTTTTAAAAAGAAACAAATGCAAAATCTGATGGGGGAAAAACAACCTAGCAGTGCAGGGTCTCTGGATTGGTGGCTTCATGGTGGTTTTACATTTTCTGCTTCATGCCAATTGCTTGATTTGGGCTTTGTGGTATAATGGGTCTTGCTTTGGCACAACTGTGGTGTGGTAAGTTTGGAATGAGTTGCGTGAATATTGCAGGACTGGTGCAGGAATCGAAGAAGCAAAAATGTGAGATGAAACAAATTCAAAAAGTTTTTTAAATAACCCTGTAAAAAAGCATAAAAAGAGAACCAAAATGAAATAAACTGAAATGAATAAAAATGAAATAAAAGCACTAAACCTTCAAAAAGAGATAAAAATAAAAGTGAATAAAAAATTTGATCAAGAAATGCTAAAATCCTGCTCAGCAATAAAAATGAAAACCTAAACCTAAAGAATGGAGACTAAAACCGAACCAAACCACCTCAATCATTCCCCCCCCCCCCCCCCCCCCCCCTGAAACTCCAGGCACACCAAATGTAATACTCCACAACCAAAAAGTAACTAAAAAAAACGTAAGGGTAAAAAGTTTCTGCAAGAGATCAGAAGAGAACATCATCATCACCAGCAGCATCAGTCCCTTCACCAAGATGGTTGTCTAAGGGGACACAAGCGATGCAGCCGTCAAAGTTTTCTCCAGGCTGGTCTGTCTCCAGCCTTCTGCAGCAGCACTAACATGTCTTGTTTGAAACAACAGGGATGAAGGCATGCATACAGTGCTTATGAAGGATAGTAACTCACATATTTGTTTTTTACTACCTTTTTTATCTTTGATAAATCATGTAGAACTTTTCACCAGGTACATTTGAGCCTGAACAGTTTCAGCCAAGTCCAGCATCACTGAACATCTGCCTCATGATTTCAGTTATCAGGTACGGATTAATCCATATTTGTCATCTTTCTGTCTGACCTTTGTGCATGTTTTTATTTGCATACTGAATTTTTGCTTTGTTTTTTATTCTGCCCCCCTTTCTCTGGTTGGTTTGTCATTGTAGAATTTGTGTTTGCATTTCTGTTTGTTGTCTGCCATTTCTGTCGGTTTGTTGTCTGCCATTTCTGTCGGTTTGTTGTCTGTCTGTTTGCCATTTCTGCCTTTTTCCTTTTTAACACTTTTTTGTCTGTCATTTCTGGGGGGCATGTATTTCATGCTGAAAAAGATTAATTCAATGTGGAAAAATCAGTTTGTTTACAGAGGGACTACTATCAAGGGGTAAACAGCACTGATGGCAAGCCTACCAACATGAACTAAAACCAGGTGATTACAAGAATCTGAACACAGGTGAGGTAAGGAAGTGGGTCCGTTGTTACTTATAATTCAAGTAAAACTACCATGCAGTCTGAAGATTAGGATATTCTCTTCTCAAATACATTTGTGGTTTTGAGATTTTAGACATATGATCTATGGTACCATGTGCCCAGCCAGCTGTGTTCATGTCAACACCACCAGATAAGTTAGATTAGAAATGTCTTTTTGACCTGGCGGTTGTATGCCAGTGTATAAATGCATTATTTTTTAAATCTCCATGTCTGTCATCTAGTTAGCCAGCCTATATGTTTGTTATGTCTGGACATCCTGCTTGTTTGTGTTTTCATTTCTGTCTGTATCAGTGTATGTTGTCTTTTTGCCTTTTTCTCTGTGTGTCTTTCAATGTGTTTGCATTATATGTTGAAAATATTCCACTGCTAGGTGATAGAATGGGTGTGTTGACTGAACGGCTGTCAAGGTGTATATACCTGACAGTGTGACAGCTGCCTGTATGGAGTGGAGCCAACAGGCAACTTACTTCTGCAACCAAGTCCAGGTGAGAAAATTACAGAATTTATTTGTGACTTTACCACTTTATGTGATGTCTTTTTATTCAATTTAATGTGGATGTTGATGAAATTGTTAAGGATTGTCAGTATGACTGGTGATTAATGTTGTTGGGGGTAATGTGTAAACTAATGAAACTTGTCAGAATGACTGATGATGAATGTTATTGGATGTACTGTGTATTCTACTGAAACTGTGAGGATTGTCAGATGATTGATGATGAATGTTATTGGATGTACTGTGTATGCTACTGAAACTGAGGATTTCCGGTATGGCTAATGAAGATTTAACTGTTTTCAGGGCTGGAATCAAGTGACAAGTACAGCATGAGTATCACGACAGCTTCCAAAAGCTACAGTCTCTCAGTAGAGGTATAGTTCTACATACTTGTCTGTCTTCATTCTTGTTTGGCTTTATCTCTGACTTGTTAGATCTTTTTATATTTATTTGTACAAGTTTCATTTACTTCTGTCTATCATAAGTTGTTTGAGTTGCTCTTACTTGTAGTTTACAACCTTGAAGTCAGAATGTGGCTACCTTAATGGTGGGCAAGTAGTCACATAGGCAAAAATCTCACCATTGTGAACCCCGGAACTCTGGTCAAAGCATACAAAAAAGTAAGGTGTAGTGCTTCGACTACTCCTCAATGAGTTCAAGGGAAAATCTGGCTAAGCCAAAGTGTAAAAACATTTGTTTTACTTATTTTGACATAGGGTTCTTTTCAGTTGTGAATACTATAGTTAATCTTTCACAAGCTAGACATTTGAACATAGATGATATTGAAATCTTGCTGCTAACAAGCTACTGATCTTTGGGAGCTGTTTTCTCATGTAGGGTAAGGATGCATTTTCTTAAAAACCTCTTTTAAGCACATTAATAATTTCATTAAAACTGCTTATGAAAATAAATAATAGTGTAAGGGAATGTACTTCTCCCCTACCACCCCCTCCCTCCCTGAACAAAATTCCTACACCTTCCTTCTAATAGCAATTGCTGTATAAGGTTTTAAAACGGATTTATTTTTTACTTCTTATTTTATTATTTAAAAAAAATTCTGCACGAGATAATATGCAACTATTTTCCTCTAGATACTTTTTTCCTCTTATATACCACTTTTAAGTCACAGCAGATTGCTCTGCGTGAAATTCGGGCTGCTCTCCCCGGGGAGAGTGCGTCGCCACAAGAGCAGCAGAAAAGGAAAAGGGATGCAGGCACACATGTATGCACACACAGACACGCACCCACACATGCATGCACGCAAGTGCATGCACAAGAATTCTTGCAAGAGTGAGTAGTTGACAAAGAATTGAAATAAGGAAAATCGCATCAGTTTTTAAAATGTAAGTTTACTTAAGGCCACACATTTTGTTTCTCTTTGTCTCAAGGATCCTGTTGGTGTGGAGGACCCCTACATGGAGGACACACCTAGTCACCATGGACAACACCCCAGCCGCCAAGGAGGAAGAAGGCACAATCATCGCAGCACAGGACACCACAAGGAAATGTCAATCAGTGGGGACGATTAATCCATGAGTAACCTCTTCAATCATCAAAGACAATACCTCCAATACATCCTGGAGCAGAACGTCATTGCTTTGTGGAACACAACACTATGACTTGCAAAATGAATCATGTGAAATGTGGAAAAACAGTGACATGGAACATGAGTGGTGTGCACAAAAACTGAACACTTCACAAACAGCGCTATGACAGCAACATCACTCATGAATGAACTGCAATGTGTATTAAATGCATTCATGTTTGCAAGTCAGCTCAGAACCCGTCAGTGGCAATGTCTTTCAGAAGTATTACACTACAGACAAGTTGAAGGAAAACATGTAACACTGCAACACACAAACACTAGAGCCATAATGAACGCAGACAAATGTAATCAATTACACATTCTTCAGCTCCATATATCAGGACACACAAAGGCAGCAACAAACCCAAATGAATGTATTCAGCAGTCATGCCTTCTTGGAATGCATGTGTCAGTTCACACTAGGGCAGTTTCTGTTTTTAAAGAATTAAGTGACTGAAAGCACTGCTAAAAAGAGTAAGTGGAGGGAAATGTAGTTCTGCTTTTGTTGAGGGGGGTTTGCCTGTAAAGAGAGAGATCATGTGTAAAATGCTCTTTACTATTTACCAAAAAAAGTGTTCGAAAAAAAAGACCAAAAAGAAAAGAGAGAAAAAATGTTTTTGAAGAGAAAGTTGTTACATAGAAGAAAAAAAGGAATCAAACAAACAAACAAACCACTAAGAAAATTAACAGAAAAATCATGCTGTACAATGTACCTACAAACTGGGAAAAAAAAGGAATATATATTTTTAGTGAATGGAAATAGGGGGAAAAGAGAGCTGACAGATTAAAATGGTGTATTCTTCTTTGGATTTTTTAAAAAAAACTTTGAAGTTTTTAAAAGTTTTTTTCCATTTTTTTAGTGAATGAAACCCAATGGCTGACATCCACAATTCAGCCTGCTTTTGTTGGCCTAAACTCTTGTCATTGCTCTCCCTTCATTTTCAGTCATGGATCGAGTTTGTGTTTTATTGAATCAGTCAACTGATTGTTTTGAGAAAATGCTCTTGTCTTGACATGCCCTTTGTTGTATAAAGAACAGGTGATGTATAGTTTCTGATGCTTTTTATTTATCAAGCTGGTAAATTTTTTTCTCCATTGATTGGATATAGTTATGTACAGAAAATTTTTTGGGCCTAGGAAGCCACTCAAATGCATGTGAGACACGCAATAATTTGTGTGTGTGTGTGTGAAGGGGTGGGGGTTGTTGGGAAAGTGGTACATCTGATTGTTTAGAGAGGTATTTAAAGGTAAGTTGCTTGGGGGAGTGGGAGGCAGAGTATGTCAGGTTACCCATCATTATCATTGTCATCAGTACCTTGTGGTCAACAGGAAGGGGGGGGCCATGAGGGACACATTTGTTGACATTTTTCTCCAGGCTGGTTCGTCTTCAGCCTGTTGTAGCAACACAGCTGTGTCAAGGCCAGTCAGTCTTTGATGTTCTTTTCCAGTTCTTCATTCATTCATTGTCCCCAACACCTTCATTCTTTGAGTGTCCCCTGTAGGGTAGTCTAGGCAAGAGAGCCGTGCTGTCCAACATGACCAAACTATGCCTCTTTCCCCCTCTATTCAGTGGCCACATTTATTTATTTATTTATCTAGTCTTTTATTTCAAACATAAGGGGTTCCTGTGGCCCAGCTTTCATAATCACCTCTTGCCTGATGCATTGGTTCAGTGGTCCTGCCAAGAGAAATGTAGAAGCCTCTGGAAAAAATTCATATCAAAAGCTTGAATCTTATTTTCTAGCTCTACAGTTTAGGTTCAGCTTTCACACACATACAGCAGGGTAGAAATAACAAGTGCCCTAAACAACTATAATTTTGTTGGGAAGCTGATCTCTTTGCTTTTCCAAATGTTGGTAGGCTTTGCTATTGCCCTTGTCTGATCTTTACTTCAGCTTCTTTGGTCAGTGTGGAGCCAAAATATTTTAGAGTTTACTTCTTCAAGTTGTTGACCATTCATGATAATGTTAACTATAGCGTCACTTTTACTGTTTACCATGACCTTCCTCTTCTCTGCAGTGGTCTCCATACCATAAATGCTAGCTCTTTTTTTTTAGATTCCGAGTTCCTGGAGTTGGTTTTACTGCCTCTTAAGTAGATAAATGTCATTAGCAAACCACATATTACAAGTGTGTCTGCCAAGAGGTGCCAAGATGTAGCATTCAAGGAGCATCTCTTGCATGATCTACTTTAGGAAGAGGTTCTTTCATGACAAAGGTCCAAGATGTTTTCAGTGATGCATGGCTGCACTCTATCTTCATTCTCTGCTTTTTCTTCAGTTTAATTTTATGGCCGTAAGTGCTTAGTCACAATGCATAACATCTTTTTTCACAGGAGGGGTGGCAGGGGTAATATTTAGGGAAAGAGTTGGCAGGGAGGGGTTGATGCACCTTCTTGTCTGCCAGAATAGGGAAAGAGAGGTGATGGCTAAGATGTGTGTGTGTGTGTGTGTGTGTGATCATTACCAATGTAACATCCAGGGAGTATTCTTGTCTGGGCCTTTCTTAGCATGAGTATGTTAGCAGGCATGGATCAACAACAACAACAAAAAAGGGCTTGTGAAAGAGCGTTTCTTTTCATGTTTTACTTTGGACTTAAAAATTTATTTACCTGTTCATTTCAGTTTGTACCTTTTTAAAAAAAAGACACAAATTGTCAAAATTGACATCATAAAAATCTTTCTACTTATAGCAGAACTAGAAATTTGTGACCAAAAAAAAGTAATGGCTTCAGCTGTAAGTAGTATGGGTAAAATGTGATTTAAATAACTGCCATACCACTATGTCTAAAGCTATGTACCATTGTGCTTACCTGCTGTTGTGTCCACATGCATGCTGAAGACAGACCGACTGACTGACCGACAACTCCATACCCCAATGCATGCTGACTGTTCGTACTAACACTAACCTTATTTCTTAACCCTGGCCCCATATGTGGACACAAAGGCAGGTGGATACAATGGTACATACTTATGGCAACAATGGTCAAACATTTTTTCCTGGGGTTTTGGGGATGGGGTAGCATTTTCAGGGGAAATAAAGATGCTAAGAAGGAGAGGATGCATGTTCTAGTCAGTCGGAATAGTGAAAGGTGTGTGTGTGTGTGTGTGTGTGTGTGTGTGTGTGTGTGTACACATACAGGGGATAGACAATCAAGGGTGGTTCTCTTTTTGGTTTAATTTTTCTTTTTTTGTTGGGGGGGGGGGGGCGGTAGTTGTAATGAGGTTGGTGGAAAGGACCCAGGGTACGCTGTTTTTAAAAAAGAAGAAATATAAATGGCAATGTACGATGTTGGTGGTCTGCCTCTTTTCCTTCTACCTTCAACCTTGCTTTGAAAAATTGTCCTCATCAGTTTGTGTTTCTGCTTGCATGACCAACATATCTCAGTCTACACTTATCAATTTCAGCCAATATTTCTCTCTGCCCTGAAAGTTCATCAAGAATGCTTTCATTTGTTCTGTATGCATTTATTTTGTCTCTTTCCAATTTTTGCAGTGTCCAGGCTTCTGATCCATACATCTATTCAGGCCAGATTAGTGGTTTGACAGTTCTGATTTTGAGATATTTAGCTATGCCTCCATCTTTCCAAATGTTGTTTAACTAAATTCATATCTTTTAATTGCCATACCAATTGTGGCCTTTGTGTCTTGTAGACAGGAGCCATTGTTCTCTTTTACATCACCTAAATTATTGAAACAAGAATGTCATTATGAGAACAATGCAGATTTTACACCATCACAGATACTTAGAAAAATTAATACAACACATTCATGCCATATGTGTGTGTGTGTGTGGGGGGGGGGGGGGGGGGGGGGGGATAGGAGTGGATAGCTGTGTGAGATTTATTCAGTGATTTCAGAGAAAAGGGGTTGTTTTTTTTGTTGTTTTTTGTTTTTTTTGGGGGGGGGGGGGGGGGTTGGTTGGTGGAGGGGGATGTTTGTGTGTGAGGTGGCATGGAAGGAATCAAGATATGCAATGTGTGTGTGTGTGTGCGCACAGTATTTTGAAATATTGGCACCATTAAACACCGAAAGAGTTTTGAATATCTATTTTGTGTGTGAAACAAAATATTTTAAGATTTTCTTCCTTGGAAAATGTAATAAAATATGAAATTGCTTGAAAATTTATGCCATGTTATTTACCTATGTTGTGTGTATGTGAGGGGGTGAGCGGATAACTGATATTTAACAAATAGTTTGCAAGAAAAAGTTGTGCTTTTGCTGTTGTTGTTTGGTGGGTTTTGGGGGTTGTTGTTTGGTGGGTTTTGGTGGTTTTTTTTTTTTTTGGGGGGGGTGGGGGGGGGGGGGGGGGGGGGGGGGATGGGGAGAAGGATATTAGTGTAAGAGAGAGAAAGGTGCAAGGAAGGAATTTGTGTTGTTTGAGAGGAGGGAGGGAGGGCAAGGGATGAATATGTGAGATTTATTAAAGTGATTTAGTGAGAATATTGGTTGGGTTTTCTTTGGCTTAATTTTCTTTTTGGGTGGGGTGGGGGGGTGGAGTAGGAGCTGGTCAGAATAGAATCATGAGTGTAGGTGTGCATTTTTGAGTAATATCAGTAGCCTTTCATGATTAAATAGTTTTGGATTTCTGACAATCATTTGTATGTGGAACATTATCAGATCTTTTTTTCTCTTGGAAGATCTGATGAAATGTGTAATTGTATGCAATTAATGAGTTGGTGGCAAGTTTGTGTACCAGTATTCCGCCAATTTCAATTCCAAATATTTTATTATCTCAAAACAGATTTAGGGAACTGTAAGCAAATGATTAGACATCTAAAGGATAAAAGAATGAATCATGTAATGTCATCAGAGAGCTTACAGATTACAGTACCATGCAAAATCAACACATTATGTTCTCTGTGCAGACAACATATATCCGACATACTCCCACACATGTTTGTTTTGTGTGTGTGTGTGTGTTTTTAATCCATTATTTTTTTCCCCACACATTTTTGCAACAAAGCTGTGCAGGTGCTTCATGCAACCCCTGATATACAAGACTCGCAATCACATGCAGGTATGCATGCATGCACTCAGATACAAGCTGCACACGCACACACACATTTTAAAAAGTTGATGTAATAATATAATAATATTAAATGGAACTTATGTAGCACTATATCTTGCAAAGACAAATCAAAGCGCATGCATTCAACCTAATCTTACACAGTCATGCAATCAATGATGAATAATCAATAGTTTAAACAAACAGATATTTACAAACATGAAAATCACACTTGTAATCTGAATAATGTTGATATAGATGAACACTATGCAATATGATTGTGTAAGGCTTTTCAGGTTCAATTTGTGGACTGAGCATACAGTGTTTGTGGTTTGTTCTCATCATCTGTAGACTTCTTTTCCATGTTTGGAGTGCAGGGATATGTGTTCATTAACTGCTGTCATAATGTATGAACTGTTTGTTCACACTACCCCCTGCATGAGGGGCCAAGGCCTATTATGAATAAAATATTCTCTCTCTCTCCTCTCTCTCTCTCTCTCTCTCTCTCTCTCTCTCTCTCTCTCTCTCTCTCTCTCTCTCTCTCTCTCTCTCTCTCTCTGTTTTTGGCTTTTTTCTTTTTGTTTTGCTTGATTGTGTGAATGTTTTGTTTTGGGACTGGATGTGTAAACACAAATGAGTGTTTATTGATTATCCTTGAAATAGAGGATTTTGATTTGCTCTCTCTCTCTCTCTCTCTCTCTCTCTCTCTCTCTCTCTCTCTCTCTCACACACACACACACACGCACACGCACACACACATAATTATATATATAACACATACATATATTTATATATAACACATACAGTCATACATATGCAAGAAAAGATCAATTTTGTCGTCAATGTAAATTATAATCAGAAATCCTCATGAGAAGTTGACCCCCCCCCCCCCCCCCCCCCCCCCCCTACTAAAAAAAGGAAGAAAAACAAAGTAATACTAAGAGATATCCCCGTTATCTGCCTGAATAACAGTGGGAGAGAGAATTCTTCCAGCAAGTACAGCATTGTGCTGTCTGCTGGCACATTTCTCTACAACTTAAGGCTGCTTTCTTCAGGAAGAATGTCTAGTCACATGTGCAAAGCTACCTCATTTTGAGGGTTAAATTTTTTTTTTGCTCTTTGTGGTCTACCAGTGTATTTATCTACAAGAGTGACTTTTTTTTAACAGATTTATGCCAGAGATATCACTCTAGTTGGGGTGTGGGGAAGAGTATTTTTGTGTACATATGCTATATGCATGTTGCACACTCTGTTATCTGAAAAGAAAGATGGCTACCCATAGCTGCTAGAGAAATAAATGGCAATCTTTGGCGTTTTGAGGACCCATAAGCAAATGTCAAGGAAGGAACAGTAATGTGGCAGAGATGTATATTGCAGTATTAGTTTGGCTAGTAAAGGACCTTTTTTCAATTGTCCTTGGTTGTATGCAGTTCACAGAGCATCTTTATTGGGTGCATCATAGATTTGTGTCTTGTCACAGGAAAAATATTTGATGTTTCTTTGTTTTTTTCTGTTTGTTGTATCTGAGAGGACAATCTTAAAAGATTTTCACAACTTGCTCTATCTGCTGAAAAATTATTGGCTCCATTTTGTGTTCCTCACTTAACTACTTACCCCCATGTCCCACCCCTCTGTCCAGTCTAGCCTACACTTGTCATCATACCACTCTAGTCTTGCAGCAAACATAAGCAGAGCATAAACAAATGTGCATACCACTCTCAGTCATGGCAGCTTTTTCTAAATGAAATTTAGGCTGCTCTTCTAAGGCAGAATGCTGCACCACAAGAGCACTACCACCCATATTTGTTCATTTGGTTTGGTTTTGTTTTAGTTTTCCTATTCACTTTTGTTCCCCTGAGAGAGTGGCTTTTTCTACACAATTTTGCCAGGGACATATCTCCTGTTGCCATGGGTTCTTTAATGTGTGTTCAATGCATGGTACATGTTCAGTCTGTTGTCACATCTGAAAGATGAGCACCCATACCACTTTGTATGGTATAACAGATGATGGCAACGTTCAAGTCAAGAAAGAGACCCTTGCTTTCTAGACAGGCATGTTGCCTGTAGACCACTGATCCACAGGGGTAACACTGTTGCCCTCTTTGGAATTGATTTACAATAGTTTATTTCTCATCAACTTTTGAGGTATAGAGAAAAAGTATACATATCGATACATGAATAACGGGTATAAAGAGAAAACACCAAATGTGACAAGTTTTACATTGCCACTAACTGTCCTGGCCGAGGAAAAACCGATAAACGTCTTTACTGTCCTATTTCAAGGCAGTCAATTCTTCCATTTGCGTCTATGTCAACGGCCGTCGCATGCAGTAATGAAGGAAGATAACTCTGAATTGCTAGTCGATTTTACCACAGCCTACGTCAGCGCTCCACACAGTTGTACACAAAGCATCGTCCAGTGATAGCCTAGGCCTATAGCGTTGGAGAATCTCAGCCGATACAACTAGTTTCTGCACAAAGATAAGGTAAGAGCAATGTGTTCTTATCCTTTGGGTTCGTGTTTTTGACTTGTCTGCCTCGGGTTACCCATTATACTAAGTGTAGGCATTGTACAGATCTGAGAAGGAGATGCTGAAAAGCATCCAGTCCACAGGCAGCTGAGGGAAGAAAGTTGTATGCTGTACACAAAATCAAAGTATGAAAACAGATTGTTTGGATTTGAAAGTCAGCTGATTCAGTGACTCATTGTCATGTTTGAGTTTGTAACTGTATTGATAGAGACTAAGAGCCTGATTGTTGCAGATTTCAGTCAAGTTTTGTAGGAGTTGTTAAACTGTGTTTTATTTCATTTTCAACTTATTTGTGTTGTTGATAGTGTTTAGGTGTAAAATGTCATGTGTACCAATGTATGTGCCCAGTTTTATTTGTTGATGTAAAAGGTATTGTCATTGACCAACTGCCTTGTTATTATGCCATACATGTGTGCTTTGTAGTAGTCTAGGAAACCCAAGGACAGTATACACATACATGATTTTTTTTAATGAAGTAGGTTTTGTTTTAGTATTTAGTTTTACCCCAGTTATATGATGCTACCATTTTTGACACTTTGAAACATCCACTTATGTAATTTTACAGCTACAGAGCATTGAAATTGAGCCATCCACGGTGTCGTGTGTGTGAACTATGACTATTGCTTTAGATTAGACAGAGGAAGTTGAATTACTGTATATTTCCATTGAAACTTATACAACAAAAAGTGTGTACAGAGGCACACATAGTTGCACAAATATACCCACAGTCAAACAAGTCTTGCACACACACACACACACTTGCGCATACATATACATGCACACGTACCCTTTCTGGAAAAATGTAAAGAGTCATAATGATTTGAATTCATATGACGTTCATTTCTTTTTTCAAAACCATATTTCACCCACCCCATCCCTTATCCAGTATTTTTACCCCTACCCAAACTCGTAAAACCTGAAACAAAACAGATTTTTTCCAACCTTACAACCCACCTCTGGTTTTACACCTTAGCAGCATGCATAGATCTTCTGCCTCTGGAGTGATAAAGGATTTGGAAAATACTAGCAATATTTGTACATTTACTCTTTTGTAAATAAATTCACTCTCACTATTATATTAAATTATCACTGCAATAAATCTGCTAGAGCTGTGAGTTATTTTCAAGAAAACACCACTTGTGTTGCACTATCAGGATCTTGCTACAGAAGACAAAGGGGATTGTACCTGTAGAACTCTTTGTCATGGCATGTGATGTGTAAGCCCAGTTTTCTATACTATGACACTCTAAACCAATTATCTTGCTACACATAGATTTGAGAACAAGCTGGTTACTTAAGAGGATTAGTGGTAGGGGGAAATGGTTGAGCTCTAAACTGCACACAACTTCCCTCTTCTTTTTTCTTTCATCTCTCTCTTAAGTCTGAGGACAACTTCTTCAAAGAAAAGGTATGGTATTTTAAACTTTCATGCTGCGAGCCATGGGGCTCACATGCATACAAACAGCCACGAGTTTGCCCATTTATACTGTACTTTACTAATTTGTCGAATTATCCAATTTGCTATGGTCTCAGCCTGCAAAGTCTGTTAAAGAATGGTTCCAAAATTTACTTTTTACACAAAATGAAATGATCTTTTAATTCCTTGGATCACTTCTGAAGTTATGGAAATTGTTTTATTCTCCCTTGCATTCTGTGTGGTTTTATGTGGGGTTTTTGTTTTGATCATTTTTAGCTAATAAAAAATTTGTTTTAACCCCTCTTGAAAACTACGGCTTGGAGGAAGTTCAGTGTAACACATCTCCGTGATCACAAGATAAATTGATAAGCATTGGGTGTTCTGAATGTTGTGAAATACACAAAAAATTGCCAATTACTGATGTAGTCTCTCCTTATGCCTAGATGGAAATACAGCGCGCTAATGAATTTATTATAATTAGTCAATTCTGCAATGTCCCAGCTTGACTGACCTTTATCTCCTTTAGGAGTTGTTGGATATTGCACTGAATTTTTCAGGAAATGCGAGTTTTAAAACCTAACAGAGCCTACATACACGTGCACTATACAAATCTTAGGTGTCGGCTGGATATGTTTGTATCACCCTTGCATAACTGGCTTACTCTTCCACAAAAAGGGGTGGGTTTTTAACAGCCTGCAAGATGTCCTATTTCAGTATTTGTTTGCACACTTGACATTGGTTTGTAGTTTCATGCCAAACCAGATCAGTGTGATGGATTTATTTTATTTTGAGACTAAAGGAATAACTTCAATAAGCACTTGTGTACTTTTTTACATCCAGCCCCGTGTGTATGCAGTTTAATAAATTTTGTCATCCATTCCCACAGGCACACAATGGCCTGCTCTTCCAAAAAGCAGAATGGGTTTTAACATGTTCTGTGTGGGTTCGCACTCGGGACCTCGGTTTATAGTCACGTTTGAAGGACTTTTGGGGGGAGTGGAGTCTGCAGTAACCTTGACACAGAACACGCACACACACAGAGAACATGTTAAGCACTAGGCTATCCAGTCCCCTCTTTCAGTGTCAATGTCAGTGTCGAGGGAAAAGACCTTTCAGAAACAGACTCCTTGGCAGCAACTTGCATCTTTTTTAAAAATTCATTTTTTATTGTGATATTTTGAGGATAATGGAATAAGCATTCATGTGCTTTTTTATATCCATTCCCTGTGTATATGCAGTTTTGTAAATTTTGTCATCTATGCCTTCAGTTGCTATAAGGTCATGTATATAATGTTGTACAAGACCTTTCCAGTGACACCACCACCATAAACTGGACAGGACTTAAAACATAATCTCTTTAAAACACTAGTGCTGGGGGTGTATTTGAATTGTTATAAAATTACAGTGCACACACACACAAACACATGTTCATCCAAGACTGATACCTAGGCAAACTGAGAGTCAACAGAAACTACTACTACTAAATAAAATAAACAAACACCAAAAATCCCAACCCAACATTAACAATGACAGTAACAAAGTTTGGCATTGGACTGGATTCATTGCTAGAATATCATACTTTCTACTCTAGATAAATGAAATATTTATAAGGACTCCCCACCCCCTTTCCAGTGACAGTACCACCATACAAACTGGACAGGACTTGAAAAATTATCTCTTTTTAAACTGCTAGTGCTGGGGATCATATTTGATTTGTTATATACATTACAGTGTACACACACATTATAGTACACGGAAAATATTCTTTATAATTATTTATTTATTATTCTTGTATATTGATGATACTGGTATAAGCACTCATGTGCTTTTTTACATCCAGGCCCTGGGTGTATGCGGTTTTGTTAATTTTGTCATCTGTTCCTACCAGCACACAATAGCTCACTCTTGAAAAGCGGAACAGGATTTATCATGAGTGCAAGATGTTCTGCATGGGTTTATAGTCTCATCTGAAGGACTTATGGGGAGAGTGGAGCCTGCACTGATGTAACTCCTGGGGAAAAAATCCCCTTGAATGGGATTCAAACATCACAGTCATCAGATTACTAGCTCAATGTTCTGACCACTAAGCTATCAACACCCCCCCCCCCCCCCCCCCCCCCCCACCCACCCACCCCTGTATAAATTGATGGAAGTAGCTGGGTGAAATGACTATTTTAATAATAATGCATATTGATTATGAAGAAAAGGGATGTTAGCTGTGCTGCCTTGCAGCACGTGGTAAAGTAATAACTGATTGGGAACACCAGGAAAGGCAGTAATGTATAAGTTTACTTAAGATATGGATCAGACTGCCTGGTAAGATATAGATCAGACTGCCTGGTAGGTCACAAAGTCAAGCAGTGACACAGTGATTTCAGCCGAAGGACCTAGAAGCAATGAAAGTCAAGTTGACAAGGGTATCCGTTTATTTGACCTTGATTCTGATAGTGGGGTCTACCGAGTCTTTGTCTGAGCCATAGGAAAGAAAAATGGCATAAGGAGTCATAGCGTACCACATGACACCATTCTCCTCGGGGCTAGGTAAACGAACTATAGGCCTAGGCCTAATATAAAGGGCCCACACCCACAACCTTACAAACATCCTTCCTTCTATGTTTTGCCGAGACACACAGCTGAGGCTTGTTGGGGAAAAGAAAACCGTGTTTTCCAGCGTGCGAAATACTGTCGAAGGACTGACTCTGGTTAGTTTGGTTTCTGTGTCTGTTCGTTTTGATCTTGGAATTGGACGTCACAGAGGAATATCTACGTTGTTTTGTCTTATGGGACTGTTTCCTTTATCTCATGATGTGTGAAGTTATCTATTTACTTTTTAAATAATTTCTCCCTGCGTTCTAGATACTCTCTCTCTCTCTCTCTCTCTCTCTCTCTCTCTCTCTCTCACGTTGATATATATACTTATCTTTTTTTTTTGTTTAATGTAGTAGTAGGGTTTTTACCCTTGTTTTGTTGATAGTCCCTAATCAGCAAGGACTGGATGAAAAAAAAGTATGTGCATGCTTAAGTACTCTGTTACCCTTGAATAGATAAAAAGATTCATTCTCTCTGGTCGGGCGAAAGCCAGCGCCTTTTCAGCTTTTCTTTATTTCAGGAACTCATAACATTGAACAAAGACCTATACACTGATAGGGTCTGTCACAATGATAGTATGCCTTTTTTTCTCAATTGCCTCCCCCCCCCCCCCCCTGCTGTTGCGTCCACGAGGAATAGTTTTAATTGTCAGTGCAGACTTCGGAATAAAACCCGATCTTGAGGTAGACAACTAGTTGTATCAAACAAGGTAGGCCTAAATTGACAAAACAGGACAACTTTGCACCAGGGAGATGCTGTGTTTGTTTTGCCAAGACAGGTTGTGCATCAAGAGTTATGGCTGTTTTAAATTATTCCTTTTTTTCTTAATTAAAAAAAAAATTCTTCCTTTTTGTGTTAACAAGTCCGTCTCATGCCACCGCACAATGCTTACGCATCGGTATAATGCTTTGATTATTAAGAGGAATTTTCAGTGAAAGATCAACACTTGCATGCCATGCCATTTACAAAAAGAAATCAAATTATATCGTTTGTTTTGTTTTTGTTAGGCGCCCACTTCTCATTGCACGGCTGCAATAATTTATTCTATTCATCTGCGGCTGCTAGGCACTTCTTAACCTCAAGGTCAAAAGGGGACGGGGTAGCCTAGTGGTTAGAACATTGCGCTCGCAATCAGCGTGTGGTTCGATTCCTGTTCAAGGGGATATTTTCCCCTGGAGTAAACGTAAGTGTAGACTCCACTCTCCCCAAAAGTCCTTCGGATGAGACTATAAACCGAGGCCCCGTGTGCGAACGCATGCAGGACATCTTGCGCACGTTAAATCCTGTTCCGCTTTTCGTAAGAGTAGGCCATTGTGAGCTGGTGGGAACATGACAAAATTTAGAAAAACTGTATGCACACGGGGACTGGATGTAAAAAAGCACATAAGTGCTTATTCTATTATCCTCCATATAAAAGAATTTTTAAAAAAAAAAAAAGGTCGTGGATCAGGTCATGAGCATAATAAGAATGGGAGGAAGCTCAGCTAATACTCAAGACTACTCATTTCCTTCTTTCTCATGAGGCATCAGTCAACTTTCCTAACCATCCGAACAGTTTTGTAATAAAATGTCATGCTTTTTTCTGTTTTAAATCATTAGCACTACACACACACACCACACACACACACACACACAGAGCTTGACCTTTATGCTCCAGGTGGAACCCAGCCTGAGCTTACTGAAGTTTTGAACCACCTGCATTTGACCATTTCATGATTCCCCACCCCACTCCACCCCCAATCCCCTAACAAAAAACCAAAAAAAATCGAAAGGTGAAAAAGTGAGAATGGAAAAGATGTTCATGCAGTGCTAGTGAACCAGTTCAAGATGAAGTCTAATGAGTCACAACTCTCCAGCTCAAGCACAGTCTAACCTTGTAACAATGAACCTGAATTTAAGAAAAAAAATCTGGTCACCAGTGCAAGTGGCTTTTCCTTCAGGCTTCATGTGATACAAAGTGCAATAAAGCAGTGTCAATTTGATATCATTGCAATTATACAAAGAACAGACATTAAAACAATTTTATTTTTAAGGTTTAAAAAAAAAAATTTCAAACAAGTTTGTGGGCTCACTAGATCCAACCCACTCCTCCTGCCCAATGTCTTCTTCCTGCTTTTGCAGTTGAGCTTCAGACTGTAGTCAGTTTAAAGCTGGCATTCATTTATTCATAAATGAAATATTTTATCTTTCCCATCCTCCTCCTTCAGTTAGGTTCTTCACTTACCATTTCCTCCCTCAAAACTGTGTCAGAACTGAGAACTTTCTTAATCATCTTAGCTGTATCATACTGAGGTCCCATGTGCAAATGCACACAGAACATCTTGTGCACACGTTAAAACCTGTCCTGCTTTTCGGAAGAGTAGGCCATTGTGTGCAGGTGGGAACGGATGACAAAATTGACAAAACAGCATATACATGGGGATTGGATGAAATAAAGCTCATGAGTGCTTATTCCATTATCCTCGAAATAAAATAATTTTTGAAATACCTGTTCTGCTTTTTCAGAAGTTCATGACACAATTATTGTAGGCTGTGTCAACTCAAATTGAGGTGATCTTTTAGTCTGCTCTTTCCAGTCCATCAATATTTTAGATCTAAGACAACACTGCTGGCTTTTGTCAGGCTTACAGAGAGAAAGTGAATGGAAAAGTCTGATGAAGTGTGTTGGCAGGGGCTGAAGGTTGTCCTCAGTCTTCATGCATCTGTATCCTGAGAATAGCTGTACATGTATAGAGTGCACGTGGCAGGGTAGCATTTAATTAAAGGGAACAGGATAAAGTCCACTGCTTGTGAACTTTGCAGGGTAAAAGGTTTTAGGGATTTTGTTTTGCACAGTTTGTATTATTGCCTGTGTGGGGGTTGTTTCTTCTTGGTTGTTTGGGGTGATAACATTATTATTAATTATCAGTTTTTGAAAATAAGCCTGGTGAGAAATACATATTCAAAGCAAAATTTGCAGAGTTCATCAACACTGCTGTATTCAGTGTATTGACATCATGTTTGGAATCACTGGCACAGTCACCTTTTCACTTACTTGCAAGTGCTCAGAAAACCACTCATCATTTGCAATAACTTCACCTTTTGGATCTTTTATGTAGCGAATTGCTGATCAAAGAGAGTTTATAGAGAGAGAGTTTATGGCAGAGTTGCTCATGAATGCACACAATTGTCATGTGGATCAACATACTCTTTGAATTCTCACCTAAATGTGCTCTCTTTTTAGTTAAATGTTTTATTCTATTCACAAATTACAATGTGGGTGCAGTTTCTTTTGAACATGTGCTACTTAAGATGTAAAGATGTGGCAAAATACATGGTGCCGAAGTGAAAGTAGTGGCAGAACACATACAAAAGTGAAAGGAGAAGAAAAGACATAGGAAGAGAACGAAGAATATAAATATTCATGAAGGGTCACCTCTTGATATCAATGTGAACTTCACAGTACCTATTGATCTTAGTTTTTGTAACTTGTGCTGGTGTGTAAGCAAACAGATCCTGACCTACAAAGCTAGATTAATTCATAGTTCAACTGAACTGAAAGCAGACTAACTGAATGATTATTCAGTGACCTCAGAATGTGTCAGATGAGCTGTAGCAGATAAGATCTCTCTCTCTCTCTCTCTCTCTCTCTCTCTCTCTCTCTCTCTCTCTCCATTTTCCTGATAAAACCCCCAACATAGTGCAAAAACTGAAAAGGAATTTTTCTCACCAAATTTGATGTGGTACAACAGTACAACACAAAACAAAGTTCATGTGGCTTCTGATCTGCAACCAACAGAAATGTGGTTGGTATTTCAAGTAGTCACAAGTTCTCTTGCCACATGATCTAACTGGTATGGCTTGTAGTCATGAATACAGTTGAGTTGGGAAAGGGCTGTTTTGGGAAATGGAACAGATCTGTTGGCAACATTGTTGTGACATGACTCAGTTTCAGTCAGACAATGCTGACTTGTTCCTAGTGTGAGTAGATCCAGCTGAGAAAACTTTTAAAAAGATTTTATGCAACATTTTCTTCAATTATTGTTATTTAACAATATCGCCTATCAGGAAAGGGGGTTGTTTATCTATTATTATTATTATTATTATTATCTACTTATTTGTTTTAAGGATAATGGAATAAGCTCTCATAATGACTATTACTGTGGGGTTTTGTTTTACATCCAGTCCCCGTGTACATTCGATATTGTGAATTTTGTCATCCATTAGAACAGATAACGTCCAGGAAAAGAGAAGACAAAAGCTATATGATTTAAAGGCCAACAGTCCAGGACAAACAGGAACAGACGGATACAGATCCCTGAGTATTTACACAGTACATGATAGAGACAGAAGGGAATGAGGAAACAGGCTATGAGGGCATGTCCAGCTTGTGAGGCCCAAAGAAATAAAACTGTTGATGCCATGCCGAGTTGCATAGCATACATTTGTGAACAGCCATTGCATGCAGGTGACATGCCACTTGCACACAGCTGAGACAACATTGCATACAGTTGACACAGCATTGCACATAGTTGACACAACATTGCACACAGCTGAAAAATTGCAGACAGCTGACTCGGCATAGCAGACAGCTGACATGGCATTACACACAGCTGACACGGCATTACACACAGCTGACACGGCATTACACACAGCATTACACACAGCTGACACGGCATTACACACAGCATTGCACACAGCTGACACGGCATTACACACAGCTGACACAGCATTACACACAGCTGACACAGCATTACACACAGCTGACACCAGCATTACACACAGCTGACACAGCATTACACACAGCTGACACAATGCCTGGCGCTGATAAAGATGAACCAGAGAAAACTAGGTTAGGGTGTCGTTTGCTTTTGTGTGCACAAGGTACCTGTGGGGTTCTTTTTGTTTTTTAAAAAAAAGAAGTTTTTTTAATGTCAAACATGAGGAAAAGGATATAAATGCTTAGAAGCAGGCAAAAAGTTTGCAATGTTGGCCATGCAGAAGAAAAAAAATTGAGGAAACAATAGCTCACAAGAACCCAAGGGCTTGTGTTAGCTAGCTGTGGTCTTTGCTCCTATCATCTGTTTCAGTTGTATGGGTGTATCAGCATGACCTTTTTGAGTGTCTGTTAAACCTAATTGCAGAGAGGAGATTTTGATGACATAATCATTTTCAAGTAAAGTTACGTTGTGTGATTTGGAAGGTTAGTGTCCTTTTGTGTTATTATTGGTTTTATTGTATCCATTTTTTGATACATCTTTTGTCAAACTCCTCTCTCTCTCTCACACACATACACACACAGAGAAATACAACACACACGCACGTACGCACGCACACCTGCGTTCTCAGATCACACTGTAGCTATAGTTTTGAATTTTTGTTTTTAACTTTTTTTCTCTCTCCAGAAAACAGAAAATAATACACGATGCGTCTTGTGATTCTGGACGAGTACTCTCACGTGTCAGAATGGGCAGCCAAGTACGTCAGGAGGAAGATCCATGATTTCAAACCTGGCCCAGACCGATACTTCACCCTGGGGCTGCCGACAGGTCTGATAAGGAGATTTCTGTTGTTGTTTTGTTTGTTCAGGTTTCCAGGTTTGTTTTGGCCGGGTTGTTTTTTCTCTTTTAGGTGTCTGTCTGTGATTAGTTTATGTGGCATAAAGTGTGTGTCATGAGCTTCAGAGATAAACATATTCTTTGGGCTTTGAAGATATATAGGAAAGGAAAGACAAGTCAAAATGATCTTTATTGAGGGTAAAAGATTAAGTTTACACAACTCCTGCCCTCACCCCCCCCCCCCCCCCCCCCAAAAAAAAAAAAAAAAAAATCAAGAAAATTGACTTATAAAATCATTCAAAAGACAGTGTTTATCCATGTTGAAAGAAACAAAGATATATAAGGATTTTTTTAATATGTTTTATAAATCCAGACCTAACTATACATGATAAAACAAAGCCAAGACAGTACAACATAAGCTCAAGTCATACAGACAAATTATAAAAATACAAAATAATAAGGGTAGGAATAACAACAAAGCAGCTGGATGTAAGGTATCCTCAAGCATAAAAGTGGACTTACAATTTGTCCATCGATTCATATGCTTCTTCAAAAGTTTCTTAAGCGTTTTGTTTTGAAGGAGCTGATTTTAAAAAAACAAAAACAGGTAGATTGTTCCTCACTGTTCTTCCTGAATAAGCAAGGCTTGACTTCTAGAGATTATTATGGGGCCTGGGCAAAAACAGTCTATGAGTAGGTCTGTTTTTATTGACAGCAAAATTTGTCTCAAATTTCTTCTGTTGTGTGGTTTGTGTGTGTGAGTGTGTGTTTGTGTGCATGCGTGTGTGTGTGTGTGTGTATGTGCATGCATGCATGCGTGCGTGCGTGGGCACTTGTGAGTGCACACCACTTCAGTTTAGCTGGCAGTCATATTCAGTGATGTTGACAACAGTTTAATGTTTCTTGTATGTTATATGTGTATTTCAACTATTTGTATGATTTTTTCATATTTGTATGTTTTTCTGCTTAGTGTTCATGATTTTCTTGAAGTTTCTCCTTTTTCCCTCTCAAGCTCAGGTAAAAAAAAGAAAAGTTTAGACTTTTTGTATTAGAGACTTTTGGAGACAAAAAAAGTCTGATTGTGTAAGAAATTCATACTAACTGATGGACTTGCACTCTTTTCTTTACCTGTGCATACATTGACTGATGGACTTTTTCTCTATGATCTGTGCATATGTATGTTGCAGGAAGCACACCACTGGGCATGTACAAAAAACTTGTGGAGTTTATGAAGAATGGCTCTGTGTCTTTCAAATATGTCAAAACGTTCAACATGGATGAGTATGTCGGTAAGTCAGATTGCTTTTTAGTGTGGAGTGGTTGTATGTTATTGACAGTACTAACAGCATTTGGTGGTTTATTCTTTCTTTGGAAATATTTCTAATGAAGAATTGTCAGTCTGCTTTGTGTCACCATTCTGCTCCTATTCTGTGTTGTATCGATTTATTCAGCTGAAACTGTTAAAATCATTTATCTTTAAAGAAATAAAAGGATTGAAATCAGTTATCTTTGTAGAAATAAAAGGATTAAAGTCAGTTATCTTTAAAGAAAAATGAAGGATTGAAGTTCAGTTGTCTTGTCTTCTGTACACATGGTTTAATCTGATGTGAAGCAAAGTCAGTGCTGTTAGAAAATGGTATAAAGTACCATAATTATGATCATGCATGTGTGCGTGTGTGTGCATGCGCATGCACACACACACACATACTCACAAACACACAGTGCTTTAAAAAAAAAAAAGTAAACTTATGCATGTTCACATATGCATATGCACACACGCACCAGAGGGAAAATCCCCTTGAATGGACATCCCAGTTGAACCCTGGCTCAATCCCGGGCCATCAAATCATGACCACTATGCTCGAACTACTAGGTTATCCTACCCATCCCCCCCCCCCTTCCTCCCCAAACAAGGATCAAGGGAATGATCTTAAAATAGGTAGTAGTATAAACCTTTCAGTGAGAGATCCTGATCTGTATCACCAATACTATTTAAATGGTTGCTTGCACTTGTTTTCAGCTACTACTATTTCTATAGCAGTACTAATTTATGTACGTTTTAGCCTGCCAGATGGAAAAAAAACCCCGAACTCTTTATCCAGAAAAGCTGCTCTGTGTTTTTTGTCCAGGCCTGCCCAGAAATCACCCAGAAAGCTACCACTCCTTCATGTGGGAAAACTTCTTCAAGCACATCGACATCGATCCACAGAACGCACACGTCCTGGATGGCAACGCAGCCGATCTGGAGAAAGAGTGCGCCCGTTTTGAGGAGCGGATAACGGCAGCTGGTGGTATACAGCTGTTCATCGGGGGTGAGGCTGGCGGCGTAGATCTGCATGCCGTCTGTTCTGTGGTTACTGCTGAGAGTTACTGCTGTGGTCATGTTGAGGGGCCACAGCTTTATGCTGTCGGTGTTTCAGATGGCGCGGAAATGGAAAGTGATGGTTAAGCATTAAGGGACCATTGCTTATCTCCTATATTGATAGTGCATGCAGTCTGCCTGTCCCCCTGAGTCTCTCTGCATGTCCCCTTCTTTGCCCTGTCCCTTCCTTCTCAGTGATTCCAGAGGTGCAGCATTTTGAGGTATTCAGACATGCATGAATAAACAAGTCAAGGGAATCTAACGGTATGGTTTGTTCTCCTTGTCAGAGTTGTACTGCTTTAAACTTAGCTACTACTTTTTAGTGATTTTTAGTCTGTATTGAGATTACCATTTTAGCTCTCTTTGGATTGGACCAACTCTCTGTGACTCTCTAGTGAATTTGAGAGATTATTTCTCATGTCCTGAACAGCTTGTAGTCAGAAATCCCTGATTCTATGGAGAGGGCATTCTTCACTGTTGCCGACATGGTTGTTATCAAAACAAAAGCTTAAATCCCTTATGTAGACTTATCTCATTATAGCCTGTTGACTTGCAGAACTCCTGGGGATATTGTCTCTATTTTGGGTTGGTTCAGATAAAAATTGATGTAAAATAATTGAAGCAAGATAGACACATAGTTATGCCCATATATTCTGGTGTATAATTGAATGGTGCATATTTTAAAACTAATCAAAACAGAGCAAGGGAATCTTTCATAGACCAGGGGAGATAATTTCTAGATTTGCATTGTTATTTCAGACAATGAAAAACAAAGGTTGCACTGGACACACAGTTCTATTTGCATCCACCGTTTGCTTGGGCTGAATGTTCCATGTGTCTGCCAAATTAGTTTTAAAATAAAAACGTATGCGTAGAAAAGATTGCCAAAAATTGAATATTAGTATGATAGTGCATAGCAGCTCTCCCAGGAGATGGGAAGAGAAGGAATTTTTTTGTATGTGGGGTGGTACAAATAAAAGTCAATATGCCTGCCATGATACAGAAGGTAGTCTTTGCTGACAGTTTCATCCGTAGGTCCCTTTTGCCCTAAAGCAATACTTTCCAGAGCCAGAGCATGACCACACCCTGTACTTTGACCACAGCCACACTTTCCCCCCCCCCTACAGGACAGTCCAAATCAGATTCATCATTGGCAGCTTGACCTACTAACACATTTCTTTTATGATATCTTGTGTGTGTTTCTTGCACACATATCATAGTGACACGTGAACTGTGCATAGATGTGCGGCTGCTATTAAAGTACTTAAGTTACAAAATAAAATTTCTCCTTATCAATTAAACCTGAAAATATCCCAGGTTATGGTTGTACAATGAGTATTGAATGGACAGAAAAATGCAAAATCGACTTAAAAATCACCAAATGTTGCTACAAAATCTTTTTCCTACCTGCAAGCACGATCTCTGTCAGCTTCTGATTGTGCAGTTTTGCTAAAGGGCATCAATAGTTTACAGTTATTTACTCTCTGGACTCCTTTAGTCAATACTTTGGCTTCAGGAACCTGTGTATTTTGTGCTGACCGTTACAAAGAAACATGTCCTTTGTAATTGCAGAGGAATCTGTGTCTCCAGCTGTAAGGGCAGATCTCCATAAGAGTTTAAAGTTTAACCATTGATGGGGCAGTTTGTGAGTTTTTATGTGTGCACATGTGACTGCAAATATTCTTTTATATTCTGTACACGTTTTTAGACCTAAACAGCATGGCTTTTCTCCAGTGTTGACTCGCCTTGTGCTCATGGTCACGTAGTGATATGAAAACAAGTCTGAAATATTTGCACATGTTCTAAACTTAAAACAAATCTGGAACACGTAGATCTTTTGCCAGGCATTGGACCAGACGGCCATATCGCCTTCAACGAGCCTGGGTCCAGCCTGGTGTCCCGGACCCGCGTCAAGACTCTGGCCCAGGAGACCATCGACGCCAACTCTCGCTTCTTCGGGGGGGACCTGTCCAAGGTGCCCACACAAGCCCTCACAGTCGGCGTCGGCACCGTCATGGACTCCAAGGAGGTTTGTCAGCCGCTTCTTCGTTAACACGTCCCTTGGATGTCGGTGGACTCCAGTGCGTGTTGTGTTGTGTTGTCTTGTGTTGTGTTGTCTTGTGTTGTGTTGTGTTGTCTTGTCCTGTGTTGTGTTGTGTTGTCTTGTGTTGTGTTGTATTGTTCTGTGTTGTATTGTGTTGTGTTGTCTTGTCCTGTGTTGTATTGTGTTGTGTTGTATTGTTCTGTGTTGTATTGTGTTGTGTTGTATTGTTCTGTGTTGTATTGTGTTGTGTTGTATTGTCCTGTGTTTGTATTGTGTTGTGTTGTATTGTTCTGTGTTGTATTGTGTTGTGTTGTATTGTTCTGTGTTGTATTGTGTTGTGTTGTATTGTCCTGTGTTGTATTGTGTTGTGTTGTATTGTTCTGTGTTGTATTGTGTTGTGTTGTATTGTTCTGTGTTGTATTGTATTGTGTTGTGTTGTGTTGTGTTGTCCTGTGTTGTGTTGTCTTGTCTTGTCCTGTGTTGTGTTGTATTGCGTTGTGTTGTATTGTGTTGTGTTGTATTGTGTTGTCTTGTCCTGTGTTGTGTTGTCTTGTCCTGTGTTGTGTTGTGTTGTCTTGTGTTGTGTTGTCCTGTGTTGTGTTGTGTTGTCTTGTCCTGTGTTGTGTTGTGTTGTATTGTTCTGTGTTGTGTTGTATTGTGTTGTGTTGTATTGTGTTGTCTTGTGTTGTCTTGTCCTGTGTTGTGTTGTGTTGTATTGTGTTGTGTTGTATTGTGTTGTGTTGTCTTGTCCTGTGTTGTATTGTGTTGTGTTGTATTGTTCTGTGTTGTGTTGTATTGTGTTGTCTTGTGTTATTGTGTTGTGTTGTCTTGTCCTGTGTTGTATTGTGTTGTGTTGTCTTGTCCTGTGTTGTATTGTGTTGTGTTGTATTGTTCTGTGTTGTATTGTGTTGTGTTGTATTGTGTTGTGTTGTATTGTCCTGTGTTGTATTGTGTTGTGTTGAATTGTGTTGTGTTGTATTGTGTTGTCTTGTGTTGTATTGTGTTGTGTTGTCTTGTCCTGTGTTGTATTGTGTTGTGTTGTCTTGTCCTGTGTTGTATTGTGTTGTGTTGTATTGTTCTGTGTTGTATTGTGTTGTGTTGTATTGTTCTGTGTTGTATTGTGTTGTGTTGTATTGTCCTGTGTTGTATTGTGTTGTGTTGTATTGTTCTGTGTTGTGTTGTATTGTTCTGTGTTGTATTGTATTGTGTTGTGTTGTGTTGTGTTGTCCTGTGTTGTGTTGTGTTGTCTTGTCCTGTGTTGTAGTGTGTTGTGTGTTGTATTGTGTTGTGTTGTATTGTTCTGTGTTGTATTGTATTGTATTGTGTTGTGTTGTGTTGTCTTGTGTTGTCTTGTCCTGTGTTGTATTGTGTTGTGTTGTATTGTTCTGTGTTGTATTGTGTTGTGTTGTCTTGTCCTGTGTTGTATTGTGTTGTGTTGTGTTGTCCTGTGGTGTATTGTGTTGTGTTGTCTTGTCCTGTGTTGTATTGTGTTGTGTTGTGTTGTTCTGTGTTGTATTGTGTTGTGTTGTCTTGTTCTGTGTTGTATTGTGTTGTGTTGTATTGTCTTGTCTTGTCCTGTGTTGTATTGTGTTGTGTTGTCCTGTGTTGTATTGTCTTGTCTTGTCCTGTGTTGTATTGTGTTGTGTTGTCTTGTCCTGTGTTGTATTGTGTTCTATTGTATTGTCCTGTATTGTGTTATATTGTCCCATATTGTATTGTATTGTATTGTATTGTACACCACTCTGAGTCACAGCAGAGTTCTTTACTTGAGGTTCAGGTTGTTTTTCCTGAAAAGAAATGGTGAAGTTGTTGTGAAGATAGAAAAAAACGTGCTCCCCCAAAAAAATCAACCACCAAAAAGCAAAAAGTAAAAAAAAAAATCTACTTAAAAGCAAAGAATGTTCTTTTTATATAGACTCTTCCCCTCAAACCCTCAGCTGATTCAAAACATGCCCGTGTATTTGTGTAAGTGATGATCCCTTGTGTAGTTGATGATTCTTTGTGTAGGTGATGATCTTTTGTGTATGTGTGTAGGTGATGATCTTTTGTGTATGTGTGTAGGTGATGATCTTTTGTGTATGTGTGTAGGTGATGATCTTTTGTGTATGTGTGTAGGTGATGATCTTTTGTGTATGTGTGTAGGTGATGATTGATTCTTTGTGTAAGTGATGATCAGTCATTTGTGTATCTGTGTGGGTGATGATCATTGTGAATCTGTGTGGAATATGATCATTGTGTGTCTGTGTAGGTGATGATCATTGTGTATCTGTGTGGAATATGATCATTATGTATCTGTGTGGGTGATGATCATTGTGAATCTGTGTGGAATATGATCATTGTGTATGTGTGGGTGATGATCATTGTGTATCTGTGTGGGTGATGATCATTGTGTATCTGTGTGGGTTATGATCATTATGTATATGTGTGGGTGATGATCATTGTGTATCTGTGTGGGTGATGGTCATTGTGTATCTGTGTGGGTGATGATCATTGTGTATCTGTGTGGGTGATGATCATTGTGTATCTGTGTGGGTGATGATCATTGTGTATGTGTGTGGGTTGTGATCATTGTGTATGCGTGTGGGCGATGATCATAGTGTATCTGTGTGGGTGATGATCATTGTGTATCTGTGTGGGTTATGATCATTATGTATCTGTGTGGGTGATGATCATTGTGTATCTGTGTGGGCGATGATCATTGTGTATCTGTGTGGGCGATGATCATTGTGTATGTGTGTGGGCAATGATCATTGTGTGTATCTGTGTGGGTGATGATCATTGTGTACCTGTGTGGACGGTGTGTCGGTGATGATCGCTCCTGTGTGTGTGTCTGTGTGCAGGTGATGATCCTGATCACGGGGTCCCACAAGGCCTACGCCCTGCACAAAGCCATCGAGGAGGGCATCAGCCACATGTGGACAGTGTCGGCCTTCCAGCAGCACCCTGCCACCATCTTCGTGTGTGACGAGAATGCCACCAACGAACTGAAGGTGAAGACGGTCAAGTACTTCAAGGGGCTGATGAAAGTCCACAACAAGCTGGTGGAGGACCCCAGTTCTAGTCTCTGATGTGTAGTGGACATGGTGGAGGACGTAGAAGTGTTGGCGCTGTTTGTTTCTTGCATGAGATATAAGAAAAAATAAAAAACAAACAAACATGCATGTGTATAGTGTGAGTGTGTGTGTGTGTAAGTGTGTGTGTGTGTGTATCTAAGAATAAGTGCAGTTGTTAAAACCTAGATGCCTGATATGATTTTACATTAGAGTGGATACAATGCGCCTGTCAATGCTAGCAGTTGTTAACAAACACAATTCTTGCTTAAGAAATTGCCTAGGAAGAAAGCACAGAATAGTGAGTGTTCAGAATAAGAGAAAGAATTTAATAAACTGCATGGTTGGTTTACAACCATTGTATTTTATCACCAAATACACAAAACTGGTTCTCTTTTGGTGTTGACAGAATGGATCTAAGCGATTTACTCTGATGAATGTTTTGCATGTTATAAACTTTTCTGTTTGGCATTTCATGTACCGCGTGCCATTTTGATTTATTGTTTGATGGGCTAACTTGGCTTTTCTTGTTGGTTTTGATATTGATTTGTTGCATGTTTTGGCCTTGTTGAAAAGTTAAACATGAAACAATGCTTTTTTTGTTCTAAACAAAGGCTCGCATGTTACCTCTTCAGGAGGATTTTCATTTCAGCATTTCCATTACATCCTGACACACAGGCTGTTTGAACTGTATGGCTGGGAAGGAATGCTCAAACTTATGTGGTCAGATCTGTTAGTGTGACATGGAAAAAGCACTGTCCAGTGCACACTGTGCCTGCCCCCCTCCCCCCCCCCCCCCCCCCCCCCCCCCCCCTCATACACATACATACACACACGCACAATTTGGAGATAAGTTTTTAAAAAACAGTCTTTCGTGAAAGCATAGCGCAGTTAAGGAATTAAAATTGCAAAAGCAACCATGAAATAGATCATGTTGATGAAAATTCCTGCTATAACTAGCACCAGCTGGCCCCAGCTGGGCTGGGATGCCAGTGGAATGGATATCACCTGAGAGCAGCTGAAAGTGGGGGAAACTGACAGCTGTGTTTCTAGCAGACTTCTTGTCATTCTGAATATAATGAAAGAGAAACTGACGATGTTGAACACGGCACAGTGTAGATGTCTTCGGCAGTGTTATTCCTTGTTTGTAGCTTTTTCCCTTCATTTTTCCTGGCTGAAAGACTGAATAATGTAGGAGATAGAAGGTGAGGAAAAAACACAAGACCTGGTATTTTTTTCAAAATGGCTTGAAGTTATGTGTCTTTGTTTATGATTAACAAAAATTGTGTTGCTCCTGTTAAGAAATTTTATCTTTTCAGTACCAAGGGTATAGACATGTGTCCAGTGTGTATTCAGTTTTCCCAGTTATCTGTATGGAGAAAGGTAGCCCAGCCTATGCCAAAACAAAACCCTTTTCCCAATCATATGTGTGGAGAGAGGTATCCCAATCTACGCCAAAACAAAGCTGACATGTCAGCTTGTGTTGGTCAGTGTTGTGTGGGTGTAAAATTCCTGGTGTGCTTATGGACTGAGTAGCCCACCCTCTCTATTTTTATCAACCCATGCATTTGTACTTCAAGATCACATGACCTGACTTGCTTGCAGCATGTGGATTGTAGTATGCTTCTCACTGTTAAGGTTTTTACCCAGTGCCAGCTGAAGATGCAGACTTTTTTATGTAGGGGATTTTGTGTAGTTTTATATGTTTCTCTAGTTTGGGGGGTTCAAAATGCTGTTGAATCGTTAGTTTCATGTCCAAAACTGTTTTAAGTGGGTTGTGTGTTTCTTTACTTGTAACAGTGATGTTAAGTTTGTACACTTGACTTCAGTAGGTTTCTTGCTAGACTGAAAAAGATTCTTGTTGGTAACACTACCCTCCACAGTGTAATCGGGTGTGGTAATGAAGGGGGTAAATGTCCGTTTTGTCTTCTCTCATTTTTAACTTGTTTTTAAATGACAAATTTGATCTGAAAGTTGTTTGAAAGATTTCATGTCAGTATAAGGAGTTCAGAATAAAGTGTGTAAGAGAGCTTGAAAACTGGTAACGGACGTGAGCTTGAGCTTTTATTTTCATTACTATTTGGAGGAAAAAATATATGTGAAGCATATGGTGAGCTCTTTGTTCTGTCTGTCTGTTTCTTTTTTGTGTGTGCACTTACCAAAATATTGAAAATTGTTCACTATAGTATAATGAATAAAGTGTATTGTAAAATTGTTATGGTTTTGTTTGTACACCTTACAAATGCTTGATCTTACTGTTGGTGGTGGTGTTGATCTTTTTTTAAATTTGTGTTTATTGGGGGCAGGGTAGGTTAGTCTTCGTTGCTGTTGTGCTGTGTAATTTTTCTTTTGTATCTTGCTTTCTTTAACCTTTTTCTTCTTTCTTTGTCTGCCTCCTCTATCGGTCTCTCTCTTCTAGTGTCTCTGTTTTTTCCCTCCACTTTTTCTTGTCTCTTCTGCCCGTCACTCTGGTTGTCCTTGGTGTTTGATAAAGAAATGCCACGGAATTGTGTAAAGCATTGGATCATGTCGTTTGTGAGAGCAATATCCAGAAAGACCCCGTTGTGAAAAGCTTTAAATGAAATCTTTCAAGTCAAAAAATTATGTTGCTTTTTGCTAACATGTGATGTGCTCTACCATTGTTTGATTTAAGACTGTTTTATACATTAATGCCATAGATGTTTTATTAAGTTGGTGCTTAACTGTGTGTAAAAGAATGCTGCTTATGACCAGAGATGGTGCTTGTTTTGCATACGTTCACTGTTTCAGTACCCAGAGACTAAAAGAAGATGTGTCACAAAGTTTCAGTTAAACTCCTGTTTTATTTTTCGTTTTTGTGGCTTTGGAATTTACGGCTTTATCTAGTGATGGAAGTGTTACTGGTCTTTGTGGCAGGAGTTGATCATCAACAACGCAATGGGGAATTGGATTTTTTCTTCTGTTGATATTGTTTATGAATAGCTTGTGTAAAGGTTTCCTTGTGGTAGAATACACATTTTTACTTGACAAGTTCTGTTTTAAACCTGCTTTAACCCTTTCGCTGCCAGGAAATTAAGCTTGAAGTTACATCCTATTTGCCAAGGAGTTTTCTCCCAAAACGGGCGTATTTTAAAAAAATTAATCGCTTAAAAGAGGGGATTTCTTGCGATGAATGTAAGATTACTGGTTATCAATAGAATCCAGAGACCTTCACCTTTCCAAAAATATCCAGTCAAAATATAAATCCTGGACTTCCCATGACAAGTACATAATCGACAGACATGACAGCGAAGAGTACACTGTCAAGCAAGGCACTGAACAGGTTAATATCTATAAGGGTTTTTGAAATTGACTGGACAGTTAAAAAAAATATATATATATATACAAAAAAATTTCAATGATTGTAAAAAAAAAAAAAGTGATTTTATTTGATTGATGGATTGGATAGGATGAAGTTGGAACTGATGAGAGTGTTTTCAGATCCACGTTGGGGTTAGACTTGTTTGGGTCATGGAGTGGTGTCAATGCTTGAAGTTCTGTTCAGACAATTGCCATCTACATATATAAACATAATTGTACAGCACTTATTTGGAAAGCTTAAATAAATATTCATGTTGGGCTGATGATGTATTTGAATTTTCTTGTTTGCTTTAGTGTTTAGAAAAAAAAGTCATTCTATATATGTATTGTTTTGTTCCACAAAGAGTCAACACATGGTAATCTCAAATGGACTTTAAAACTTTTAAAAAATTCGAATTCTCATTTGGACCCATTGCCCTTGTTGAATAGAATTTGACATGCAAACTTCAGGTGAAGACTTACACTTGATATGGGCATTACAATTGTGTCTTGGGAAGGATAGGTCTGGTTGAGTTATCTGCTGGAATTAATCAGTTCTGAGATGTCGTCCGATTACTCAGGAAGAATTTATAATTTCCTGGTCAATTACTGCCTGTGTGTGTGTGTGTTTCTTACATTCCATGAAGTTTTGTAGGGGTTGGTTGTTTTTTCCTCATTCCGTTAGGTTTTGTCATTGTCTAACTAATCCACCATGCTGGCCTATAGCGCCACCTGTTCCCCCAACCCACACATCAGAACTTCAAAAGCATTATTGTGGTCTTGAGGTTTGCATTAGCATGCAATGAGAATACGAGGAGGTATTTTATTATACTTTTATATTTAAGGTACTTAAAAGTCCTTGATTTGTGAATTAGAAAAAGAAAAGCCCCAAAGCAAAGAACAAGAAGAAACAAATAGAACTTGAAGGAAACAAAGTACAAAAGAAAGAGGCTTTAAAGAAAAGGATGGGTGCATTGTTCTTTGACAATATCTAAGGAAGAATCTAATGGAAGTATTTTTGGAAATTACTAGTTTGCAGTTCACTTTTCTAAGTATTTAAATTAAATCATTTCACACTTCTTAAGTATTCAATTTAAATCAATCAAATATATTATTATCTTTCATGTAGAGAAATTCACTTATTACCTGTAGTTTCACTATTTTTTTTATATGATCCACAAGTTCTACACATACTTATGCTCATTGTTTTCCAGTCTCAAGGAAAAAGCCACTATAAAAGGTAAAGGTAAAGGAGTCCCATAACCTATACGGTCGTAGGGGAGCGAGGCGTCAGAGACCTCACTTCTCTAGGGCCAGCATATTGAGGGCGGCGCCCATCTCCTCTCCCTCGCTGCTTTACCTTCCCTGACCCTAAAGAGGGCAGGTACCCATTTACAGCTGGGTGAACTGGGGGAACTGTACTGAAGCCAAGGCACGCAAACGGTCACCCATCCAAGTGGTAACCACGCTCGACGCTGCTTAACTTGGCTGGGGGAAAGCGAGTGCTCTGACCACTGAGCTATCCCGTCCCCTTATAAGGACTATGTAAATCACAGACACTTTTCTGAATTTGTCTCCCAGGGTCTAACTAATGATAGGTTCGGCAGAGTGAATGGGAAGTTTTTGTGGTCATCAGTGGAATGGTTTTGAAAATTTCTGCAAAAAGAGGGATGCATTAAATGACAAATTCATGTGTGGATTTGATGGCTAACATTGCTCATCATTTTCTGCTCCCTGCGAGATCAATTTGTTTTTCAGTCTTCTTTCCATGTACCTCAGCAGATATAATCCACGTATATATTGAAATAAATATTATAGATGAAATATTCTGTTACTATGTGAGTTGATTAACGTGCGTGTGTTGCTTTTCTGTCCTCTTTCGTTTGTAAAGCACAAGATGTTGAACATTCAGTCTTTACATACTGACACAGTTTACATGTTGCTCATTTTCGTAACATAACATTCAGTCTTTACATACTGACACAGTTTACATGTTGCTCATTTTCGTAACATAACTAGACTTCATTATTTGAAATAATAGTGACAAGAAAGCTGATGATATATATATATGTCAAAATTATTCAGAGAAGTTCACTCATAATCATCAAGAAGACCTAAATGTGAGTGTTATTCTCTTTAACTGACTGAGAAGGCTTTGCATATGTATGGGAGATGACAAATAGTAAAAACGCCTACCGACTTGGGATTTTCCCAATTAAATTTAACACTATTAAACACATTAGTCAGACACATGTTTACTTGATTTTTATGTTCCGTCCTGATTAACAATTTCATGGTCACTCTATTGTTCAAAGAACAAGTGACAGGTATCAAGGAAACTGTCTTTACCTTGTCAAACACAAACTCTCTCTCTCTCTCTCTGTGTGAGACACACATACACACACTCTCTCTCACACAAACACGTGGACACACATACCACAAAATTTCCAAATCAAACTCAAGTTTATTTTCACATCCTTCTGTCACTAACAAACTTCACTTGTATCATTCAAAAACCTATATCATTTTCGAAAATTAGCAAAAGCCTATATACAAGGACATGTCAGCAGACCAACACGCCCTTATGATCGTGTACGAAAATGTTCCTAGCTAATGGAGCTCTGCATGTGCTTCTTTCCTCTGCAGGCGAGCGTGCTCCTTCCTGCCCCAGTCGAACACCAGGTAGCATAAAAAGAGTGCTGCAACACAAGAGCAAAAATGCCCCACATAAATTTCTTTGCATGAAGTGCTGAAAACACAATTTTGGCAAAGCATAATCCTCATCTAGTCAAACAGTCTGAACTGTTATTCATAAAGGCTGTTTTATGATTTACAGGAAGAATTAAAGATTTTACTTAGTGACTGGCAGGCAAACAGAAATATCACTTCATGACCTTTTGCAATAAAAGTTACCCCTAGACGCATATTACACTAACCGTGCAAAACCCCCCAACAAACTAGCTAGACAATTTTTGTTACGTTCCTATCTACAAACAAAACATAAACAATTTCTGTTAGGGTCCTGTCTACAAACAAAACATAAATGACAAAGGCAACAAAGATTTTACACCCAAACCACAAATGCGATGCTATTTCAACTACCCACTCTAGTATATGCTGCTATGGTTTCAAAGTATCAGAACTGGCTCTTCTCTTTCTCACTCAATACCAAGTCAACTTGAAACAAAAACAAAAAGTTGGAATTGTCTTGGTAGTTGGTAGGTTTACTTCAACATATTTGGGTTTTACAATTAAAATCTGGATTGGAAAATGTTGAGATTTTATGCTGATTAGTGGTATACAACAAAACACGACAATCTGGTTTTGTGATTTAAAAAAAATATGCATTGTGCAATGGGGACAGGATAGCCTAGTGATGCATTTGTGATTTTTCCTCTGGAGTTAACATCAGTGCCGAGTCCACTCTCCCCAAAAGTACTTTGGATGAGACTATAAACCGAGGCCCCGTGTGCAAACACACACAGGGCATCTTATGCACATGTTCAATCCTGTTCCACTTTATGAAAGAGTAGGCCATTGTGTGCCTGTGTGAACAGATGACAAAATTTACAAAACCGCATCCACATACAGACTGGATGTAAAAAACAACCACAGTTTATTCTATTATCCTTGACATAAAAGAATAAATGAATAATAAATGTTCACCTGTCATATCTTTAGTTTTTTTTTACAAAAAAATGTTTGTCTACATTTACTTCAGTAGCAATTCTGAAGCCTGAACTGTTACTGAAGAAAGCATGAAAACAACTTGAATTTAAAAAATAGTCCTACATTGTAGGCTACAGCTGTAGAACCTCAAATTTACTCTCTACGCTGCTCCACTCTCACATATAATAAACAACCACCACATTGATCATCACTTCTATGCCGATGATACTCAGCTTCAGTGCAGTGATACTGTTGAAAACTTGCCTTCCCTCCTGACAAATATGTCCTACTGCCTTCAAGACATTCAAAACTGGATGACTCAGAACAAGTTACAACTTAATGCCGATAAAACCGAAGCCATGCTTATAGGGACCCAACATAAACTTTCCTCTATCGCAAAAACTTCAATAGAAATCGGCAATACGTCAGTTCCTTTGTCCAACTCTGTGAAGTATGTAGGAGTAGTTCTTGACAACACACTCTCTATGAAAAAATTCATCACCCAGACCTGCCAGTCTTGCTACTATCAATTACGGCGCATAAGCGTGATTCGCAAGTATCTGTCCACTGATGCAACTTCCAAGCTTGTCACATCTCTTATTCTTTCACGTTTAGACTACTGTAATTCTCTTTTGGCTGGCCTACCAGCATCATCTATCCACTCTCTTCAACGCATACAAAACTCTGCAGCTCAACTGGTCCTAAGAAAGAAAAAATCTGAACACATCACTCCTCTTCTGCGATCTCTTCACTGGCTGCCTGTCTCACAAAGACTAGAGTATAATATCAATACCCTCTGTTTCAAATGTCTCCACAAATCTGCACCCCCTTATCTCTGTAACTGTCTTCATCTGTACACTCCATCCCGTTCCCTTCGTTCAGCCGCAGATACTTTGTGCTTTCGAACACTCAGATTCAAACAAACCACTGTTGGCCGTCGCTCCTTCTCTGTTTCTGGTCCATCCACCTGGAATGACCTCCCTCTTTCACTTTGACAAAAGCCTTCACTTGATACCTTCAAATCCAGCCTCAAAACACACTTATTTCGTACCTGAGACTTTTCCCCCAAATATCTGTCCCTAATTTTCAACAGCATCTTTCACCTTCTAAGTGTTGTTCCGAGAGTGTGAGTGTGTGTTGTGTGTGTGTGTGTGTGTGCGTGCGTGCGTGCGTGCGTGCGTGCATGTGTGTGCGTGCATGCGCATGGTTTTGAAATCTGTTGTTCATTATGTTTAAGGAGAGTTGCATGCCTGTAAATGATTGAGTGCAAGCGCTTTGATTTGTTTGTTTTTTACAAGATTCAGCGCTATATAAATTCCATATATTATTATTATTATTATTATTTAAGGGGAAAAAAGAAGAGAGCTCGAGAAAAAAAAGAAAAAAAAAAGACAGCATTATGAATATGACGGAACACCAACAACACTACTAGATCTATGCAGTAAATGTAGTTCTAAATTAAGACAGCAAATCTAATACTAGTAATAGCACAACAAGCACTTTTGATGAGAAAACTTACGAGGCACCACTCTGAACACCTGGCCGGTGAAGCGTCTGACAAGGTTGGGAACTCCCTTGGAGATGGCACCGGCAAATGCCCTCTGCTCAAAAGGTGACAGGCTGTACGTGATGATGTTGCGGATGGTGGTCAGCTTTCCAAAATGACGCCCCATGACTGTCGGTGTCAAAATAGAAATCACAAAAGTGACAAACTGGTTAAATCATAAACAATCATTCACAAATAAATCTACAGAATACAGTACTTAATATAAATTAAAAACAGACTTTTTTAAAACAGTTGATCAATGTTGAGAAGTCCTAGCTTGGACGGAATGTCATGATGGAGGAAACAATCCCAAATTACAAACAGTATATTTTTCAAATCATCAAACAGCGAACACAAGACATAGTGATACAGATAGTTATTGCTGTTACTGTAATACAGGGAACAGTTGAAAAAAAGGGACAAACACTCAATACGTGTACTTTCATGTGTATACATGTATAAAATTTTCTGCAGATTTAAACAAGGCATAAATCTAAATCAGTGTTAGTGTAATGAGCTTCAGAGAGAAATGGTTTTATCAGTTCTTATAGAAGTGTCATTTAAACTTAAAAGAACATTACCCTCCCGCAAAAACGGACCTAAAATAAAGCCACAAACTAATCAAAAAGCTCAAGGAATGACACTATAAACTGAGGTCCTGGGTGCAAACATAATTTTACAGAAGATCTAGCACACTTGTTAAAAATAAAAGTATAAAAATCCATTTTGCCTTTTGAAAGAGACCACTGTGTGCCAGTGGGGAATAGATGACAAAATTGACAAAGCCACATGCACATGGGGTCTGAGTAGGTGAATCATTACACAATGTTAAAAAAAAAAAAAAAGCAAGCACACGATTGCTTATTCATAATACTCAACATAAAATAATTGAAATTGAAATATAATCGGTGAATGTCTGCATCATTATCACTACAAATACTGACATATTTTCTGAATTCAAAACCTGTCCTGTCTATTAGTATTTATTACAGTATCAGAATCTTGACACATAGTGACAACTGACTATATACTGAGAGTGAGACTGTGAGAGTGATACAGTGACACACAAGTGACAAAGTACATTCAGACAATTTGTCACAATACATACACGTGCGTGCGGTACCACTCCCCTAACACACACATACATCTTTCATAAACACATTTCTTTTACTAGTTTTAGTGCTTTCTCAGTATGAAAGAACATGTGTTATATTCTATTATTAAAAAATCCCCTGAGTGAGAGTGTGCGTGTGCATGTGCACGCACATGTGCAGACTGCTGTGTCACCAGTGTGTGTGTGTGTGTGTGCTGTACGTTTGTATGTGTGTGCTCTGTGTGTACACATTACATGATAATGTGAAACTAGCAATAGGTAGAATGACCTTCACCTTACATCAAGTTCAATAGAAAAGAATAGAAAAGAATCAATCATTGAACTGTCTTCTATAGCTACATTTTGACACAGGCATTAAGGTAGAAAGGCCCATATATTTATCACATGATTTAAACTGATCAATTGGTGAAAACAGAATTAAATAAAGGCTGGTGGATAGGCTAGGGTCTTTTTCAGTTTTTTTAACAGATCATAAACTCAACAACTTCAACACGTCAAGCTGGACACTACTGCGAGCAGTCAACCCACTGATCGTGACAAACTGGCATATATGTTCTTCTTCTACTTGAAGTTAGTTGCCTAAAATTAACGAGCTTTGATGCCTTTACGTCTGATTTTACACAAGAACTGATCACCTGATTTATCATTAGTGATCAAGTATCAAAAGTTGAAAAGGACACTAAACCACATCTCCATGTGATCACTGATCAGTCGGCCCAATCAATTAAAAATCATCCTAAAAGTCAATAACACATTCAAAAATATTTTTGAAATGCATGCTGTAAACAGGACAGTTTGCTAACTCTACTCACTGAAACAATGAAAAGAAACATGAAATGTTACGTACTGTCTCTCACGTTAGTCTTCCCCTCCTTCGTCCTTGGAAATGACCGAATCAAGGCGACACAGTTTCGTAGTTCTGTTACGAAAATCCACCAAGCACTTTTTTGCATATAAATCAATATTGGATACAAGTATAACCCAACGATATCTGCTAAATCTCGGAAAACTTTGTGAGATATTTTCTTTATATTTTAAAACTTTTTCCGTTCTAAGGTTTTATACGAAACTAAAATAGTAGTCTTAGTTTCTTTAAACAGCTGTATACCGAAATAAAACAAACTTTCAAAAAATGTAACGAACCATATACTTAGACCTAACAGGGGGGGCGTACAGACACAGAAATATGGGGCAAGGTAAAAAAGATGCGAGAGAAAAAAGTGCTTTTCACATATGATTTCCCCACAAATCTATGAGAAACTAAAACATATTTGGCTTTCAGATTATTTGCTAATATCTGCATTATCATTTTTTCTTCTTTTATTTTAAGGATGACAATGACAATGACAAATTCTTTTATTTCGAGGATAATGAATAAGCACTCATGTGCTTTTTTACATCCAGTCCCTGTCCGTAGGGATACATCTTAACAATAACCCAACACTTATTACAGTCTCACAGTAGAAACGAGGGGAAATAACCCTTTTCAAAACAGCCCCCCCCCCCCAACACCCCCCCCCCCCCAGCAAAAAAAAATAAAAAAAAACCCTAACCCCCCCCCCCCTCCCCCCCAAAAAAAACCCCCCAAACCCCAACCAAAACAAACAAACAAACAAACAAACAAAAGAGAAAGAAAAACCAAAAACCAACAAAAGAAGAAAAAAGAGAAAAACAAAACAACAACAAGAACAACGAAAAAAACCAAGAAAAAAACATCAACCAAACTTAATAAGTCATAAAATAAACATCTACACATTGTCAAATGGTATATACACTTGTTACACATAACAATAAGATATTGAAATAGGGCACTCATTAAAATTTAAGTACAGCGGACAAGTCCAATAAAGTATGGAAAATATAAAATATGAATCCTTCATCAGGATACACTATAACTATAAGCAAAACGATAAAAGGTGAGAGAGAGACAGAGAGACAAAGAGTGTGTGTGTGTATTTCAGAGATAATATCCAATATATAATTCCCAAAACAGTACACGATCACCATCAACACTTTTTTTTATTTTTATATTATACTCGTTTCAAATTATATGTCATGATAATGAAATAAACTCAATATCCCCTTACATTCACACAATAAAAACAAGAAACAAAACAAAAGAAGAAATCTAAACCTATAAAGTCATTGAGGGAGAGAATGTGTGTGTGTGTGTGTGTGTGTGTGTGTGTGTGTGTGTGTGTGTGTGTGTGTGTGTGTGTGTGTGTGTGTGTGTGTGTTTCAGGGATAATACTGCATATATAATACTCACATAGCACACGATCAACACCAACATTTTAATTATACTCATACAAATTGAATGTCATGATAATAAAATAAGTGAAATACCCATACACTCACACAATAAAGAGGGGGAAAACCCCAATAAAGTCATAAAAGGAACATCTACACATTGTAAGTAAGAGAGACATTTTTTTCCAGAATAATGAATAAGTACTCATGTGCTTTAAAAAACAACAACATTATATTAAATTTAATGAACCCCCCCCCCCCCCCCCCCCCACCCCCTCCCCCTTTGGGATTTCCCGGGGTATGCTTACAAAGCGAGCATTGCAAGAATAGGATCCCTGCCCTCCAACCAGGCATGCGTAAGAGGCGACTAAGGTGGAACCCTTCCTCCAGGTTGGGGGTTGGGCACAGGGCTAACAACCCTGCCCCAAGTAAAAAAAGAGCAGTTACAGAAACAGCAACAGAGAAAACTTATATTTTTTGCGTGCGAAGGACCTCCCGGTCCAGGGGAACTCGTAAATGCTGATGGCCAAAGCCGAGGGGAAGCTACCAGCAGGATAAGGGAAGACCTGAACACCACCAAAACTAAGATCAACTAGGACATTGGAACGTGAGGACGATGTATGAGACGGGGCAAGCTGGCACAGGTAACATTAGAGAATGAGAAGATTAAACCTCATGTCCTAGGAGTAAGCGAGAGTAGATGGACGGATCTGGGAGAATGAGAACCACCACCGGAGAAACCGTCCTCTACTCTGGAGATATGACGACCAGCACAACGAGGGAGTTTCCCATCATCTCAAGAAAGGCGTTGAGCGATGCCTTATGGAGTGGAAGCCCATCAACAGCAGACTAATGAGTGCGAGACTAAAGGGGAAGGCACATCAACATCACCATCATCCAGTGCTACGCACCAACCAACAACAGCAACGATGAGAGCAAAGACGACTTCTAACCACCAGCTGCAGACAGAGACAGAGAAAGCCCCACGCCATGACCTCATCGCCCATCATGGGGGACCTCAATGCCAAGTGGGAAGTGAATACCCCGACTATGAAAGAGTCATGGAAGACACGGGGGGGGGAACAAAATGACAACGGGGAGAGACTTGTGGAGTTCTGCGCCATGAACAACTTAGTGATAGGGGGGGACCCTCTTCACGCACCGGGACATCCAAAAAGCTGACTTGGGCGTCGCCGAATGGGAGAGATATAAACCCAGATTGACCATCTGATGATCAATGGTATGTGGAGACGATCTCTTCTGGATGTGAAAACCACGAAGTGCAAATGTCGGAAGCGATCATCACCTGGTGACAGCACACATCCAGATGAAACTGAAGAAGAACACAAGACCAACCACTCAAGCGCGATTTGATACCCCGCGATTGAGAGACACCAACTTTAAGTCTGCATTTGCCCAAAGATCTGAGAAACAGATTCCCCTCCTGCAGAACATGACAGAACAGCATGACATAGATACGACATGGAAGCAGATCTATAAACTGTACACGAGAGCAGCAAGGACAACATCGGCCATCAAAAGAAGAAGACCAACAATGACTGGACCAACAAGAGACCCTCGATGCCATCAAAGAAAAAAGAGAGACCAGAAGAGACTTCTGCAAGTAAAGTCTCCACGGCTACGAGAGAGGCAGGAAGAGTTGTACAGAGAGGCACACAAGGAAAGTGAAGAGACTCGCACCTGTGACAAGAAGAAGCCATGGACCAGCTGGCAGCTGAGGCAGAAGAGGCGGCGGCCCAAGGAGAGCAAGGAGAGTCTACAAGATCACCAAGAAAATATGCAACAAATTTTAAGAGGGGGCGTGGGGACCAATCAGGGACAGACAAAGGAAACTGTTGACAACAGAGAAAGAGCAAGAAGAAAGATGGGCTGAACACTTCCAGGAAGTTCTCAACCGACCACCACCTGACGAGACAGCCGACATCCCAGAAGCTACAAAAGACTTAGACATTGACGTCAACCCCCCAACAAAGGAAGAGATAGTGGCTGCCATCAAGACCCTCAAGAACTGCAAGTCACCAGGGCCCGGGCAACCTTGGGGCCGAACCTGTTCAAGCAGATTCGAACTAGCAGCTGACATACTGCAACCACTGTTCACAGCTGCATGGAAGAACGGGAAAATTACCTGATGATTGGGGCCAAGGGAGTGATAGTCAAAATCCCCAAAAAAGGGAAACCCCGGCGACTGCAACAACTGGGGGGGAATCACTCTTTTGTCTGTGCCCAAACAAAGATAAATGGCCAAGATCATCATCAAAGAATATCAGACACTGTGGACGATGCTTTTAGGAAGGGAAAAAGCAGGGTTTCAGGAAGCAACGAGGATGTATAGACCAGATATTCACGCTCAGAAACATCATCGAACAGTGCACAGAGTGGCAAAAGACAACTGTATGTGAATTTTGTGGACTTCGAAAAGGCATTTGACAGCATACACAGATACAGCCTTTGAGTATCCTTCGACACTATGGCATCCCATCGAAATGGTACACCTTATCAAAAGCTTCTATGACAACTTCAGATGCTCTGTGGGGCCCTAGCAACACGTCTTCGAAGTAAAGATCTGGAGTAAGACAAGGATGTGTGAGTTGGCGTTCTCTTCAATCTGGCCATTGATTGGGTGATGAGGAAGACGACAGAAGACACCCCAAGAGGGATCGCTGGAGCCTGTTCTCAACACTAACGACTTTGACTTTGCTGATGACCTGGCGCTGTGTCCCACACACACCAACATATCCAGGAGAAGACCAGCAGACTCCAAAACATTCGGATAGCAAGTGGGGCTTCGTATTAGCACCCGAAAACAGAGACAATGTCGTTCAATGTGAACACACCAGCCCTGTGAAAGTGAATGGAACGACCTGCGCCAGACAGACAAGTTCACATACCTTTGGGAGCACCATCAAAACAGGGGGGCGCACAAAAGAAGCATCCACAACAGACGGGGCAAGGCCAGGATGTGTTAGGGAGATGAACAATATCTGGAGATCAAATCAGACAAACACCAAACACCAAGCGAAGCTATACCAAAAGCGTGGTGTGGTCACGCTCCTGTACGGTTCGGTGCTGGGGATGACGGAAGTGGATCATTACCAAACTTCGATCCTTCCCCACTATATGCCTGCGAAGAATTCTCCGGATCTTTAAGGCCAGAGAAGATCTCCAATGAAAAACCTACACGGAGATGCGGCAAGAAAACATGGGAATATCATCACCAGACGCGGTGGAGTGGAATTTGGGGACATCCTCCCAAGAAAACCACATTCCCAAACACAAGAACAGTATTGCACTGGACCCCAGAAGGAAGGAGAAAGAAAGGAGGACCAAAAGCAACGTGGAGGAGAACTGTAGAAAGTGAGATGAAGGCCATGCAGCACTCTTGGGGATCAGTGACTAGATTGGCCCAGGATAGGCGGGAGTGGAAGCGCTTTGTTGCTGCCCTACACACCGCTGGGTGTAATGGCTAATGATGATGATGATTATTATAGTAGTAGTATTAGTATTATTATCATTACTATTATCCCACCTTCGAGTAGGTCTACATTTCTTTTAAATGAATGAATAAATCTTTCAATTAACATCTTTTCACACTTGTAATTTTAGAGGACTCCCACCCCTCCCCTTCTTTTACAATCTTGTAACGATTTGTAAGATGATCCCAATCATGTTACATCAAAATGGCTCAGATTTTTATCTATAACCCTTCCTTCCGCCCCCCCCCCCCCCTTCCCTGTAGAATTAAATGATTCGTTGATGTGACTTTTCCGACTTCTTTTCCTAAACAGGTGAAATGAAAGAGCTGTGTTTTAGATGCAGTTTTCTGTGATTCTACAGTCAGAGTTTGGTAGGACACACTGAGTTGGACAAGTGGTCTGGTGATGGTCACCATTTTTTAAAAAATAGGGGGTTGGGGGATAGATTTTGTTTAAACCCAAATTTCCCCCCCTCTCACTGAGTCCTGAAAGTGAGGGCTGGGGGGGTTTCTTTCAGAGAAACCTAAACCCTTTGTGAAACGTGCTTTTATTTATTTCTTTTTCTTTCTTTCATCTCCGCTGGTCCCCTTCGGTGCCCGCGGGGAACAGACGTCTGCTGCACAAGGCGGGGGCTTGATGTAGTGACAGCAGGGCCGCGGGGGTTTCAGCCAGGATCGCCCCGCCCCTTGGTCACCTCGGGCTTTCCAGCCTTTGTATTTTTGGTGTATGCCCGTGGGGCATTGGTTGGGCGGCATTCTAGTGAGGCCCAAAAGCCACCGATCCTTATTGTTCTAGGGGGGGGAAAAAATTGGGTGTTAGTCCGACTGTCCTGATCCCCTCATTCTTGATTTTGTCGCGTCGGGTTTGTTGACAGCTTTCTCGGCAGCCTTTTCACATTGCCCAATTTTTTCTCAAAGGGCTTTTGTTGGGGCCCCATTTTCTGACACGGATGTGAGTGTTAAAACAAAGATGGCGTTGATGAGTTTTGCCTTGGTCCCAAAGGGGATCAAAAGTTTTAGGGGGGGGGGGGGGGAAGGGGGGGAAGGGGGAGTTGGAAACTGATGCGTTCGCTTTCTGGCATCTTGTTTTATCTCCTGCCCAAATTTTTTCCTTTTCAGTGAAGAGGGTGCCCAAAGGTATTAAATTCTTTGGTCTTTTTTCAGCTGGGGGCCGTTGATGTTGAGTCAACTTCCTAGTTTCTGCTGCAGACAAATTCGTTTGGTGATATGATCTTTAGCAACCCCTCGCAGCTTGTGTGAGTTGGGCTGGTATTTGTGAAGAGTCTTTTTTCTGATTTATCAAGGACTGGGCTCAGCAAATAAATTCGTTTAGGCCCAAGATCGGGTTTTCTTTTCCCTTTTTAACCTGTCCAGTAGATTTCGAAGAGAAGGAAGAGTACCGCCTTTCCGACCCCTATGAACCGGGAAACCCGTCGGATGTTCCCTGGCTTTCGACTGCGCCCTACTGTTGGCATAGATGCCTTTATATTTAAAAACAACGTCCCTTCACGGCCTGCTCCTGGATCTTCCAGAGTTGTCTCTGTTGCCGGTGGGGGGAAAACTTTTTTTTTTTTGTCAACGAATACTTTCAGGGCTTGGTTGTATTCGATGGGGTCTTTTTAACACTGTCGGGTGCAAAATGGTCTGTGCACCCTCTTCCTTTCCAAAAATCCAAAAGGGCATTGCTCAGTAGGGGTTCTGCTTGGCTTTGTGCGTTTGTTCCAGAATCTTTGCGTCATTTTTCCCCACATGGCTGGAATGAAATGCCTCTGTAGGGCTCAATCTCTTTTCTGCCCCTTTTTCTTCCAAATTGGGACCACTATTGATTTTGCCAGTCCTTGGACTTTCCTCTTTCCCCTGCTTTTGAAGATGATGGTGACCACTTAACTCCCCTTTCTTTCCCCATGCAAGGATGGCTTCAGTTGTTTTCCGTCATCGCCTGCGTTTAAAACCCTTTTTAAAGGGAACGGAAAGGACCATTACCTAAAGGGCGGGGGAGCGAGGCTCAGAGACCCATTCTCTAGGGCCGCAATTGAGGGCGGGGGCCCCCCTCTCCTCTCCCCCATTCTTTACCTTCCCTGACCCTAAAGAGGGCAGGTACGCATTTACAGCTGGGGGAACTGGGGGAACTGTACTGAAGCCAAGGCGCGCAAACGGTCACCCATCCAACTGGTAACCACGCTCGACGCTGCTTAACTTGGCTGAGGGAAAGCGAGTGCTCCGACCACTGAGCTATCCCGTCCCCTATGGGCTGGTCTTAATTGCTTTTCTTGTTTCAGCTTCAAGGATTTGGGGCTCTAATTGGTCTTTATAGCGTGGTGAGAACTGAGAGCTGGAAGCTTGTACTCCAGATGGGTTTAAAAGATCTTTAAAATAGTCTTCCCATCGTTTCAGAATTTCCTCTTCTTTGTGCAGTGCCTCTCCATTTGCATCATTCACTACTGTTGTTGGATTGAATGGCTCATCTCTTACTCTCATCGTCTTCACACTTTTGAAAATTTCTCTTGGGGGTTCTTGCAAATTTCACTTAACTTCTCTCCATAAGTCGCCCAAGATTTTTCTTTGGAGGCTTTCACAACACGATTACTATGTCTTCTTGCGATTATGTACTTGACGTAGTCCTCTTCTGTCTTGGTCTTGACCCAAGCTTTATATAGCTGTTTTTTTTCTTTGATGGCTTCCTTCACCTCTTGGTTCCACCAAGCTGTAGCTTTCCTGTTTTTACCTCCACATTTCTTTGTCCCGCAAACTTCCCTTAAGGTGTTCAAGAGAGCTGGCTTGAAGGTGTCCCAGACTTGCTCCATATTGAGAGGTGTTGTATCAATGGAGTCAAGTTTCACCTTGATAGCACTGTGAATCTGTTCTTGCACTTCTTTCTCTTCCAGTTTGAGGAGGTTGATCTTTTCAGGCTGGTTCTTCCTAGCAGTTGTTATTTTCTTCTTCTGAGTATTTATTTAGTAGGCCTGCATTATGTACAAGTGGGGACGGGATAGTTCAGTGGTCAGAGCACTCGCTTTCCCCAGTTAAGGTTAAGCAGCATTGAGCGTGGTTACCAGTTGGATGGGTGACCGTTTGCGCACCTTGGCTTCAGTACAGTTCCCCAGTTCACCCAGCTGTAAATGGGTACCTGCCTCTTTAGGGTAAGGGAAGGTAAAGCAGCGAGGGAGAGGAGATGGGCGCCGCCTTCAATATGCTGGTCCCTTGAGAAGTTGAGGTCTCTGATGCCTCACTAAACCGAGGCCCCGTGTGCGAACGCATGCAGAACATCTTGCACACGCGTTAAATTCTGTTCCGCTTTTCGAAAGAGTAGGCTATTGTGTGCCGGTGGGAACAGATGACAAAATGTACCAAACCGCATACACACGGGGACTGGATGTAAAAAAACACACGACTGCTTATTCCATTGTCCTCGATATAAAAGAATAAATAAATAAATAAATAACACCACATAGGTTATGAGACACCTTTACCCTTTATGTAAAAGAATCCATGGCAACAAGCCAGTTGTCCTTGGTAAAACTCTGTAGAGAAAAATGTCAATAGAGAGAGTCACACACACACACACACACACACACACACACACACACACACACACACACACACACACACACACACACACACACAACACACACACACACACACACACACACACACACACACACAGAGGACAGGCAGAATCGTCTCACCCTCTGTTGATGGGAGTGGCGTTAACGTTGCAGTGGCCCAGGTGCCACTTGCCCGCCAGGTGTGTGTGGTAGCCCAGATCCTGCAGGTATTCCGGCAGCAGCTTGTACCGGTAGTCCAGGGTGTTGTTCAGGTTCTGGTGGAAGACTTGGCTGGTCTGCAAGCCCATCCTGTAGGGATACCTGTCCAACACACCTGCCTGTTCGTGTGATTGTCAGACCAACCATTCACATGCTATACCTTGACCGTTACCATCTCACGAAGACAAAAGCCCAAAGTCTTTATTTTTTTAAAAACCGAAGAAAAACGTATAACACAATTCAAAATTTGTTTGGGGTTTCTTTTCTTGCTCCCAGGATACAGCTCTGCGGTTCACCAATGGTGAGAGTTTTGCTTATGCGTGTGCATCCTACCTCTGTAGGGAGAGGGTTGTTTCCCTTTCAGAAAGAATGGCGATTTTATGCCATGAGCTTTTCATCAATGACAACAATCTTTACATCAGATTGAAAACCATAGCAACATTTTAGGCAGCTCAGGTCTTACCGGTTTGTTGATGCTTATGGAGACTTTTGGCCAGGATTATCCTGGTTGCTTGATGGCTGAGTCAGTATGTTTGAAGAGGGTAATGTGTATCCACGGATTTCCCAGTGATTTCTTCCCTCGGACTACATCTCAGATTACAAAAAGAGTTATGCTGTACACTGAATGTCATGTGATGAGTGTGGTGTACTTTCACTGGAACCTCCCTCCCCCACCCCCCACCCCCGTCCCGAAAAAACCCCAGTGGGCTTCAGACCAACTGAACATATTAACATCAACTGACTCTTCGAGGCAGCTGTGGAAGAATATTGGATAATTATGAAACCATAAAGAAAAGATGAAAAAGAGTGAACGGTAGGCACTCCTTGATCTGCACGCAACTAAGGCCCACAACAAATATCTTGACCATCCACAATAACAACCTCAGAACAGAAGAGAAGCACTGAAATTTCTGCAAGGAGATCTGTCTTTGAACAGGGTGAAAGGACACCACTTTCCAAGCATCTCACAGACAACACTGGAGTCACATTATGCACAGAGGTCTGTACATCAGTGTGTCCACACCTTGGTTGCACAAGCAGACTGTGGTTAGCTGTTCTTGTCTTCTCTCGTTCGCTTTAAACCATCAGAGGTGTCTGGGGAAAAAAAAGGCAAGTCCTTTCCAGCTCCTCTCTTGGGCTGTACAGCTTGGTTTGCAGGGTTATCTCCGTAGGTCACACCATCTTCCTCAGGTCGCTGTATAGCGTGCACCTCTGGAGGATATGCTCGCCAGTCTGGTCTTCGTTGTCACGGGCACTCAGGGGAGAAGGAACACCAGAGGAGAAACAACCTTAAGGATGAAACATGGACTAATGCTAGTAAGATTCGCTAATATCACTAAGAGTAAACAGACGTTAAATTGAAGTAGTAAGATTCTTCCTCGCACTTCAGTGATGTAGTTGATCACAGTCTCCTTCACAAAGCAGTAGCAGCATTTCAGGCCTCTCTCTCAGCCTAGTTCCCTTGTTTAGATCATGATAATGATGCTGGTCACAGCACGCATATCCAGCATCACTCAGTCAAGGCTGAAGGGCCAGTGCTAAAAGCAGCGTGCCCCTTTCTTTAGTGGGTCACTTCCTGCTATGATTAGCTGCAGCTGGGCTGGGCTGGGCTGGGCTGGAAGTGACAGCAGCTGAGAGTGGCTGAAAGTGGGGGAAGCTGACAGCTTGTGGTGTTACTGAGAGGAATCATATTTCTATATTTTGCCTTGTCAGTAAATGTGACATGCTTATTTTGAGCAAACAAAATATAAAAAAATTAGGAAAAACAAGCAAAGAAACACACTTACACACACACACACTTACACACACACACACTTACACACACACACACACACACACACACACACACACACACACACACACACACACACACACACACACACACACACACACACACACACACACACACACACACCTTCCTGTCAACAGAACCGCCCGTGCAGGGGTACATTTGGGCTGAGTGTAGAACTGCGTCAATTCCAGACTTTCCTGTCTCAGCTGATCCAGGTTGGGGGTGGGGATGTCGGCTCTGTGGCTCCATGAAGCGTCCCCCCAGCCCCAGTCGTCAGCCAGGATAAACAGGAGGTGTGGCCGGGAGTTCGTGTTGCCCTCCGCTGCTGCCTGGGGCAGGGGCAGGAGCAGCACTGCAGCCAGTGCCAGACACAGTCCCATGCCTGACCTCTTCTAGACGGGCTGCTTGGATCTTCGTAGGGCCTGTAGAAAACGTACAAGCGGAGCCACAATTTGCTACAAAAAGTACAATCACAATGCTATAGGCTTGTGCTTTTACTTACAACAATAGAGCACTCGCTTTCCCCGAGCTAAGGTTAAGCAGCATCGGGTGTGGCTACCAAGTAGGTGGGTGACCGTTTGGCTTCGGTACAGTCCCTCAGTTCACCCAGCTGTAGGCCTAAATGGGTACCTGCCCTCTTGAGGGTCAGGGAAAGTAAAGCAGCGAGAGAGAGAGAGAGAGAGAGAGAGAGAGAGAGAGAGAGAGAGAGAGAGAGAGAGATGAGAGAGAGAGAGAGAGAGAGAGAGAGAGAGAGAGAGAGAGAGAGAGAGAGAGAGAGAGGAGATGGGCGCCGCCCTCAATTTGCTGGCCCCTGGAGAAGCTGAGGTCTCTGAAACCTCACTCTCCAACGACTGCATGGGTTATGGAAACACTGTTGTTGTTTTTTTTACCTTTACCTTTACTGTACTGCATTGTACCGTGTGCAACTTAAAGTCCACCACTGGTTATCTAGAAGCAAAATGATATAGGGGTTTGCGGTGTAGAATGCAGAAGGTCAGTGGTTTGAATACCGTCTAAAGCTAATGTTTTCCTTGACCACCAGACCAGTGTTAGTGTTTGGGATGTCAGTATAAACCAGATAATAATAATAATAATAATAATAATGATGATGATGATAATAATAATAATAATAATGATAATAATAATAATAATAATAATAAATGGAATTTATATAGCGCTATATCCTGCAAAAACAAATCAAAGCACTTGCATTCATCGTACTCTTACACATGCATCACGTTACAATTTATAGTTTTTTACAAATTCAAATGTATACGCATACACACACGCACGCATGCACACACACACACACGCGCGCACGCATGCACACACACATACACACACGCGCACGCACACACACACACACACACACACATAGAGGTCGTACACTTTGGAAGGGTGATGGGGGTTTTGGCTGTTGAGAGCAAGGACTGAAATGAGATGAAACAAGAGGGGAGAATCTTAGGTTTGAAATAAATGTGTTTTGAGGCTGGATTTAAAAGTGCCATAAGTAGGCTTTTGGCGAAGGGAGAGAGGGAGGTCATTCCAGATCGATGGGCCAGAAATAGAGAAAGAGCGACGGCCAACAGTGGATTGGTTGAATGTAGGTATTGGTAAGTAAGCACGAGGTATGTGCAGCAGACTGGAGGGCCAGGCAGGAGAAGGGAACAGAGGGGAACATGCGTTCTTTTTCTTTCCCCTTTACCCCGTATGGAGAGTTACTACAACAACACACTGAAGAGCTCTCTACCCAGTTCTTCTGTTTTTGTCGGTTGTGTGCCAAGGCTGAAGTTTTTAGTGATGGTTTCCCTGTCTATTCCGTTCTGGTGTTGATCATCCTGTCTTTCTCATCTACCCCCCACCCCCTCCTGTACTTGACTGCTTCCCTGGAAATAGGTCTAGTTTAGTCCGGTAATTGGATCTTGTTATTAGGCCATGATATGGGACTTTCTTTTTTTATAACTGTGATGTCAACAGATGTCTAAATGAATCTAAGTCTTAGTAGTGATTTTGTTCTCTTGGGTATTGGTGAGATGGTAACTATATTTGATGCTGTACATCTGAAAATAAGACATCCTGTTTATTTTTTCTTGGCTATTTCATAATTTCTCTAGTTGAGACATTAAAGTGTTCTTGAATCTTAAGTCTTGGCTTCTTCTTTCAAGATCAGCTGTTGGTATCCTTGTCTTGCATTCAGCAGCTGCAGCAGCAGCAGCAGCAGCAGCAGTAGTAGTAGTAGTAGTAGTAGTAGTAGTAGTAGTAGAAGTAGTAGAAGTAGTAGTAGTAGTAGTAGTAATAGTAGTAGTAGTAGGAGTGGTGGTGGTAGTAGTAGTTTGTAGTAGTAGTAGTAGTAGTAGATGATGATGATGAAGAAGAAGAATGCGAAGAAAAAGAATGCGAAGAAGATTGCAAAGAAAAGAAGCGAAGAAGAGAACGGAAGAAGAAAGAACGCGAAGAAGAAAAAGAAGAAGAACGCGAAGACGAAAAAGAAGAAGATGAAGAAGAAGAATGCGAAGAAGGAGAAAACTGCGAAGAAAAAGAATGCAAATAAAGCGAAGAAGAATGCAAAGAATGCAAAGAAGAAGGATGCGAAGAAGAAGAGAAGATGAAAAAGAAGAAGAATGCGGAAGAAGAAGAAGAATGCAAAAAGAAAAAAGCAAAGAAGAATGCAAAGAAGGAAGAATGGAAGAAGAATGCGAAGAAGAATGCGAAGAAGAAGAACAACAACAAGAACAAGAAGCAGAATGCAAAAACATATGTCAGAATAAATAAATAATGCAAAACAGCCTTGTATTCTAGGAAAGTGTTTCGTCTTAAAGGACCAGGCATGGGTTTAAACAATACCACAACCAAGACCTTGATGAAGGTCATCCGCAGTCCACATCGAGTCAGGTCGGGCAAATCAAATTGTACAGCTGCAAAAGGGCCTCCCAATGTGTCACCAAACATTTTATATAAATAGCCCTTTTCTATTATTGAGTGGTGTGTTTTTTTTCTTTTACTAATTTTTGAAAATAATTCTTGCATTGATGAAAGGATTGTATATATGTAATTATGTAATCAATCAATCAATCAATCAATCAATCAATCTATCTATCTATCTATCTATCTATCTATCTATCTATCAAAAAACTTCGGGTATGCACTCACACTATAACTCACATATACTATGTAAGATAGAACATAAAATATCTAATTGTATTCAGGATTTTTGCTTCTAGTTAAAAGCAATCAAACCATACAAACAACAACAACAACATTAACGACAACAACAACAGAAACAACCACAATAAAAACAACAAAATTAAAAAAACCCAACAATCTAATTTTAGAACATCAGAAGCGTATGTACTTGTTTATTTTGTTGTTGTTGTTTAAAGTGCTGTGAAAAATTATATATCTGAATGCTGTGTCACAAGGGTATTCCACACATGATAATAATAATATTGATACTACTACTACTACTACTACTACTATGCTACTACTATACTACTTACTACTATTACTACTACTATACTACTTCTTACTATACTACTACTACTACTACTTTCTACTATACTACTACTACTTACACTACACACATAATAATAATAATAATAATAATGATACTACTACTACTACTACTACTACTGCTGCTGCTGCTGCTGCTGCTGCTACTGCTACTACTACTGCTGATAATAATCATGACGATGATGATAATGATGTGATGATAATAATAATAATAATAATAATAATGATGATGATGTGATGATGATGTGATGTTAGATAAAAATAAGAGTGGACACATAAGCTCATGAGAGAGATAGGTCGGATTTATATGATGAACACGTGGTAAAAACAGATAGAATTTCTGGAAAAATTTATTTGGTTGACTTCAATAAAACCCGGAACTGACGCATATAGACAGGTCATGCGCTGATATTTTTAAACATGACTACAGAAAACCAACACACCACACACATCACACACCCCACACACCCCACACAAAAAACACACACACCAAAACACAAACACAACACAAAACACACACCACAACAACACACACACACACACACACAAACCCCACACTGGGAGTTAAAATCAATACCCTCTTTTTAAATGTTCCACAAATCTGCACCCTCTTACTGTTAACTCCTTAAATCGTACCTCCTCCCTTTCCCTTCGTTCACCGCAGATATTTGTGCTTTCAAAAACCTCAGATTCAAAAAAACCACGTTGGCCGTGCTCCTTCTCTGTTTTGGTCCACCACCTAAATGACTCCCTTTTTCATTTGCCAAAACCCTTCATTTATCCTTCAAACCGCCTAAAACCCTTTTTTCCCTACCTGAGTTTTCCCCCCCAAATATCTGTCCCTAATTTTCAACAGCATTTTTCCCCCTTTAATGTTGTTCCGAGTATGTGTTTTGGTGTGTTTTTTTGGTGGTGTGTGTGTGTGTGATGTGTGTGCGCGCGCGCGCGTGTGTGTGCGGAGAGTCATACGTGCGTGCGCATGATTTTGAAATTTTTTTTCATTTTTTTAAAGGAAGTGCTCCTGTAAATGATTGAGTGCAAGCGTTCGATTTTTAAAATATTTTTTTTTACAAGTTTCAGCCTATAAAAATTTCCCATATTTTTTATTTTATTATAACCAATAGTAATAATAATAATAATGAAAAAAAAAATAATAAGAAAAAGAAGAAAAAAAGAAGAATATATAAATGGAATTTATATAGCGCTAAAAATTTTGCAAAAAAAAATAAAGCGCTTGCATTCTCGTACTCTTAACACTCATTAAAATTTTTATAGTGTTTTTCAAATTCAAATGTATACGCACACACCACGCACGCATGCACACACACATACACACACGCGCAGCGCGCCACCCCACACGCACACGCACAACACACACAAAACAACAAAACCCAGGCAGGCACACACAACACACAAGGTCGTAACTTTGGAAGGGTGATGGGGGTTTTGGCTTTTGAGAGCGGGGACGAAATGAGATGAAACAAGAGGTGGAATCTTAGGTTTAAAATTATGTTTTTTGGGCGGGATTTAAAAGGGCCCATAAGTAGGCTTTTGGCGAAAGGGGGAAGGGGGGTCA
>CM054141.1:66500089-66519534 GCA_028751875.1 Rapana venosa
TCACCTTTTCCATACACACATTATTACTCTTTCAAACCTGGGGTTGTGTGAGGACAAGTATCAAAGTAGGTCAGTCTTCTCACCCTGGTTGATTGGGATAACGAATTGGGTTATTGTTGCATAAGTAAGAAACCAGACATTGCTAATTTCTATAACCTAAGGGGGTCATAGTTGCGGTTGTCTGATTGGCTGATACCATGCCAGACCTGTAGTGTATGATCGATCATTACAAGGTAGTGTGTGGCTGACACGATCAAAGATGGTGGCTGTTACATGTTGTGAATTGTTTGGGAAGAATGTGTGATCATTAAGTGTTTAGCTGTAGTTGTTGCGCATGTAGCAAACAGTGAAACGTGTATTGTCACGTAGTAACAACAGCACAGTTATCTTCACCACATTTTGCAGATGACTGAACCATTTTTCTCAATAAAAATTTTGAATATAATTTGTCAGAACATGCATACAATTTTGGTAATTCTTCAAACTCATCATTTTTGCATAAGTTGGTTCATTTCTGTCGATGATGGAATGAACGTATGTTACTTTTAGACACCCACGATTATTCTTCCTTTGTGGTTCTCACAGACCCCATTGATCATATATTGTATGAATAAGAAAATAAATGTTGATGCCCCACCATCCTTAAATTATGTTTCTTGGGACTCGGGTGGGGGGGGGGGGGGGGGTGGGGAGGACACAACAGCAACCAAAAATGTCAACATTCACGGTGAATTTCACATATCAGAGTTTTGGAATTAATAAGGTCGTTTCTGAGATTAATGCATGATAAGGTAGATCCAGCTTAAAGAATGCGTGATATCAGTTGCTTTTGGATAAAAACACAGCTTTTGTCTAACCTTGTTTATGTATAACAGTTGATCTTGAGGTCAGTGCCTTCATTCTGTTCTTGTATTTACACATGCAGAAGATGACACATGCACGTTAAAGGTCCATAATTAATGTCAGCATGGGGTGGGTTACGAGAACTCGAACATCCGCAGCATAGATCCCCAAGACGGAATGTGGCTACCTTCATGGTGGGCAAAAACGGTCACATACACAAAATCTCACCATTAGTGAACCTCGGAGCTCTAGCCGAGGAACGAAAAAAAACCCCCAACATTCGTAAAACTAATTTGATTTTGGTTATCTCCTGATGATGTGCAACCTGGTGATTATAAAGGTTATCATTTCTTCTTTTTTCTTTTAGCAAGGATGTGACCAGTCACACATTCAGGGAGACGATCGGTCTTTTGCTCTGATTAATAAAAAAAACAAACAAAAAAACTTGCCTCCCTTGTAATAGGTATGGATGTTGCTCACACGACTGTTCGTGTTTGTTTGATATTCTGCTTATCTGATACAGTTTAAGTCGTTTTATAATTATGTGTGTGCCTATATTCCACCAGAGGCTCCTGCTTTGGTTTAGTGCTGACTCTGTATTTGCTATGCTAGAAGAAGGATGACTGTTTTTGTCCCTTTGATGAAGTTGATAATATATAATACTCAATGAAGACCTTGAGGACAGAACAGCAAAAAATTGTTCTTGTTATATCATAACAGGTGCACCCTCGTATGTAACAGACAGACAGACAGACACACACACACACAACTACTATACATGCAATTCCAATAGTTTATGCCTATGTGCGTCTGTTTGTCTGCCTGCCTTTGTCTTTGTCTGTCTGTTTGTCTGTCTGTCTCTGTGTCCGTGTTTGCCTGTCTGTTTGTCTCTGTCTGTCTGTCTGTCTCTTTTGTTGCCATAACTAATGATAGTTCCTTTTCAGTTTTATTTCATCCTTATCTGTACCATTGAAGAGAAAGATTATCAATCAGTCGATGAATGAATGAATGAATGAATGAATGAATGAATCAATCAATCCCTCGTTACTCTTGTCGAGTTTATATTGCAAAATGTACTAGGTCAGATAATTCATCTCAAGGCAGAGTCAACAAACTCAATGTTGACGATAAAGATGGAATTGTGAGGACGTGAATGTTTAGTTTTTAAGGATAATCTTTGTCGAGAAATCATGTATGTGAAATTTGTCAATGCTTTGGATACAATTGATGGGACGTCAGTGTAACTTCAGACCTGTTTTACGACTATACAAAATCCGACTTTGTACAAAGAAACAAATGTGACGTGATCATTATATTTCAAAAGCTGATTAAATTGGTGTTAAAAGCAAACCCATAAAGCTTTCTGTTGTTAATTTTGTTTATCGAATGTCGGTCATTGCATTTGTGGACTTAGTCAATCGTCATGTGTTAACTGGTGGCCGATTGGCTGGCTGGCTCATTTTAATTTTATTTATTTTTATTTATTGTATTCTTTTATATCGAGGATAATGGAATAAGCACTTATGTGCTTTTTTAAATATCCAGTCCCCATGTGTATGCCGCTTTGTAAATTCTGTCATCTGTTCCCACCGGCACACAATGGCCTACTCTTACGAAAAGCGGAACAGGATTTACCGTGTGGCAAGATGTTCTGCGTGCGTTCGCACACGGGGCCTCGGTTTATAGTCTGATCCGAAGGGCTTTTGGGGAGAGTGGAGTCTGCACTGATGTTAACTCCAAGGGAAAATATCCCCTTGAACGGGAATCGAACCCGGTCGTTAGTTAGTTGGTTAGGTGGTTAGGTGGTTGATTGGTTGGTTGATTAGGTGGTTGGTTGGTTGGTTGGTTGGTTAGATGGCTGGTTGAACCATCTAACCAATCAGACTCTTGGAGAGATCTCCATTCCCATTTTCGCTGGATGGCTGCTTGCAGCTCTGACATGTTGAACTGTGTCCATTATTTCTGTCAGAATAACTATACGGCAAGATATTCCATGTGAATTCACGCAGGGTCCCCCCCCCCCCTCCCCCCCTGAAGATGTGGGGGGGGGGGGGGGGGGGGGGAGGGGGAGCGGGGACTGTCAGTACAAAGAGCATGCCGATCCTCACCTTCTGGAAATTATGTGCTACCATTCCCATCTTTTCTATAGTTTTTGGAGAATAAGTTAAATGATTTTTACTGCCGCTTTGAACGTAGTGATCTGAAAGAAAGTTTGGAAACTATCATGTTAGACGTAACAGCCAGCTGTGATAGAGAGGACCTTGTTTTTAACATAGACAGTTCTAGAGTTACCACCCTGTTCAAAGAGTTAAATGTCAATAAAGCTGTTGGGCTAGACAATATAATTATGTGAAAACCTTTTAAAACTTTGTGCTGATCAGTTGTCATTTGTTTTTGCCAGGTTGTTTTCATTGTGTTTAAATACCGGAGCCATTCCTTCTATCTGGAAAAAATCCACCATCTGCCCCATTCCAAAAACAAAAAATTTTAAAGTTTTAAATGATTACAGACCAGTTGCCTTAACATCCGTCGTTATGAAAAGCTTTGAGCGCATTTTTCTTCAGTACCTCCGGCCACTAGTAAAAGATGCCCTTGACCCTTACCAATTCGCCTACAAGCATAACAGAAGTACAGATGATGCAACAATCACGCTCTTGAATCATATTTACACACACCTTGAAAACAACAACTCTTTTGTTCGAAGTCTCTTTGTTGATTTTTCTTCGCATTTAACACGATTCAGCCACATCTCAGGGCTCCAAAGCTGCAATCACTCAAAGTTAGCCCGAAACTTATTTTATGGATTGTGAATTTTTTAACCATTCGATTTCAGTGTGTTTATTTTGAAGGAAAAAAATCATTAAAAAGAACAACTTTTACTGGTGCACCACAAGGCACTGTCTTAGCTCCGGTACTTTTTACCCCGTATACAAATGACTGCACTTGGTACATTGCTTACACCTGTTGTAAAATACTCAGATGACTCTGCTCTACTAGATGTATCCAACTCAAATTTGGTTTATTTTGATGAGGTAGAAAGGTTTTGTAAATAGTGTAAAAATAACTATCTTGACTTAAACGTCAACAAAACCAAAGAAATGCTCATTGATTTTCGCAGAAATACATCCCAAGTTCCTGATCTGTTCACAGACGGAACAAAAGTAGGGAGAGTGCTAGAGTACAAATACCTTGGTGCGATTCTAGAAAATAAGTTGAATTTTAATGCAAACACTGCTTTTATACATAAGAAATGGTAATTAAGGATATACTGCCTTCAAAAACTGCGACCACTGAACGTTAAAAAAGAAATGATGTGCTTGTTTTATCGCAGTTTTGTAGAATCAGTCTTATCATATGGGTTTTTATGCTGGTTTGGTTGTTTGAATGTAAAAAACAAGAACGTATTGAATAAAGTTGTGAATGTGTGTGGAAAGATTGTTGGAGAAAAGCAAAAGACGCTAAATTCATTATATGAAAATCAGATGGCAAAAAAAGCTAAAGACATTTCCACTGACGAAACCCACGTGCTTTCACAACACTATGCATTGCTTCCATCTGGTCAAAGATTCCCAATGCCAAAATCAAAAACAAACAGAACCCAAAATAGTATTATTAACAAGTCAACTCAGCTTCTAATCCACTGTTAAACTTTAAAAGAAATTTTTTAAAAGGGATTTTCATATTAAATCATCAAATAACAGCGTGTGCATGAATATGCCTCTGAGAGAGAGAGAGAGAGAGAGAAGAGAGAGAGAGAGAGAGAGAGAGAGAGAGAGAGAGAGAGAGAGAGAGAGAGAGAGAGAGAGAGAGAGAGTGTGTGCATACATAGTTTTATATAAAGTACCAGGCAAAGAATAAGTGTGAGCTGTGATGGGTGAAGGGGAAATGGTGTTAAAACTTTTTTTTCATCAAAATGTTTTTGTCATGTTTTTCTTTTTAATGTTAATTTACTTGTGATAATTATTTGTATTGATTGTGCTGATGATGTACTTTATGAGATGTGTTTGAATTATTGTTGTGTAGTGGTTTTGCTTTGCTACTCTTAACTTTTACTGGTGTGTGCGTGCGCACGCGCATGCGTGTGTGTGTATGTATGTGTGTATGTGGATGTGTGTGTGTGTGTGTGTGTGTGTGTGTGTGTGTGTGTGTGTGTGTATGGGTTGGTGGGGTGTGAGTGTGTGACGTAGATTGTTGTCGGCTTTTAAAGTATTGTGTTATTTCTTAATATGTATTGTTTAATAATGCATGCTGTGTAATTATAATTTTAAAATGCCACTCATAATTTCTCTAGTTGAGACATTAAAGTATTCTTGAGTCTCTCAAAAAGGGACAACAACGTATGTATTTTCTAAGGAAGCTTAACTCATTTTTTTGTTGACAAAAAGATTCTTTCTTTGTTCTACAAATCCTACATAGAGAGTGTTCTAAGTTTTGCTTTCATCTGTTGGTACAACAACCTTAGTGTTAAAAACAAGAGTAGTCTTCGGAGAATTGTTAGAATTTGCTCAAAAATAATTGGAGAAGAACAAAGAGATCTCAAGCCGTACTGCAATCAGCAGCTTGTGCGCAAAGCGACTGCCATCTTGGCTGATCCATCCCATGCTATGTCTTCGGAATTTCAGTTGTTGCTTTCAGGACGTCGCTTTCGGTGCTCCAAGAGTAAAACAAATAGAAAAAGAAGTTCTTTTGTTCCAGTAGTCATTCGAATTCTAAATTCAAAACAGCACTGATCAAACAGTTTTACATTCCATGATATACCTCCTGATTGTCAAGTGCACACGCGCGCGCATGCGCGCCTGTGTGTGTGTGTGGTAATGAAAATAAGTACTCCTGTATCTTACTTTGGCTTGAATGATTTTTAAATTGTGTGTGTGTGTGTGTGTGTGTGTGTTGTGTGTGTGTGTGTGTGTGTGTGTGTGGGGTGTGTGTGTGTAAGTTTATGTCTTTACTAGACAATGGTCATTATGGTGCGTGCGCGCGCGTATGTGTGTATGTGTGTGTTTTCTAGTCAATAGTCTTTTTACAATTGTGTTCATATATTGGTGTGTGTGTATGGGTGTGCGCACGTGTGTGAGTGCGCGCGTGCGTGCACGCGTAAAAAATAAGTTTATGTCTTTTCTAATCAATGGTTTTTACAACATTGTATTCCTACATTGTTGACAACCAAGACATGCATACAGTATTCGTTGATCAAGAGAAATCTTTCGACCGAGTCAACAGAGACAAGCTCTGGAAGATCCTGGAGCAGTACGACGTGAAGGGGCAGTTGCTTGATAACATCAGAGCAATCTATGCCAACAGTATGAGCGCAGTCCGAACAGCCGGTGGAACATCCGACTGGTTCCCGGTTACATCAGGGGTCAGGCAAGGCTGCGTACTCTCTCCCCTTCTCTTCGTGATCTACATGGACCAGATTACAAAGGAAGCCAACCCAGATCTTGAGGCCCTGAGCGAACTATTATTTGCTGACGACCAGTCCTTGATGAATCCGAACAAAGCAGCTCTTCAAGAACACACAGACCAACTCAACACAAGCTGCGAGAGGTATGACATGAAGATCAGTATCACCAAAACAGAAGTTATGTCTGTCAGCAGAAATCCAGGAAAGCTGGAAATCAACATCAACGGCACCCAGTTGAAACAGACCAAAGAATTTAAATACCTTGGAAGCCTCTTCACTGAAGATGGAAAATTGGACAGAGAGATAGAAACAAGATGCCAGAAAGCAAACGCAGTCAGTTACCAACTCGCCCCCTTCTAAAACATTCCAGCATCCCAATGAGCACCAAGGCAAAACTCATCAACGCCATCTTCGTTCCAACACTCACATACCAGTGTCAGACATGGGCCCTAACAAAAGCCTTAGAGAGAAAATTGGTCACATGTGAAATGCGCTGCCTGAGAAAAGCTGTCAACAAGACCAGACGCGACAAGATCAAGAATGAGGTGATCAGAGACATGGTCGGACTAACACCAATTCTCCACCATATCGAACAACAAAGGATCAGGTGGTTTGGTCACCTCACTAGAATGCCGCCCAACCAACCAGCCCTACGGGCATACACCACCAAACACAATGGCTGGAAAGCCAGAGGTAGACCAAGGAGACAATGGAGCGACTCCGTGGCTGACACCCTGCGAGCCCATGACCTGTCACTACATCAAGCCTCCCGCCTTGCTGCAGACAGACGTCTGTGTCTCCCCGCGACGCCGAAAGGCACCAGCGGCAGATGAAAGAAAGAAGAAGTATTCCTACATTGGTGTGTGTGTGTGTGTGCGCGCGCGCGTGGGTGCGTACGTACGCCGTGCGTGTGTGTGCGCGCGCCTGGGTTTGTGTGTGTGAGAATTTTTTTTAAAGTTATCTTGGAATGTTTATAACAATCTAAAATGTACTTTTCTTGTGTCCTGTGAGATAATTATAGGTATCAATGTGCCTGTCAGTAATGTTATTGCCCTTCATTGGATGATTAAAGTGTTTTTGACTTGACTTGACTCTTCTTTTCGGCTGTTCTTTTTCTTGCTGTTACATCTTTGTGGTCTATTTTCTGTCTTCTTGGTCCAGTCTCCTGCCTCTTTTTCTTCAGAAAGACTTAAAAGATACCAGTTCTCTCCCACACCGAAGTCAGATGCGCCAGGTCTGACTTGTCAGGCGCTTAACGGCAGCGCAACGCATTCTTGCTTGTATGGCAAACAGGAATAGTGAGCGTTTGACGACGATGACGCAGGGCCGTCAGTCTATGGTGTCATTCGAAAGACTTTCAAAGAAGTCGTGTCAACACCGGTGTTAACTCGTGTTTATGAATCAATGTAAAGTTTAAACAAAATACACATGTAAGATTCAGACACAGGAATACTTCTTCTTCGACCATCGGGATCGATGATGACCATCTATTCATCCTGGGATTGCGAGGGTCCATTTCTGTGGGTGCGAAGATGACTTATTTGGCCAATCCGTGCTTGAAAAGTTCTTGAGCAGTATGGACAGGGTATAGTGGCTGCTTTTGGAGACTTGGAGGCTCTATCTTTCCTGTCTTGCCTGCGTTGCTCAGCTGTCGCAATTCTGTTTGCTTCGTGGGCCTTGGCGCCACTGCGTACAGCTGCTCGCCGCTGTGGCCTCTCCATTGCTGCCTGCTCCCATGAGTTTATCTCAATGTTGAAGGCTTTCAGTGAGGCTTTCGGAGTGTCCTTGAAGCGTTTCTTCTGGCCTCCCTGGGAGCGCTTTCCATGCTGAAGTTCGCCAAACAGAAGTTTCTTGGGGAGCCGATGGTCTGGCATGTGAACTACATAGCCTGCCCAGCGAAGCTGGGTCTGCATCAGGATGGTGTGGATGCTGGGAAGGTTTGCTCTAGTGAGCACCTCAGTGTCTTGGATCTTGTCCTGCCACTTGATGCCAAACAGTTTTCTCAAACAGGTGGTGTGGAAGTGGTTCAGCTTTTTAGCATGACTGTCCATGACTCTGAGCCATAGAGCAGGGTGGTGAGCACTACCGCTTTGTAGACCTTGATCTTGGTTTCTGTTGAGATGCCTCTCCTGTCCCACACATTCTTTCGAAGTCTGCCAAAGGCAGCGCTTGCTTTGGCGAGTCTGGTGTTGACCTCACCATCAATGGCTACTGTGCGGGAGAGGGTACTGCCAAGATAAGTACATTTGTCACAGGAATACACAGACAGACAAACAGACAAACAGACAGACACACACACACTTACTAGCATTGGGCTACTTACACAATGGCCCACTCTTCCGAATAGCGGAACGGGTTTCAACGTGTGCGCAAGATGTTCTCCATTGTTTTCACACACGGGCCTCGGTTTATAGTTTATAGAGCACCATCTTCTTCTTCTTCTTCTTCTTCTTCTTCTTCTTCTTCTTCTTCTTCTTCTTCTTCTTAAAAAAAACAAACTTTTATCATTTCAAAGCCCTTAATTTATGTAGATGGGAAGGGGCTGGGGGGGGGGGGGGGGAGAGGGGGGCAGTCTGGCTATATTTTCTGAACACTTTCCATGGAGAAGAAACAAGAATATTCATTTTTTATTTATTCTTTTATTTGGAGGTTAATGCAATAAGCACCCATATGCTTTTTTCATCCAGCCCCCGTGTGTATGCAGTTTTCTAAGTTTTGTCAACCGTTCCCACCGGCACACAATGGCCTACTCTTCCAAATAGCGGAACGGGTTTCAACGTGTGCGCAAGATGTTCTCCATTGTTTTTACATATGGGCTTCGGTTTATAGTCTCATCCGGAGGACTTTAGGGGAGAGTGGAGTCGGCACTGATGTTAATGCAAGAAGGCAAATCCTCTTGAACGAGATTCGAACCGGGGTCAGAAGATCACGAATACATCCCTCTAACCACCAGGCTACGACAACAGCAGCAGCAGCAGCAGCAGCGGCAGCAGCAGCAGCAGTCACAGCAATCTAAGTCATGGTAACACCATCACTGGCGTGCACAGCAAGAAAACAGCTGGCTTGATCTCCTTGTGCTCACAAACAATCTTGTTTGTGGCCTGGCCTGTCATGAATAAGCAAACAGGAAAGAAAGAAGAAAAAGGGGTTAAGTCATAACTGTAGCATTGAGAGGGAAGTGCTGTTTTTCCAGGTCAGGCAAGGAAGAGAAATGAGAGGGTGTGGGTGATGTAGCTTATGCTTTTCCAAACACCTGTGAAAGATATCTTCTGAATGCTGATCCCTTTTCTAAGGCTGCACACCTTGTTTAGATTTCCCCCCACTTTTCCTTCTGTTTTCCTATATCACTCTTGCGTTCATACATACCGCACGTGCTAAGGCATCCACAAAAATAAAAAATAACCTTTTTGTGAACGGCTTGCCTCTGACTCCAAAACTCGTGTGATTTTGCACAAGTTTGGTAGGTTTTTAATTTTTGGTTATTTTTCAGCAAACACTGTTTCCCCCTCAGTTGTTTGTGGTCTGCTGGCTTCCTAACGGCAATATGCATGCGTAGAGTCAACACTGTAAGAACCCAAGCAATCCTCATTTTGATAAATTAAACTTTTTCGTGACTACCGGGCATTTCTCCATGTCCTCAATCCCCTCAAAAAACAAGTACACAGTGCATTTTTTCATACTTTAAAAGAATATGTGAAAATCACTAAAAAAAATTCCAACTAGCACTCTATATAACATACTACATCACCCGCAAGCTAACACTGAAGTGTAACCTAAACAGATTTACAGCCAGGGTCCAAAAGCACTTTAAGAATGGTGTGCCACGTGCGCCTATAGGAGGGGAAAAGATAAAGATGGTACTACGTGCATCTATAGTGGGGGCAAAGGAAAAGATGGTATCTATAGTGGTAGAAAGGTAAAGATGGTATACCATGTGCATCTATAGTGTGGAAAAAGGTAAAGATGGTGTACCACGTGCGTCTATAGAGGGGGGAATGAAAAATGGTATCTATAGTGAAGGGAAGATTAAGATGGTATACCCTGTATCTATAGAGGGGGAAAAGGTAAAGATGGTATACCATACGCGTCTATAGTAGAGTAAAAGGTAAAGATAGATTACCATGTGCGTCTAAAGTGGGAAACGGGGAAGACAAATGTAGTAAAAGGAGATTAAGTCTTCTGGATATCTTAAAAAAAAAAGTTTTCCTTTTTTGGGTAAAGAGCCGCCATTACTTGCAGAGTGACCCCTACCCATTCCACCTTGTTTGAAAGAAATTCATGATAACATGCTTCACTACAAAACGAAAATGAAATAAAAACAAAATAAAATCCAAAAAGGCACAGCCAACAGAATACAAATCTCTCCAAACAGCCAATAAAAAAACACACGAATAAACAAAGAAGACGATAATAACCACAGAATCTACAATAAATAAAAAACAAAAAATCAACCACCATTACACCGTTTGCTGAGGAAACTTACTATAATTCATAAATTTTGTGAGTGTGTGCTGTGTTAAAAATGCATTCAGTCTGACTTATTCTTTGATCTGCAGGGCTGGTAGAGAAATAGTGCTGTGGAAATGGAAATAAAATGAAGAGTTACAAGTATACATCCCTGATAACCGATTGTGACTATTTCATCGCAAACGCAAATATGTCACTATCAGTAAACCTCAGAGTCTATATGAAGAGGAATGATCTTCCCTATGTTCTACTTGCCTTCAATAAGTGCAGTGCAGTGCAACCAGCCGCCATGGCGCAGTGGTTAACGCCCTGGGTTATAGGCTGGAAGAGCGAGGACTTGAATTCCATAGTCAAAGGGATTTGTCAGACTCCAGCCGGCTCATATCCAGAGTGAGTGTGCTATGGGCTCGCTGGGAAAGACTGTGACCAAACCACACTGTCGAACTTTCCAGATGCGATTTTGAGAGCGCTTCTCAAATTACCTGACCCACACTGCAAATGTCTGTATCTCTCGGGTCTAGTTGACTCCGGGGATATATCATGTCAGTAAGCATAGTGTACAGCTATGCCGAGTAGTCTCAAAGCATATGCACTTCCATAGCAGCATTATTTCATCATCATCATTATCATTCATCATTATGCAATAAAATACACATGTCTCTGATTCGGTGGTCCTGGTTGCTTTGGTCTCATGGTGACCGCAGTTTCGGTTTCCCTATACACCTATGTGCCTGTGGTGAGCTAGTGTCAATACCTTAGGGGATGGAGGTTCACAGAAGAAGGTCGTGGGGGTGGGGGGGGGGGGGGAGGGGGCAGGCGTTGTGGTAGTCACCATCCCGGATGGGTGTCTGACTCAGTCTGGCTCCGCGACTAAGCTATAATTGTCCTCAGGAGGGGGCTTAGTAGTCGTACGTTTACCAAGCTGTAGGGCCCACGAGAGGAACTAGAAAGGACGTGATGCGCTAACACCTTTCCCAGACACACCTGGCGGTGTAAGACAAACAAGAGAAGAGAAGAATAAGAATATCAGCGTTCGGTGGATTACAAAAACACGAACAAGCCCAGCATGCATTCTGAAAAAACCCACCCAATGAGCTGTTTTGAAGTTAGACTGTGTTGGCTGAGGGCAGCAGGCAGACTTCATGTAGAGTTAATGACACAGGAGAAGGCCAGGCATGCCGCATCCCGCCTAGCAAGGGAAGGAGAGGGGAGATTCACACCGCATCACACAGGTGCCAACACATAATAATAATAATAATAATAATAATAATAATAATAATGATGATGATGATGATGATGATGATAATAATAATAATAATAATAATAATAATAATGTATGGAATTTATATAGCGCTGAATCTTGTAAAGCAACAAATCAAAGCGCTCAAGAGATCCAGAGATGCGCAAGGCTCTCCATCAACTACATAACCAAATGAACCTGACAACTCTCGGAAACGTGGTATCTCAATCCCACAAATACTAAAACAAAGTGCACGATGTTTAACGCGCATTCTTGATCTTCATACACGACGAAGAGGAGTAAGGCAGTGAATGATGTACACATACGCTGGCCTTTTAGATCGTAAACTAAAGTCTCCACATACCTCGACTCCAGCACCTTTCATACCGGAGGTCTAACGTGATATCGACGTCACCACCATACAATCAATCTGCCCGTCAACAGTTGTGGATGCAATCAATCTTCTTCTTCTCTCGTCCTCGTCATCCAACGCTCAAACAACTACTGTTGTCTGTCACATTAGCCAAAATGCGTTGCGCTGCCGTTAAGCGCCTGGCAAGTCAGGCCAAGCGCATCCGACTTCGTGTGAAAAAGAATTGTCATCTTTTAAGTCTTTCTGGCAAAAAGGCAGGAGAATGGACCAAAGAGATAGAAAATAGACGAGAAGGAGGTGACCGGAAGAAAAGGAACAAGGAAGAAACTAGGACAGGGATAGAAAAGAGGGAATTCCTAGCACAGAATTTCCAGAAGGTGGGGGAAGCTGTTTCTACTGACAGGTCCCCTGGCATCACCATGAGGGAGAAATCAATCTGAAATTGTCGAAATAGAAACTCTCTGTTTTAATTGCCTCCATTGTTTTCGTTCGAAAGCAGCGAAATAGCACGCACGGCGCCGGGCCATCTGCGACCAGTGGTCATTCCAGTGCTGCTACAATACCACTTCAAAAGGTGGGCCCAGCAGATGGGTAGGTAATAAACTTACACCGAGAGGAGATTCTTTTTAGATTTTTACATAGGTCACAATCTATGGACACAAGATTATATATACAGAAATAAAAATAAGCTGAATGTGTAGAGAGAAGTATCTGATTTCAGACCCTGTTATTGTCCGGAGTGCAGCCACATTTTGGGGTTGTTTTTTTCTTGAAGTAAAATCTTGAATGTATAAAAGAAACTGTAGTCTGGTGCTGGTCCAGGCTTTGCCCTTGCCTTGCTTTGACCGCTGAGAAAACTGCCCTCCTACAGAAGGTGATGTGTACAACTTTCTGTCTCTTTCTTTCTCTCTCTGTCCCTGCCTCTCTCTTTTTGTGTTTCTCTATCTCTGTCTCTGTCTACCTTTGTAGCTTTCTGTCTCTCTCTCTCTCTCTCTTTCTCTCTGACTCTGTCTGTTTGTCTGTCTGTCTGTCTGTCTGTCTCTCTATGTAAAACAGATGCTATGTTCTGTAAAAATAAAGACTGAAGGAAAAGAAGCAGACCACCAACATCCTACATCACTAACATCACTGAGTTCAGGGGTCGGGGGTGGGAGTGGGGTGGGGCGGGGCTACAGCTACAGGAGATTCATAGAACTCAGCAGAGACAGAGACAGATGGCGAACCCTGGTGGCGTTGCGTGGAGCTCCTACCGACGACAGCAGTGATGGAAATGGAGACAGGTGACAGGTGGTATAATGATTCTATAGAGCGAGCCATAGTATATCTTTTCCACAGAAAGAAGCCTTACTAAGAAGTAAAAAAAGTGAATGTGTCTCATAACCTAAGTGGTCATAGGGGAGCGAGGCACCAGAGACCACAGCTACTCCAGGTGCCAGCATATTCGAGACGGCGCCCATCTCCTCTTCATCACTGCTTTACCTTCCCTGAGCCTTAAGAAGGTAGGTACCCATTTAAAGCTGGGTGAACTGGGTGACTGTGCTGAAGCCAAGGCACGCAAACAGTCACCCATCCAAGTGGTAACGACGTTCAATACTGCTTAACCTTAGCTGGGGGAAAGCGAGTGCTCTGACCACTGAGCTATCCCGTCCCCTTAAAACTGATGCTGATACTCCTTCAAATGAGGTGATGGCCTTTGACCTGAAGAGACCATTCAGTAATTCATTCATTTATTCATTCGTTTTCTCTGTCTGTCTGTCTGCTCCTGATGCTAACAGTAGTACTTTTGCGTTTCAGAATTATGAAATGGGCGCTGCAATTTAACTGCAAGCTTGCACAAGAGCTCCTAAAACTGAAAGAGTTGCTGTCGCTTATGATTTTAAATGGACCCTAAATGATGTTTTCTGATTAGAGCACCCTTGAAGAAAAAAGAAGAGTTGAACTCGTTTCAAAACATTTATGATCAATTGGGAAACAAATTGTATTTGAGTTTCAGTACAACACACCTTGACTGGACGTAAAAGAACTGTCAAGATTCAAGCTTAAAAAGAGCATTAGAATATCAAGGCGGATATGTTGCAGATAATCCATCAGTATCATCATATTCGACCAGGAGATTCTTCGTGCAATGCTAATTGCGCTGAAATGATTTTTGAAAAAGTGAGCCATGCCGTATTTCAGGTATATATGTGAGAAGCCTGGAATGTAGAAGGTGACCCTTACAGACTCCAATTGATGTATGAAACCGTTCTTCAAAAAACACCATACATGAGTAGAACAGTCGATTTTAAAAAAGTAAAGTCATTTGATGGAGTTTAGCTTTCGCCCACTCTCCATTTCGTGATCCTGGTGCTGGCCCATAGTACTAGCTTTTATCAAATGCCTTTTTGAAGTCTATGGAAATATGGTAGAACTACTTAAAAAAGCTTTTAAAAAGTTAGGAAAAATAATCCTGACAATCTCAAATACAAGCAGAACTTTATAAAATTCGTCTGTGAACAAGAAAAGACTGACAATAGTTCTATGGCTTGACAATATATGTTGAGTGAGCATTTAAGTGATGCAATATTTGACTTTCTTAAGATCTTAGCCTTTAAACGGAATCTGAATGTTATGTACAAAACCTGTCTCTTAGATCTTTTTGGACAAGAATCAACACAGCATTGTTGACAGCAAGACATACATCAGGTCACAAAGTTTCTCTACTCAGCATGATCAATATTGTCATCAATTAACAATTATGCAAAAGCACACGTTCCTTCTTTTTTTTTTACATTTTGAAAGTATTACCTTAAGACACTGGCTATAACAACAACAACAAAGTTTCTGTGACAATTTGCCATAAGCCATATCGTATTTTTCAACTGTTGAGTACTCTTCTTTGTTACAGGTTGTGGAGACGTCAGGCATGGGACTGTGTCTGGCACTGGCTGCAGTGCTGCTCCTGCCCCTGCCCCAGGCAGCAGTGGAGGGCAAAACGAACTCCCGGCCACACATCCTGTTTATCTGGCTGACGACTGGGGCTGGGGGGACGCTTCATGGAGCCACAGAGCCGACATCCCCACCCCCAACCTGGATCAGCTGAGACAGGAAAGTCTGGAACTGACGCAGTTCTACACTCAGCCCAAATGTACCCCTGCACGGGCGGCTCTGTTGACAGGAAGGTGTGTGTGTGTGTGTGTGTGTGTGTGTGTGTGTGTGTGTGTGTGTGTGTGTGTGTGTGAGAGAGAGAGAGAGAGAGAGAGTGTGTGTGTGTGTGTGTGTGTGTGTGAAGGGGATGGGAGTGCATGCATACTGAACGTCACAAACGCAGGAAGAAAGGCATACAGACACAGAAGCAGCCAACGTATGGATAAATAGAACGAGCAACATTTCTGAAGCACCAGATTAAGTCTCACAAATCGTTTTACATTTTCTCCTCTTCATAGATGACATAACAAACAACATTCTAAGAATGAAAGGGAAAGCGTATGCTTAAGCAGTGGTGTTACATAGTTAAAACAAATTTCATACAATTTAAACTTTACTTGAAACGGTGTATCCTCCTAGATAAGATGTCAAGAGGCAGGCAGAAGAGAAAGACTGAGACAGGGAGACAGAAAGTAGGAGGTACACCAGCCGCCAGGGCGAAGTGGTTAGCACCTTTGGTAAGGGGTTGGAAGGTTGCTCTCAGGAGTCTGGGAGATTTTTGGGACTCTGGCAAGCTCCTACCCAGACTGAGTGTGCTGTGGGCTCATTGTGAATACTGGGACCACACAGTCCAGCTTCATCCAATTTACGGATGCCATTCTTAGAGTATTGCTCAAATTTACTGACCAACACTTCAGGTGCCTCTGTCTCTCGGGCCTGGTTGACGCCAGGATATATCATGATAGGAAGCCTGGAGTAAAGCCCTGCCACGTTGCACGTGCACTTCTATAGCAGCATCTTAACATCATCCTCGTCATCATTGATTGTCATACACTAAACGAAAATTGTCTTTGATTCGGTTGCCCTGATCACTCTAGTCTCATGCTGACCTCAGTGTTGTACACTTTTGTGCTTTTGTGCCTGTGGTGCCCTTGTAGCAAAGCTTTAGGGTTTAGAGGTTCACAGGAGAAGGTCGTTATATGAACTTTGTGGCGGTGGCCACCCAGGGTGGGTGTTTCATTGAGCCTGGCTCCACAACTAAGCTATCAGTGTTGTTGGCAAGGGGCTTAGCAGGTAGTGTCTTGCGTATGTTAGCTCAAAATAAGCAATACTGAGCACCACCATAGTGACCAAGCAGCACTGCAGGACCCCTTTGGCTGGTGACTCCATGGCGGCCTGTCTTTGGTGGGTTCTGAGTGGATGTCCGACCCTGAGGCTGCAACAAAACGAATCTGGGCATGACTAGGATGGAGAGGTCGAGATGAGCAGTGTGGGAACAGGACAGGAACGTCGCAGAAGAGGAGGCAGCCAAAAACCAAAAAAAAAGAAAAAGAAAGTGGGAGTCATCAGCAGAACAGAGGGAAGGCATGTTGGATAATGGCGAAAAGTGGCACAGTGAACAAAAAAAAGAAAGGTAGAGGCTGATAGACAATCAGATAGAAAGTTAGAAAGAACCATAAGAACATAAAACAACTTTAAGAGTGGATGGAATGAACACGTTTGATAAAAGAAGGATCAATACAACAGTCAAGTAACCTCCTCCCCCTTCACAGTACACACACACAATATCGCAAGATCAACAAATATTTCCTGACATGAATGACGGAATCTTTAACGTGCATGTTTGATCTTCTACGTGTGGGATTACACAAGGGAGTTAAGGCACTGACATGTCTGCATTTGAAGTTGACCTGGACGATGGTAAAAATCCTCACCCGTCGTTAACCAGACGCTGCTGAGGTTCAAACCCACGACTTCATGGACCCTATAGGATTAAAGTCGAAGGGTCTTTACTACTCACATATGTAGCGTCCATCCCTGTTTGTTTTGTTTGTTGTTGTGTTTTCTTTTTTAACTCATCGTTGGAGGTCGGCCGCCTGTTTGACAGGTATCCCTACAAGATGGGTTTGCAGACGGCCAAAGTGTTCAACCGTGTTGTGAACAACACCCTGGACTACCGGTACAAGCTGCTGCCGGAATACCTGCAGGATCTGGGCTACCGCACACACATGGTGGGCAAGTGGCACCTGGGGGACTGCAACGTTAACGCCACTCCTACCAGCAGAGGGTGGGCGAAAAGCCTTTCTCTCTCTCTCTCTCTCTCTCTCTCTCTCTCTCTCTCTCTCTCTCTCTCTCTCTCTCTCTCTCTCTCTCTCTCTCTCTCTCTCTCTCTCTCTCTTCTCTCTCTCTTCAATCACTTGTTATTAATTTCTTGACAGCTTTTGTGCTTAGTATTAAGACAGATTTACAGCATTCGTTGATTTAGAGATAGCATTTGATCCCATTGCTACGTTTAATTTTGTTTCTAAATCTGAATCAGATGCAAGCTGTTAAGATCGGACATTCTGTCCTCATTAGTGATGTACTGAAAGGGGGGGGGGATTAGTTGAGGGGAAGGGGAACAGATACAAATTATTCCAATGGACTACAACAAGGTGATGCATGTACTGCCGAGTTGTTTTCTTCTATTCCTTAATACTGCCTTATTAGCTAAAGTAATCATGGTGTCATTTTGTAGGAAATACATACATTCTTTTACTGGTATATGATATTGTACTGATCTGTGGTAGCATTGCAAGCTTGCACGGTTGCATTTTCACACATAAAGTTCACTGTGAATGATGTTATCTGCCTATGAAAGATTATTGTAAGAAAAAAACGGCACAGTGACAGTTTTATAAGGGTAGATATGAATGTTTAAATTTCGACCTTGATAGAGAGCATTTCTTTGAAGATGTATTCTATTTTTCCGCCATAGATTCGACACGTACTTCGGATCTTCTACTAACGTGGACGATCACTTTACTTTAAAGTCAAATGGAATCTTCAACTGGCACTGGAACAACGAGCCCTACTGGCCAGCACAAGGTAATTTCTCCGCTGACCTGGTCACCAACCACACCCTGTTCCTGCTCAACAATCATTTCAGCAATGAAACCACGAAAAACGAACCTCTTTTCCTCTATGTGGCTCATCTGGTGCCTCATAAACCAGCACAGGTGAGTTGTAGATTCTTCTGTTGTCGGAAAGGTCATACATGCACTCCAGTAGGGTCTTTCAGTACAAACTACAAACATTTTATATATTTTTTAAGTCAGTGTAATTGCTTTACAAAAAGCAGCAAAATAGAATAAAGGTATCGAGAAATCTTGTCTGTTTCTGAAAAAAACCTTAACCGAAAAACAAATTCTCCTTAAATGACCCAACTCTGTTTCTCTGTGGGAAACATACTCTTAACAGTTATCAAGTGATACCTTGAACTATGTCATATTCAGCATCTACATAGATTTTAAGATTTTTTAAAAAAATGTTGGCAAACGCAGTGTCAAAGTAGATTTTGTTCCTTTGCTTTCAGTTCTCTGTTTATTACACAAATTGATTGTGAACTAAAAAATCAAAGTCCCCATTTAGCCATTTCTGACTGTTTATATCAGAGCTGTCACAGCCATGTGCTGATGGCCCTATCTGCTGTAGGAATAAACAGATTTGTAACTTAGGTCCCATCTGCGGGGGTAAAACATTTAATGAGCTTTTTGCTTAGGTTCCATGTTGATCTTAACATGGCCTTCCCATGTCCTTCCATGCCTGTGGTGATTTGCACCCTGTCTTCAGAGTCTGTGTGGGCTAATGGGAGATGCCACTGGAGGAAGAGATGTGCTATGTCGTTGGTTACCACAGGAGTGAGAATCTCGGTTGAGTTTACCAAGCGATTTGTTATTAAGGCCAGTAGTATTGAGCTTGGTTAGTAACATCCTGCCTGTTTGGCTTTACAACGACTAACACTAAACATCACTATAACAAATGACAGCAAATACCAACTATCTGTTGGCTGGTGATTCAACATGAAGCAACATCGTTGAAAGTTCTCAGTAGACTGTCTCTGAGGATAAGCTAGAGCGTGTATGGGTGTATAACGACATCGAGGTCAGCTGTGTGTTGCTTGTACATACAGCAGTGGGGCGTCAGAGGATTAGCAGAGGCATGTCCTGTGATGA
>CM054141.1:66520034-66532534 GCA_028751875.1 Rapana venosa
AAAAACAGTACTGCGGGAAACCCCGAAGGTGGCGGGAAAGAGGGGAAGACAGAACAAGTCATGGATGGACAACATCAGAGAATGGACCAGGATGAATGACTCGGCACTACTGCGCAGAGCCGAGGACGGAGATGGATGGAGGAGGCTTACCACGGCATCGTCTTTCGTGTCTTCTCCACGACCGCCAAGGTCACGGGACTGATGATGATGATGATTAATATAAAATCATCTTCAGAAGGATTGAAAGCAGAAGAGACAGCTCTGAGTATGTTTTCCAAACACTCCATACCCATACACAGTTATGTCACTCCAGTCCGGAATGTTAAAGCTGAACTTAAGTATAACATGTAATAAAAATCATGAAACACTATAACAATCATGGAACATGTCAAAAGTCTCTATAGAATGATCGTTGACAGTGAATATACACACATTTTTGTTTTTATATTTCTATGGGCGTGCTATCAAAAGGTTTATATTCTGGGTACTTCTATTTTTGTTAAAATAATGTACGTGATATTCTGACACTACAGATTTTGTTTTTATATTATTCTTTTTTGTTGTTGCATCATTTAACAAAAATGTCTATACTAAGCTGAATACAATACTTGTATTGCTTAGAAATATTGAGCACACGACCCCATAAGAATTATGGACTTTTTTGTTTAATCATCTTGCTTGCAAAACATTTATCATGTAAAATTAACAAAATCAAGCGATGTTTACGTCTGTCACTGTAAGACCCCAACCCTTCCTCTGTCTGTCTGTCTGTCTGTCTGTCTGTCTGTCTGTCTGTCTGTCTGTCTCTCTCTCTTCTCTCTCTCTCTCTCTCTCTCTCTCTTCTCTCTCTCTCTCCCCTCTCCCACCCTCTCTGTGCTGTTTTGATAATGTATCAACTGGAATGTTGTTATAACATTCAGACTCCTCTTGCGCTCTTGACTCTGTCCTCGTTTGTGTTCCTTGATATTTGTTCTCAGCGGTATTGGCAGATTTTCTTTCATTTTTCTATGCTTTATTGTTTCTTTCTTTATTTCACTCTTTTATCTATTCAAGCCTTCATTTATTATCTTTTCCCACTTTTTTCTGATCGTTATGTTCTGTCTTCACTTTACTTACCGTTATTTCACTGTCTTCTTTCTTCCTTTTTTCTCTTTAAACTGTTTTTTATTTTATTTCTCTATTTCTCTCTTTTCTTTTACTGCCGTTTGTCTTTATTTTCCCCCCTTTCTTTTTGTCCTTCGATGTTTTTTCTTTCTTCGTGTTCTTTCTTTTCTTTGATTCTGTCTGTCTTTCCGCTGTAATTTCCCTCCCTTATTTTGTCTGTCTTTTATCTTTATTTTATCTTCTGCGACTTGTAAAGACAGCCACCGTTTTGTATTTTCTTTTGGTGAGGAAATAGAAGTGGACGAAAACACGACAAATTCATACGTACGTTTGATTTTTTTCTCTTGTATTCATTTTTCCAAATAAGGTTATGTTCTCTCTCTCTCTCTCTCTCTTCTCTCTCTCTCTTCCTCTCTCTCTCTCTCTCTCTCTCTCTTCCTCTCTCTCTCTCTCTCTCTCCTCATCTCTCTCTCTCGCTCTCTCTCTCTCTCTCTTTCTCTATAGCCCCTCCTCCCCCCTCTCTCTCTCTCAGCTTACTTTTTTATTCTTCACTTTTAGTTGATTTAGTTTTCTTCCTCGTTTCTATTTTTGTCTCTCTCTCCCCTCACTCCCCCCCCTCCTCCCTCTCACCATCTCCCCCCCATCCCCCTATCTCTCTCTTTCACAGGTTACTTTTTAAAAAAATTATCGACTTTTAGTTTACTTTTTTTCTTCCTCGTTTCTGTTTCTTCTTCTTTATTCTCCTCTCTCTCTCTCTCTCTCTCTCTCTCTCTCTCTCTCTTCTCTCTCTCTCTCTCTCTCTCTCTCTCTCTCTCTCTCTCTCTCTCTCTCTCTCTCTTCTTCTGTCTCTCTTGTCTCTCTGTCTCTCTGTCTCTCGTTCTTTTCTCTCTCTGTCCTCTTCTCTCTGTCTGCCTGCTTGTCTGTTGTTCTCCTCTCTCTGTCTCTGTCTGTCTGTCTGTCTGTCTGTCTGTCTGTCTGTCTCTCTCTCTCTCTCTCTCTCTCTCTCTCTATCCCTAACGGGCGGGGACTGGATGTAAAAAAGCACATGTGTGCTTATTCATTATCCTCGAAATAAAAGAATTTGTCATTGTCATTGTCATTGTCATTGTCATTGTCTCTCTCTCCTTCTAGTTGCTTCTCTTTTCTTTCTGTTAAAAATTTAAAAAGAAAAGAGAAAAAACTTCCGACTGGACTTTTACGCGACCATACCATGCCATTTTCTTTTCTTTATTTTTCTTTTCTGCGCGGACCTAGGCATTGACGTCAGGCTTGACTCGGAAGGCATCATCCCGAACTCTTTCACCGCCATCCGGCGTTATTCTGATTACTCTTGTTCACATGGCCTCTGACTGAATGCTTCCTAGCAGAACCTTTGGAGTAGACAGGTTTTCTGTTTTTCCTCCCAGTCCTGCTTTTCACCGCTCTGTCGCTTCTTGTCAGTCTCTGTATGTGTCTGTTTGCTTTTGTTCATTCTGATACATGCGTTTGTCGTGTTCGTTTAGTTTTCGTAATGTGTGCGCGTGTCTTCCTGTTTTATCATTCTGTCGTTATGAATGTATTAGTGCGTTTATATAGTTGATGCTATGTATGCGTTTGTCGTGTTTATTTAGTTGTCGTTATGTATGCGTTTGTCTGCTTTGTTGTTATGAATGATTTTTCCCTGTCTTTATTTCTCTTTTTTTTTTTGCTTGGTTTTTTTTTTTCTATACTGTCTGCCTGTGTGTACTTGTTTTTTTTTATATGTTTCTTTATTGTTTGTTTGCTTCTTTCTTTCTGTCTTTCTTTCTGTCTTTCTTTCTTTCTGTCTTTCTTTCTTTCTTTTTTTCTTTCCTTCTTTTCGTCCTTCTTTCTTTCTTTCTGTCTGTCTGTCTGTCTGTCTTTCTTTCTTTCTGTCTGTCTTTCTGTCTTTCTTTCTTACTTTCTTTCTTTCTGTTTTTTCCCTTTGTTTCCTTCTTTTCATATTTGCTACTGTAAGCCGTTCCCCAGTTGAAAACGTTTTAAATTATCCAGATTACTAAATGCCATTACCACCGGGCTTTGTTGTAATACAGAAGAAACATACTGGAAGAGAAGTGTGTGTGTGTGTGTGTGTGTTAAGATTGAATTTTGATATATATATATATATATATGTATATGTATATGTATGTATATATGTATATATATATATATATATATATACATATATGATAAATGTTTTTTCTGTATTTTTTTTATATACTTTTTTTATACCTACATGAATTTCTCCTGTTTATAGATATAATCAAGAACTGAAATAGGTACCGAACATCAATAGGAACACAGCTTCTCTAACTTTCAACATCATCCAGCTTTCTCTTGATTTGTCTTTTCACTGAGCTTTTGACTGTTTGCTTCCTAATATCATATTTTGGAGGAGAAAACAAGTTTCTCACTTTTTTTTGTTTTTTACCATTCTGTCAATATGTGTATGAGTGGTTTTTTTTGCTCGTGTTTTTTTTTTCTTTCGGGGGCCGTGCCCCTGTCAATCTGTCTGTTTTCATTTCTTTTTCCAATGTCTCTCTATTCACTTCTCACAGAGCTTTTGACTGTCTGCATCCTAATATAATATTTTGAAGAGAAACGATTTTTTTTCTATTTTTACTCCTGTCTTTTACCACTCTGTCTCTGTCAGTCTGTGTAATGTGTGGCTTTCCTTTTTTCTTCTTCTTTCTTCCGTCTTTTTTTCTGTTCTGTCTCTGTCCGTCTGTCTGTCTTTGTTTTCTTCTCTCTGTTTATTTGTCTGTGTTTCTCAGCTGTTGTTTCCGCACTGTCTGTCTGTGATTTTCTTCTTTCATGCTTCTTTATTGATTTTTTGGTTTGTTTATCTTTAACTTTTCCTTGAAGGTCAGCTATAATGATATACACACTGTCTTACTGATCACACATAAGAACCGTTGTGTGAACATCAGACTATATTTGAAAGTATGTCTTGCTGTTTACAAGTTTCCTGGCTATATAGACAGAAATGCTGCTTCCTTTCTTCCTTTTACTGCAGGTAGGTGCAATTGCACGCACACGAAATCACACGCACGCACAAATACACACCCACACATACACACGCACGCACGCACGCGCACCACACACACACACACACACACGCACATACTCGCGAGTGTGGGCGCATCTTTTAACACACCCACCCTCACACAACACACAAACACACACCACACACACACACACACACACACCCCACACACACACCACACACACACACACACACACACACACACACACACACACACACACACACACACACACACACGCACACACACATACCCGTCTAATATCACAATGTGTGAGGAGACGTGAAATGATCGAACACGCACACACAACCTACACACACACACACACACACAACACACACACACACACACACACACACAACACACACACCATACACACACCACACACCCACACACACACACACTCACTCACAAACACACAATAACACATGCTCGCGAGCGTGAGTACACTCTTTAACGAGGCACTTCGAGTGAAACTGGTGACTTTTTTCTTCTTTAATACAAGATGACTGACCATAAACATACAAGCTCATTCACTAGAACACAAAATAAAGTAGCCCCCCAAAAAGTGTCATAGAAAGAAAACAAAAGCAACCGAGGCAGCAGCAAAACAACGTCAGAAAACAAGGCTAGTCAAAGAGAAGAACACAATAGTCAATCGTTCATCACAGGCTATAACATTTTGTTCTCCTTCGTAACCTGCCCCCCCCCCCCTCCACTCCTCCTTTCTCCCCTCCTACTACCTCTCTAGTTTTAAATAGATTTTTTTTTAAATTCAGAAATGAGTATAAGCATTGAAAACAAACAGCATTTTGGAATCATAGCAACAACAGGCTTGTAGCTTATGGTGTGTGTGCTCAATTAAACAATGAAGATTAACATGAACAGAACGGCTGCTGAGCTGAAAAATGTAAACCAACAACAACCAACAAACATTTTCATCAACTGCTACCTTTTTCCTTCCCCCTCTCATCCCCTAACCAATTCCTCTCTACCCCTATACCTATTTATTTATTTATTTGTTTGTTTGTTTGTGTACTTATTTACGTGTCTATTCATTTCCTCTTTCATTTCGAGAATAATAGAATAAGCATTTATGCGGTTTTTTCCATTCTGTCCCCGTGTGTATACAGTTTTGTAAACTTTGCCATCCGTTCCCACCGGCACACAATGGAGTACTCTTCCTAAAAGCGGAACGGGTTTTAACGTGTGCGCAAGATGTTCTGCGTGCGTTCGCACACGGGACCTCGGTTTATAGTCTCATCCGAAGGACCTATGCTCTCCACCATCTACCCCTTCCTCCTCTACTCTTAACCTATCCCCCGACCCTACCCCTCTTAAGGTACCCCCTAGCCTACCCTTCCTATTCTTCCCCCTCCTCCCTCCCATACCTAGCCCCTCCTCCCTTTTCAGTGCGCTAACTCCTTCCTCCCAAATCCTATGTCCACCCCTCCTTCCCCGTAGTCTCCGAGAGCAAAATAATTAGAATTTGCCAAAGACAACTCTCTTTAAACTAGGAATTCTTATACATGCCGTTAAGTTATGTTTCATGTGGAGCTTGCTTAACTACTTTTTGATTCTTTAACACGTCCTGCGTGCGCAATAACACTTTCATTCTATTTTATGACAATCTTATACCCCCCCCCCCCCCCTTCGTATGCTACCGAAGCAGTTCTATTCTTTCTAGATTTTGAAATTGCTCAGAAGTCCAGATAAAGGATTTTGGAGGGGGGGGGGGGTGGGGGGGGGGGGGAGGGGAGGTATATGTAGAATGAAAATGAGTTTTATATAAGTTTGTTTATACAGTGTTACGTCTGAAAAAGGACATGGTGAGAGCTGAATGATTTAGAATAATATGTTAGTTTGATAAACGTTTGTCTTTGCTGTTGTGTGTCTGTCAGCAGTCAGTCTGCTGTTGTATATCAGTCTATCAGTTGTCTTACTGCTGTCTGTGTGCATGTTTAGTATGTAAGTATTGTTTGTGTATGTATGTATGTAGATGTTGTGTATGTATTATTACACATGGTATGTATGAGTGTAGTTTTGTTTAGGTCTTTCTTTGCTTCTATTTATGTCTCTATTTATGAATACACATATTGAGCACTTATTAACAAAGGCAAGAAAGTGCATAAACTTACTGAAGATAATTAGTAAACAGTTCTGGGGACAAGACATATTCAATCTAAAATGTTTAGCTACATCTCTTGTTCGTTCGAAATTATCATACGGACAAGAAATCTTTTTCAGCGCTCCAAAATCTTTACTTAAAAAGCTACAGAGTGTAGACTGCAAAGCTTACAGGCTTGCACTTGGAGTTCCGTATCATGCATCAGCTCTGGGAACGTACAATGAAGTTGGTACATTGCCTTTGATGATTACCGTCAAACTGGCATGTGCTAAATATGTTCTTAGAAACAGAACGACTGAAAATTTCATTTTGATGAAGTAGAAGATAAAATCTGAACTACAGTTTCCTAAAAGAGCAAAAGATATATCTTCCTTAATGCCATTAACACATATTGTGTCTGATCTAGTGGAAAATTCTAATGTCAATCAACCAGAATGGACAAACGAGAGGCAATATTACCTTACCCATCGTGGGAGATGAACAGAGCACACTTCGATATAGAGGTAACTAATGTAAAAAAGAATGAAAATCTGAACATTATGGTTTCTGATGTTCGATCCCACATCCATCATAAGTATTTTCATCATTTACAAATTTATACAGATGGATCACGTCTGGATAATCAAGAAACAGGTTCAGCTTTTGTTTATACCATCTTTAAAAATTGAAAAATCATTCTATGTTGGTAAACATCATTCGATTTTTACGGCGGAATTAGTAGCAGTCTTAATGGCTCTAAATTATGTTTTGATTTGCCTTTGTGTATATTTCAAATCCTTATTTATGTTGATTCTAAGTCGGTATTGTATGTTTAAAATCTTGTGGTACAAGAAACTTCAAACCTTGCATTAGAGATTAATCATGTCATACACCTTTTACTTAAAGGGCACAAATGTCACTTTCTGTTGGGTGCCTTCACACAGTGGATTTTTTCCCAAATGAGTGGGCTGATAGAGCTGCTAAAAGAGGTGCAAAGCATGAACGGAAATCAGCAACATTGCACGTGCCTTTATCATTACAAGAGGGCTACCACTTATTAGAACAACTCATGGAAAAAGGTCACAGAAACGTATCACCTAAAAGAGAGATTTCTAAACAGATCTGTCATCAAAGCTGATAAAGCAAGTGTCGTGAGCCATTCTAAGGCTTGCTCAATTTCTCAACAGCAAGAAGGTGAATAGTTTGTTTTATAAAATAAAACTTAATGCATTCGTAACCAAATTCAGTAGAACAGTAAATGTATGTGTGGTGAGAATATTTCTAATACTCATATAATATTTGAATGTAAGAATAAAAAAGCTTTTTTACCCAATTTTCTGAAACTCCTTAGAAGCATATTCAATAATTTAAATTTTTGGCATTTGATATTGAAAAAGGTCTCGGGCATAGTCCTATAGGACATTTGTTATAGTTTCATTAACGTTAATCACTTTTTATGTTTGTTTGTTTGGTTGGTTTTTTTAAATTTATTTATTTATTTATTTTTATTTTTTTTAATTGTATCTTGCTTTGTGCGGTTTCTTTTCATGATTAGACTACTTTTCCCCCCTCGCATTTTTCAGTAGGGCCTCCACCACCACCTCAATTCTCATACACCCCTTGTATATATATATATATTTTTTTTTCTCGTCTAATATCACTGAGAGTGAACAGACGTAAAATCGAAGACAACAACAACAACAATTTATGTCTCTCTTTTCTCTCTTCTCTCTTTCTCTTCTCTCTCTCTCTTTTCTCTCTCTCTCTCTCTCTCTCTCTCTCTCTCTCTCTCTCTCTCTCACTCTCTTCCTCTCTCTCTCTCCGCCGCCCCTCTCTCTCACCTCTCTTCTCCTCTCTCTCACCTCTCTATCTCCCGCTCCCTCTCTCTCTCTCCCCGCCTCTCTCTCTCTTCTCCCCTCTCCCTCTCTCTATCTCCATCTGACTTCTTCCCTCACCTCCCAATGGCTTCTCCTCAAAGGCCAAGATAATGAGGTAAAAACAGACGGAGCCCAGCTCTGGGAGCGGGGAAAAAAACAGATCAAGGTGAATGCAAGCTTGCTGGCCACTCCCCCGTATCAAGCACAAAAACAACAACAACAACAACAACACAGACAACAAGCAGCACAGATTACACACAAGTAAACACACAGCACAGACTAAAAACAGCACAGACAAAAAAAAAAAACCAGCAGATACAAACGCACAGACAACACTCTAGTAAGCCATTTTTTTCCTTTTCTTTTCTTATTTCACCAAAAAGAAAACCCCAACAAGAACGAAAAATAAGAAAGAAACAGCAACAAAAAAACTATACGTAACAAAAAAAATGGTTGTTTGATATTGCTTGACATTGTGTTATACTAAAAGTGTATTGTTGTGTTGTGAGGTGAAGTGGGTTGTAATGCGATGTAGTGTGGTGTGGTGTGGTGTGGTGTAGTGGAGTATAGTTATGGTGTGGAACGGTGTGGTGTCGTGTGGTGTGTGAGCTTGTGTGGTGTAGTGGAGTGTAGTGTTTGTGAAGTATAGTTGGTGTGGAGTGGTTTTGGTTTGGTGTAGTGTAGTGAAGTTTTAGTTTGGTGTGGAGTGATGTAGTGGGGTGTGATGTGGTTTGGTGTTATGTAGTGTAGTGTAGTTTAGTATAGTTTGGTGTGGAGTGATGTGGTGTGGGGTTGTGTGGTGTGTGTGCATTGTGTAGTGAAGTAAGTTTGGTGTGGAACGGTGTGGTGTGTGAGCTTGTGTAGTGTAGTGTAGTGTAGTGAAGTGAAGAGCAGTTTTGTGTGGAGTGATGTGTGAAATAGTGTAGCGTAGTGCAGTGTAGTGGTGAAGTGTGTGATGTAATGCAGTGTGGTGAAGTGCGGTGTAGTACAGGGTAGCGTAATATTTTAAGTGTAATGTATGAAAGTGTAAGGAGTTTAATTACTGAGTGTAGTCTAGCTTGGTGTAATGAAATGCAGTGCAGAATAGTGTGATGTTGCGTAGTGTGTGTATGTATTTAAAGTGTGTGTGTAATGTAGTGTAGTGTGGTGTAGTGTAGGTAGTGTAATGTAGTGTAGTGTAGTGTATGTAGTGTGGTGGTTAGTGTAGTGTGGTGTGGTGTAGTGTAGTGGTAATGTAGTGTTGTGTGGTGTAGTGTAGTGTGGTGTAGTGTAGTGTACTGTAGTGTAGTGTGGTATAGTGTAGTGTATGAGTGTAGTGTGGGGTAGTGTTTAGTGGGTGTGGTGTAGTGTAGTGTAGTGTATGTTGTGTAGTGTACTGTAGTGTATGTAGTGTGGTGTAGTGTAGTGTGGTGTGGGTAGTGTAGGTAATCAGTGTAGTGTACTGTAGTGTAGTGTGGTATAGTGTAGTGTAATGCAGTGTACTGTACTGTAGTGTAGTGTGGTGTAGTGTAGTGCAAGGTGATGTAGTGCAGTAGAATTCAGTACACTTTAGTAGTTTACTGTTGTTCAGATAGTGTGTATTTCTGTACCTCACTGCCTTGTTACAGCCCTGCAGTGCATTATGTGGCATTGCTTTCAGTTGCAGTATAATTATCTTGTTCAGAATCCTTATGCTCTGCTGTGAAGACATTAGGCTGCTAATGGTAGATAAAAGAGTACCAGGCCACAGTACATCAGCAGTCTGTCTGTCTCTCTCTCTGTCTCTCTCTCTATCTCTGAGTCTCTGTCTCTCGCTGTCTCTCTGTCTGTCTCTGCCTCTGTCTGTGTCTCTGTATCTGTCTCTGTCTCTGTCTGTTCCCCGTCTCTGTCTCTCTCTCTCTCTCCATCTTCTCTTTTCTCTTCTTTCTTCTTGTTCTTGTTCTTGTTCTTGTTTTCTTGTTCTTCTTGTTCTTGTTCTCTTGTTCTTTTTTCTTTTTTTCTTCTTCTTTCTTTTCTTCTTCTTTTCTTTTTCTTCTTCTTTCTTCTTTTCTCCTCCACTCCTCCTCCTCCTCCTCCTCCCTCCTCCTCCCCTTTCTTCTTCTTCTTTCTTCTTTCTTCTCTTTCTTGTCTCTGTCTCTGTCTCTCTCTCTCTCTGTCTCTGTCTTGCCTCTCTCTCTCTCTCTCTCTCTCTCTTTCTCTGTCTCTGTCTCTGTCTGTCTCTCTCTCTCTCTCTCTCCCTCTCTCTCTCTTTTCTCTCTCTCTCTCTCTCCCTCTCCCTTTCCCTTCTCTTCCCTTGTCTTCCATTGTCTTGCCTTGCTTTTCTCTCTCTCTCCTTCTCTCTCTTTCTCTGTCTCTGTCTCTCTCTCTCTCTCTCTCTCTCTCTCTCTTCTCTCTCTCTCTCTCTCTCTTCTCTCTCTTTTCTCTCCTCCCCCTTTCCTTCTCTTCCCTTGTCTTCATTGTCTTGCCTTGCCTTGTCTTTCTCTCTCTCTCCTCTCCTCTCTCTCTCTCCTCTCTCTCTCTCTCTCTCATCCTCTTCTCTCTTCTCTCTCTTTTCTCCCCCTCTCTCTCAGGCATGAAAAAAAATGTTCAGTAGGATTATCACTAATCCTAAACCTTTTGCTGCAGTGTTCTGCAGTGTTCTGCAGTAATGCCAGACCCAGTCGGAACAAAACTTCCCGAACTTTTTTCTCAGTACTGTTCAACTCGGCTTTCTCAGATGATTGTTTTCAGGGAGGTTTTGGCTGTCCGCTTCCTAATGAATTTGTACAGGGGAACTGTGTTTTCTTGCTTTGCCCTCTGTCTCGTTTCGTTGTCTTTGGCAGTCCTTTTGCCTGAGTGTGCGTGTGTAGTGTGTGTGTGTGTGTGGGGGGGGGGGGGGGGTTGTTGATGGGTGTGTGTGTAGTGTGTTTGTGTGTGTGTGTGTGTGTGTCGTGAGTGTGGCGTGTGCGTGCGTGTATGTGTGTATGTATGTGTTGTGTGTGTGTATTGTGTGTGTAGTTAGTGTGTGTGAAGTGTTTTTGTATGTTTGTGTGTGATGTGTGTGTATGTGTGTATGTGTTTTGTGTATTAGTGTGCGTGTGTAGTGTGTGTAGTGAGTGTGTAGTGAATGTGCGGTATGTGTGTGTGTAGTCGGGTTGTGTAAATTTGTTTGTGTGTGCTTGTGTGTGTATGTGTGTGTATGTGTGTGTACTTGTATGTGTGTGTATATGTGTATGTATGTGTGTACCTAGTGTATACTTAGTGGCGTGTGTAGGTGTGTGTGTGTAGTGTGTGTGTGTGTGTGTGTGTGTAGTGAGTGTGCGTGTGCCATCAATTTTTGTATGTAGCTCCTTTAAATACAACTAGTCAGTAAAAGACAATTTTCATGATACAAGTACCTCAATTTTTTTTTTAATATCAGAGCCATTTAAAGATGTTTTCCTTATTGTCTTTAAAATACGCTTCGGGTCTTTTTCTCAAAGAAAGTTGGGGTTCGAAATGTGTTTTCTATTCAAATTTGATTTTTTTTTCTTTAGTAGATATCATCAGCATGCTTTTTGGTTTGTATAAATCATAGGACAGTGATAATATACATGTAGGTCTCTGATTTTGCTGACTAGATTGGACATGACAGTTTGTGTTTGGTGCATCTCAGTGGGGTTTTCTTACGAATTCGGTCTCTGTTTCTGTCTCTGTTTGTTTATCTGTCTGTGTGTCTGTCTCCCCCTCTTTCTCTCTCCGAGTTCATAGTCCCCCCATCTCTCTCACACTCACCCCCTTTCTCCCCCTCTACCCTCTCCTCTTCTCTCTCTCTGTGTCTCTCTCTCTGTTCATAGTTCTTACTCTCATTAAATCTCTCTCGCCTTCATTTTTTTACCTTTCTTTTTCCTGCATTTCCTCACTCACTACATCACTCATGACCCCCTCAACTGAACTCCTTCTCCCTCCTCTCTCCCTTCTCCCCCCCCCCCCTCTCTCCCTCTCTCTCCCTCCTCCCCCTCCCCCCCTCCTCTCTCCTCCCCACCTCTCCTCTCTCTCTCTTCCCCCTCCTTTTCTCTCCTCTCTCCTTCACTGTCTCCCCCCTCCCTCCTCCCCTCTTTCCTCCCCCCCCTCTCTCTCCTCCTCCTCTCTCTCTCTCACTCCCCCTCTCTCTCTCCCCCCCCCTCTCCTCTCTCTCCCCTCTCCCTCCTCCCCCCTCATCTCCACCCCCCCCCCTCTCTCTCTCGCCCCCTCTCTCTCTCCTCCCCCTCTTCTCCCCTCACACTCTCTTTCTCCCTCTACTCCCTGTAGCTGGCGTTGCCCAATCTTGCCAAACCTTATCGTCCAGGCCTGCTCATCAAAGGGCTGGGATGATGAAGTAACAACGGGCACGGGAGTCCGCCCAGCTTGCGGCAGTACAAGACAGACAATGCA